>CM061547.1:266675338-267205338 GCA_030864215.1 Capsicum pubescens | reverse complement strand
GACTATAGTTATGATGATAAAATATTTCTGTCAGAGAGGTATTATTATAGTAAGTAATTTTATTCTTATGCCACGACAAATAAAATTTGTATCTATCTTTGTATAATTGTGAGACTTATCAAAATTTTATTTAGATTTAGTATATTAGTTAATAAAATAATTGGTGATAATAATCAATTTACTCAAATTATATTTGAAACTTACAAGTAAGATCATAAAAATTTAAATTGATATAGTGATATAAGACAAACAAGGAAGTATCAAAACACACTCCAAATCAGTCCACTAATCTTAAGGATCTGAGGACCTTTTTGGAGACCACTCTCGGATTCAACAAATAAGAGAAAGAATGAAGAGATTACAAGGTGTTTAACACACCAAGGCAGCCAACAATCTAAATAAGTTACACAACAAGAAGAAGATCACAACAATATTGTAACAACAACTCACGACTTCTCTTGAATCAAGAACAAACTAGTACAAACGATTACAAGAATAAAATGAGCAAAGGATAGATAGTTAGACGTTGGTTGGTATAATCTTAAGAACCCAAGAATATGTGATAATCTTGGACCCTTAACACTACATGCAACGGTTAACCTAACTCCTACTTTGACACAAGAGGGACTTTACCTCCTCTAAACACCAACGTCTCAAGCCATGAATGCAACACTAGTGATTCCACACTAGTATCACCCTAATTTCGGGTTGCATCCTAAAGAGAAGAGAGGACTTGTCTTTCAAAGTGTTATACAACTTACAAATATCATCAAAGTCTAAGTAGTAAATGACCTAACATATTCTATTTATAGTAGGTTACAAAAATTATGTGAAATGTTCAAAAGACCCCTTAGTCAAAGTCTTTACTTTAGGTGCCCTTGGAGTGTAGTTTGTGGACTGTTTCAGAGACTATTTAGGCCCTCCTTTGCACTTTACTTGCACTATCCAAGTCTCGGGTTCAATACATCTCACATATGTCCATCTCCGTGGTCATTCTCATATCAGACAGATAATAAACTCCTCTAATCAAACAATAATTCTCTAAATACTTGATCAAGATGAAGGTTGAGTGAGACATATTGAAATTTAGTTTAAATTTGTTATAATAGACTAATCGAAGTTAATATATTCACTTATTTTTTAAAAATTATCTTTGAAACTTACAAGCTATAAAATTGAATTGAATCACAACTTAATTACACTAGATGGATAAAGATATTATTCCGATGGAACAAGTCTGAAGTAAGAGTTAGTTAAGCTAATTTGTTTAAATATGCCATAATTAGTTAATAAAAAATAATTAAATTTTAATCACTTATTTATTTAGATTTAAATTACTAATGAATAAATACACTTATGTAATCTCTATGCCATTGTTTCAACTAATTATAACTACACGTGTAATTATTTGTAACGCCCCACATTTTCGGGCTAGAACCTGAATCGTCTTTTCTACTTATATAGATCCGAACTCAGTAAATTCTATTTAGATATAAGTGTGAATAACAGTTCATTATTGTGGGAACATCTTTGGAGATGAATATAAGTCACAGAAATCTCCTAGCTCAAAGTTAAGTTGAGCATTTTTCTACTGATTAAATTTTAGTTGACGTTTTTACTTGGGTCAACTTTCAACGAACATTATTTCTAGAATATAACAAGTTATATGGCCTACAATATATCAAATTAAATTTCTTTGAGTCTTCTTTCCAACGCAACTGAGAGTTCATCAATTCAAGTTTGGAGTAAAAAGTTGTAGGCGTTTTAGTGAGGCATTGTCTAGGGTGCACGATGGGGCGTGTGGGACAAAGCTCTTGCTACGAGATTTGGGTTGCGGGGAACAGATGGAGCCATGCGTTTGGGTCTGCGGTGCGACCCTCCCTTTCCAGACGTTAAAATATATTTTTTCCTTATTAAATCAAGGGCAAAATGGTTCTTTCACCCCATAACTCCCCCAATCCATTTTTATAATGCTAAAATCAGTCTTAAAATAGTGGAAGTCACCCAAATCCTCATTCTCTTCCTCCCAAGAACATCAAAGGGAAATTTATCAATTTCAAGGATTGTGGTTTCCAATCCCAAGGTTCCTTTTCAATTTGCCTCCATCAAAAGGTATGTAGAACTATCCTAACTCTCATGGGCGTAAGTATAATGATTTTAATGCTCCGTATATTGTATATGTATCTGTGAAGGCTTTGAAATTGATTAATAATCATGAATAACGAAATCTCTTTTTATGATGAAATTATGTATTTACTATCTATAAACTTGAAATTTTATTTATGTGCATATGTTATGGGTTTTGTGGTGTCCGAAGTGTTTGAAACATGAACCCACATTTTATGATAAGAATTATGTATTTAACAATTGTTGTGGGTTCTCAAATAAACATGAAATATGTGCATGTATTATGGATTTTGAAGTGGATTTGAGAGGATGAACTATAAGTCCCCAATTTTTATCATAAGATTCATTTGTGACTACTGTTGGTTTTTTTTTTTATGAATGATGATAATTCTTGAGTTTTAAATGCCTCTTTAACTATTACACATTGTTATTTACATTTTTGAAGGGGGTGTTTCTCATGCTAAATGCTCTTGTGTCCTAATAAAAAAAATGTATGTGATTAATGAAAGAATTGGACATCATATGTTAAAGTCTTCAAAAGAGAGTGTTTGCATAAGTTCCATATGCTTTTTAAAATGAGTACTCTCATATGATTTTTAAATCTTTTGATGGTCATTAGCATGTTTTTGAATGAGAAGGGCTATGGACATGATATGTTATTGTAGTTTCGGGTACACAAAATCTGTATGTTAGTTCACTAAACTTCAACACAAGTTTAAGACTTTTCAAGAACACTTATGAAGTTTTCCAACACCTTCAACACAAGATAAAAAATGACCTATCAAAGAAGTGTGTTATTTTATTAAGAAAAAAAATGAAACAGAATAAGCCAAGTTCTTCAAATTCACGAAGTGTCCTTAAGAAAATAATTTCCCTCAAGTATCCGAGGTTGCAAAATTTTTCTCTCAGGATAAAATGACTTCACAACCAGAAAGTAGCGGTGCCTCAAACGTTCTGGTTTTCTTCGAACTCACTCGACGGGAGATGATCACACGGTGTTTTTTAAGAAGACAAGAAGTGTTTTAATGCAGAAAATTTTTGTACCAAACATGTGGAAAAATGCAGGTTTATATAGCCATGAAGTCCCTCTTCGGAAAGGAGGCAATGATTCATCAGAAAGGTGTATCTTTTCTGAATAGTCATGTCTGTCCATTCGAAACAGTGTCTTTTTTTCGAACAACCACAATCATCCAAATAGTCATACTTTTTCCAAAATAGTGTGTCATTTCCTTGAAGGGTTGCATCCCTTCTGAGGCAACATTTCGCGTTTCAGCACTGCATGCATGCACGTTAATGGAGGAACAAAAAACTATTGAATTTTTGGACTATGTAAATAAATTTTGTCTAAAAAATTAATCTCATCGATCAAATTCAAAGCCGAAGCCGAGCGAGCGAAGATGACGACGGCGCGAGGCACCTCTTAGTTCTTGCCCCATTTACCATGTGGAGTTTTTGTTTCTTAATATAAACACGTGAAAGTTTCATTCTCCCACCAATGTGGGAGAATTAGTAGACTTTCCTTTCTTTTGAGTACACTTTCTCTTTTAAGTGTTATCTCAACTTTTCCTCCCGTTAATTCCCTCCATTTTGTATTCACACTTTTAATATTGAATCTAATAATTGTGATATGATGTGGCTTGCAAGTCTATATATGACGATACCTATTATGGAATACCCTGAAAGAAGTAAATATTTTGAGCATAGAATATGATTTTAAATGACTAAAATTGGGCTTAAAGAGAGCTAAATAGTTATCTGAAGAAAGCATGAGTGTAAGGGCTCATTGCTAAAAATCATGTTTTATCGATACGAAATTTGTGATATGTTATCCTATACGGAGGATAATTATGACATCTCACGGGGGGAGGGAGAGGGGGAGAGGGGGGGAGGTGTCTACGGTATGCTCACATGGGGGTTATACCAACTTATGACAACTTCAATCCTTGTGGCAAACTTGATTTGGGGGATTGGTCTTCAAGTAAATGACGGACTCATATAGCCCGTGGGTAATCAGAATTGTAGAGTGGACAATCTAGCTCAGAATTAAAGTAAAGAGTTGAGCCTATGTTTTAAGAGGTTGATTGAAGCTTCGTAGTATGCCTATGTACTTTGAATTCTATTATGTTAAATTATTTTCACAATGCTCTCAATTATTTTCACTACAAAAAAAATAGTGTTTAGCGATGGAATTTACCGATAGATCAATTTCTGTCACTATATAGCGACGGATTAGCAACGGAACAATCAATTTGGTCACATGCATAGCAAGTTCATTTTATGTATGCTATTAGCAACGAATCAGCGACGGAAGAGTGCTTCCGTCTCCGTTGCTAAATAATTGCGAAAAAATGTAGTGATGGATTAGCAACAAAAAAATTGTGACTATTTTAATTATTTCGTAGCAACAGATTTAGCAACAGAAAATTCGTCGGTACGCTTTAACTTTTTTTAAAAAAATTTCTATTTAGTTTAGTGACCAAATTATTCGTCGAAAATATTATTTTTAATTTTTAATTAAACATAAAATATATAAAGTATAAAAAAAGGGGGGGCTTCTAGGGTTTCAAGGGGGTTTGGGCCACAGGTGACAAAAGAGTTTTAAAATGAGGTGTAGGTGACACAAGTCTTAATTATTAGGTGGAGGTGATAATTACTTTATTATGGATTAAGAAAGTTGGGAAAGTTTGAAAATAACTCACAAGTTTCTAAATTTATACTTTGATCCAAATGTTAGCCTATATAACGGAAAATGGAGGGAAAAAATTGCCTTTCTCTCTTCTCACCCATTGTTGTTTTCTGTCTCTTAGCGATTTTTGTTGTTCATTATTGTTGCTTCTTCATTCATCATCTTTTGCTTCATTATCATCATCTTCTACTTCATTATCATCTTCATCTTGTTCTTGTTGACCATTTGTTGTTGTTGTTGTTACCGCTACTATTGCTATTTGACCAATTTCTTAGGTCAAATTTTATTTCTAACATCACTTTCCACTTTGGCATTACTTCATAGGAGACGTTGGTAAGTCAAATTATGATTTTTAGTTGAATTTTTCATCTGAGTAACTGCTATTGTGTTGTTTTTTTCCAACAGTGGATATAACCCAATCATGAATCCAATATAAAATACATCTGTTTAAATAGATAAATCATCTTTTGCGATAGATGAGACATCTGTTTCAAAGGAAGACTGGTATGTTGGATTCATGTTTAAATAGATGGGTCATCTGTTGCAATATTTCACATATATATTGCAACAGATTAGTTACCTGTTGCAACAGGACCTGAACATGATTCCAACATAGGTTACAACAGATTAATAACCTGTTGCAATAGGTAAGTCATCTGTCGCAACAGGTTAATTATCTGTTGCAGCTATCACTCATCTGTTGGAATCAGTTTCAAAGGTGATTTAGTTATAACATCAATTCCAATAGTCGATTCATCTGTTGCAACAGATATTCAGACCCGTAACATGAATCCCAACAGGTAAGAATCTGTTGTGACTCATCACTTACCTGTTGCAGCCGATAACACATCTGCTGGGATTCATTCACGGCACTATGAAATCACTATCAAGTTTTTTTAACAAATGACTTTATTTAGGTTCCACTAATGGAGGGATTAATAACAATAGGGGTGGATTGTCATGTTCAATGGGTCGAGAAGAGCAATCGATATGTATAGCGTTGGAAGGAGGGTGAAATGCTAGAGACGATAGCTATGACAGTCCAAAGTAATGTTTCGTATGATGATTTTTTGAACTTAATCATCAACTTTTGTGGATTGAATTATCAACCAGAAGAATTCGTCATTAGCTACATGCACAGCTCTTTTGTAAATCAGAGGGTACTGCCTTTCAAGATAACCGATCAGGTTTGGTTGCATTCTTATCTAAGTGATTCAACCAAGCCGGTGTTAAGGGTGTACATGGTTGAAAAGATGAGAGAGAATGAGAACCAGAATGTAGAAGAAGAAGAAGAAGAAGAAGAAGAAGAAAACTTCTTTGATGATAGGTTGGATGATCTACACATGAATATTCCAGATGATGATCAAACACCTACGCCCATTGATGCAACCAATACGATGTGCAGTTCTTCTCAATCGACATAATCTGGAAATCTTCAAGATGACCAGCCGACTTTTTTATTAGAATATCATTAAAGGACAAGAATGAACTATCTAAACTTTGTTTATTTCTTGTGTGAAAAAAGATTTCAGAATAAAGAAGGTGATTAATTCGAGCAGTGTCTTTTGCTTGAAATGTGCTAATTCGAACTGCAAGTGGTGGTTGAGAGCGGTGAAGTACGTAAGTTCTAACAGATTCATCATTCATAAAGATGAAAAGCATCACACATGTGGTTCGGAGCACATCTAGGGACAAAATCCTCACGCCACGATAAAGGTCCTCGATGAATATTTCAGGAGTAGTTTCCCCGATGGCAAAGGCCATTCATGGCAAAGGCCATTCATGGCAAAGGCCATTCAACAAGTCTTATGGCTAATCAACTCCTTACGGATTTGGGTGTCCTGGTCAGTTATTGGAAGGTATATACGGCCATGGGGATTGCCAAGGACCTGGTTCGGGGGACACTCGAGCATGGGTATGAAGTCTTAGATGCTTACCATTACATGATTGAGTCCACAAATCCCGAAAGTAAGACGACATTGCATCTGGATGAAAATAGAAGGTTCAAGTACTTTTTTGTATCCTATGGTGCTTGGATTCAAGGTTTTCGACATTTGAGAAAAGGCATAGCCGTCGATGGTACCTTCTTGAGGAGCAGGTATAATGGAGTTCTGTTAGCGGCGGTGGCACAGGATGCAGTGAATCACATCTTTTCTGTCGCTTTTTGTGTAGCGAACAAGGAATGTGATGCCTCTTATGGAATTTTTTTTAAACAACTACAACGCTGCGTCGAAGATACCGAAGAGTTGTGTTTTGTATCGGATAGGCATCCAAGAATTCCAAAGATGGGTTCACTTTTCTTCACTTTAGCTTACTTTGGTTGTTGCTTTAGGCATCTTGGAGAGAACATTCGAAACAACTATCACAACTAAAGGATCGTCACCCTTTTTTATAGAGCAGCTAAAGCATATAGTATAGAGGATTTTTTAGACCATTTCAATCAAATAGTGGATGTGAATCCCAAGGTAGAAGAATTTCTCGCACGTGTCGGTTTCGAGAGATGGAGTCGGGCATTTTGTCCAGCAAATAGGTACATTCTTATGAATTTAATGCCTGGTTTGATTTACAAGTTTAGTTTGATGTCGTACTAAGTGATTATTTTCTATAGGTACAATATTATGACATCAAACATAGCTAAATCGGTGAATTCATTGTTTGGCGATAAAAGAGAATTTCTCATCAAGGCTATGTTTGAAAAAATAAGTGAGAAATATAGCGATTTTTTTAACGAAAGGCGTGTGCAGTTCAAGTGCCCAGAAAAAAGAACCCGATTTGTTCTCAAAATCGAAAAGAAAATATCAACAAACATCAGTTTGGGGAATAGGTTATTCTCTCATAAAATAGCAGATTAAAAATTCCGTATCACCGGTCATGGTGATGCTGCCACGTTCGATCTTCAAACAAGATCTTGTACGTGTAGAGTTTTTGACTTGGACAAAATACCTTGTCCACATACTATGGCAGCCCTTCGAGCTCAATACGTCCATAAATATGGACCTGAAGTTTACGAGCACTCCTCTCAATATTATCCGATGGAAAAATATGAAATGGCATATAGTGGGCATATTACTCCGGTGCCTCTCGAAGAATCTTGAGTTTTTCCAGTAGAGCTTATGGGGATATTAATACCTCCTCCATATATTGACCCGAGCACTATCAAACCGGGAAGAAAGCCATATAAAAGAAGGCATGGAATTGGAGAATTATTTTCATCAAGAAGAAACAAGTGTTTCATATGTAAGTGCGCTGGCCACAAAATAACTACATGCCCGAATCATAATCCACCATGATCGTTGTAATTGCAGAAACTTGTGTTGTTGTTTGTTTGTTTGTTGTGGACTTTTATATATTTAACTCATTGTTGTGAACCTAATGTTATCATTTATTATATATAAAATGTATTTTTTTTAAATAACTTGTGCATCAATAAAATGAGGCAAAACATGAACTAAATAATACAGCAGACCACAATTATTCTCAACAGTTGCACAAAAAACTGGAATGCTTTCCCCCAATAGATGAAACCAATCGGTTCCAACACATGGTCCATCTGTTGAAAGAACTCAAAAGTTAAAATTGCTAGCGCTACTGGATTCAACATTGCCTCCAATCGTCGACATGTTAACATGTATTAGATTAGAAGAAATAGACAGAATGAAAATTAAATAATAATTAAAACGCCAAGGTCTGACTAAAAGTAAATTTTTCATTAAATGAAAAATAAAATACATTGGGTATAGATTCGATATAGAAAAATTAAAATACATACGCTAAAAGAAAAAATACATTCTAATTATTATTATTATCATCATCATCATTAATGACAGCCGGCCAATCAACTCGCAGCAGTAGGGCTCTCATCAGCCTCTGCATCTCTCTGAACATTGTCACTCTTACAGCGACCAACTCGCTCTGCAGGTCATTAACCTGCTTTTGAAGTTCCCGCACTGTGTCACATAGAATAAAAATATTCGAAAAAGGATCAACCATATCTAGAACACGCATGAATTGACAAATGTAAAGAAAAATGTTCACAATGTAATACAACGTATACAACCAACTGGTAAATTTATGCCAGAAAAAAACTTACCTCAACAAGAAAGGAATATGCTCTTTGAAGAGAAGTGGTTGAAGATGTCACATAAAAGGAAAAAATTCAAGAAATAAATAGAGTTGAATGAAGATTAAGGAGGGACCTATAATATAATCTGGACGTGTCAGGCCAAAAGGCAGGACTGTTCATCTCCATTGTATTAATTACATTCAAACTGGTGGCATTTTGTTTTTTGTGAAAAGTCGCGACTTTTTCTTTTACACTAATTACTTCTTACCTTTTCATAGCGGTTTGAGACTCGATAAAATCCATTATTATTGAGCTGTTGCAACAGACCGTCCAATATTTCTAACAAATTTAGCATCTGTTGTAATAGATGGATGGATTGAATGTACAACAGATGGCTATCAAAATAGATTTACCATATGTTGTAATAGATGGTTTGTATATGCAACAAATAAGACATCTGATACAACTTATGTATTATCTATTGCAACAAATGGACAGTATGTATAAAGGAGATGTTTTGATATCTTCTGACAGCTGATTCATCAGTTTCAGTTTCAACAGATGGAGTATTCAGTTCATTAGCTATTTTGAATATGTTAGATAAAAAGTCTTCACCTCTTTTTAACAGCCCCTCCGTTACGTATTAGTTGGGCCCTATGGGCTTGGCACACCAATTAATAAAAGTATAAATTAAGTGATTATTTTACCAAATTGGCCTTATTAATTATGATTAGAAAGTATAAATATGAATAATATACTTTATGTAGTCATTTAATAATAGGGGTAATCTTGAAAGAATATAATAAAATTCTCTTGATTTTTTAAATAGGAAAACTAAATTGAAACAAACATTTTTAGAAAGAAGTAATCACATGCGTGCAGATTAATTAAAAAAAAAGTCAGGTCTATCGCAATAGATTTACCATCTGTTGCAACATATAGATTATCTGTTGTGACAGATGGACCATATGTTGGAGGAGATATTTTGATTTCTTCCAACAACTGATTCGTCAATTGCAACAGATGGAGATTTCAGTTCATCAGCTATTTTGAATGTGTTAAGATAAAAAGTCACGACTCTTCACACCTCCATTTTTATAGTCGTCACATTCGTGCAGATGAATAAACAACACTGACATATCCTGATGGGGTAGGAAGGATAAGATGCGTGCAATGGATCCCATTTTCATGCATGCGAGTTATGTATATTATTGATCAGGCTACCGTGAAGACACACATAAAGTGCAATGATTTTGTGAATGCAGTTTTTTACCGATGATTAGACACTGATCCTTCAAACAAGATCCTGAATTGTATAGTTTAGTTTGATAGGTGCGAACTGATAAGGCCGAAGGGTTCCAAGACGGTGGTGTCGATACTCCATTACAATTTAATGACACGATTCATGCACATGTTTTTGTGTCAAGTTTGGGGAAGGGTTCAAATTTTTGGCGGAAGTGTAAATATCCAATAGTGATTGGACCGGCTTTAATGGCACAATGGACTTCTTGAAAGGCCTTCGAAGCCTCTTAATGCAGCAAACAACGATAGAACCAATAGAAATTCCCCTTGTCCAAATTTATATGGATGGATTAGAGGAGGAGACTTTTTTTACAGTAGAAGGTGCTTGGGAGAATGCCTATGCACGAAGGGGGAGGTGGAGAAGGCCATAATTATTTCAGACCTTGTTTAAGAGGAAACACAGGGTAGAAAGGAAAGTGTAGAGAAATTGGCCAATGAAATTCACATTAGAAACAAAAAAACTGGATGAGCTTCAAATGTGAAAGTGTATCAAAATATAAAAATCCGTCAGTCGATAAAAAAAAGAATGGTCAACAGGACTGGAGCTGGACAAAGTACTTTGCTCGAGAATGCAACTAGCGAGTGTGGCCTCAATGAAGAATCTCACAAAGTGTAGGACAAGAACTTCAAGGAAAAAGCTTCGCGAGCACAGAAGGTGGTAAGATTGTCGGTCAAAATTGAACATGTCAATTTAGACCGATAATCTTACCACCTTCCATGCTCGAGAAGTTGCTTCCTTAAAGTTCTAGTCCTGCATTTTGTGGGTCTTCGTTAAGGCCGTGCTCGCTAGTTGCAGTCTCTAGCAAAGTGACCAGCTCAATTCCTCTTGACCATTCTTCTTTTTTTTCAACGACTGATGGATTTTCATTTTTGGATAAACTTTCACATTCGCATATCATCCAGTTTTTTCATTTTTCATGTCAATTTCATAAGCTAATTTCGCTACACTTTCCTTCCGACCCTGTGTATCCTCTTAAACAAGTACTAAGATGATATATGGCCTTCTCAAACTCCCTTTTCCCGCACAGGTTTTCTCCCAAACACCTTCTGCTGTATAATAGTCTCCTTCAACAACCCATCCATATAAATTTGGACTAGGGAAATTTCTATTAGATCCATCATTGTTTGTTGAAATGCGAGGCTTCAACGGCCTTTCAACAAGGCCATTACGCCATTAAAACCGGTCCAATCACTATTGAATATTTACACTGCCACCAAAAACTTGAACCCTTCCCCAAACTTGACACAAAAACATTAGCATAAACCCTCATTAAATTGTAATGGGATATCGACACCACCATCTTGGTCCCTCATCCATTCCAGTTCAAACCTAACAATCTTAACTGTAAAATTCCATATCTTGTTTGAGGAATTAATGCCTAATAGGTAAAGAACAAACATTCACAAAATCATTATACTGGATGTGTGTTTTCATGATAGGTTGATCAGTAATACATACCTCCCACATATGAAGTGGTTCCATCTGCAAGCAGCTTATTCCTTCGAACCTATCTTTACTCTAGCCTTTAATGCTGGCCGGGCAAAAGTGGATCCAATTTCACTTCCTTTTGTCTGCAAACAAGAGAAATATATTTGATGTCAAACAAGAGAAGAACAAAAAGAACATTACAAAAGGGTAACACAAAATTGAGTGAATCAACAGATGACCAATATGATACAACGGATTACCCATCTGTTCAACCGATGAGGCATCGCTTGTAAGGATGGATGACATGTTGCAACAAATGGGCCATCTATTGGAATAAATCAAACCAGCCTTGCTAATGGTTTGATTTCTTTAAAAAGTTGCTTCGTATGTTCCAACAGCTGATTCATCAGTTGCAACAGTTGAGGAAACTATTGCAACACCACCAACAACGGCATAAAAAATAAAGAAACAAATAAAATAACACCATATGTTCCAACACCATCCACAACACAAACATCACATGTTCCAACACAACCACTACCCCCAACAACACCACCACCAAAGTACCAAACAAAATACATAAAAAAAAACTATACTGATAACAAGGCTTTTTAAGTTCTCCCAACAGATGACTTTTTTTGCATATTTTAATAAAAACAACGGTTCATTCATTCAAGACTTAAAAGTCACCTTTCCTTAAAGTTTCTCAATAAATAGCAAACTGATATGGGTAAATCATTAATAGCAGCAGATGTAAATATCTAATTTAAATGACATACAAAGAAGAAGACGAGATGAAAAGAGCAACTTTGAACCATACCTGCAATGTCAAAAAAGCAAATGGATCAGAACATCCAGTTCAGTCGAGAAAAGATATTGATTAGTTGAGATCCCAAAGGATCCTCATCCGAAAGAAGAGAGAAAAGAGAGGAAAAAAGAAAACAACAAAGATAATTGAGAATAAAGAATAAAGAAGAGTTATGAGTTGAGTCTAGACTACTTTATGGCTGAAAGAGAGAGAGAGTTCTAGACATGGGGTTTTTAAATATTCATTAATAACTTTTGAGGTGCACGAGGAGACGGTGATATTGAAAAGACCAGATAAGACTACTCACTCAGGAGATTTTTGAGTTATCCAAGTAGTACCGAGTAGTATTTTTTACCACCTTAGTATTTTAACTATTTTATCTCGGACAGAAAATACCTAAATTGCTTTATAAAAAAAGGATCTAAAAACATTTAAGTGCAATAGATTCCTTTATCTATTTGATAGTATACAATAGATTCATGATCTGTCACAACAAATTACGTAATCTGTTTGATAGTTTACAATAGATGCGTAATATGTTGCAACATATTACCTAATCTGTTTGATTTGATCCAATAGAAAAGACATCTGTTGCAATAGGTTGAACATTTGTTTATATATAATTTCAATTGAGTTCATATGTTAGACTAAAACCTTAATTGAATGTGAGTTCTCATAGGGTCAAATACAACTTTAATTGAGTCTTTTGGCAATTTCATGATGAGACGGTACTGCATTCTTCCGACCAGAGTCGTCAATCGATCACTCTGAGCCGAGCCGATTCTTACTACCTCATATGTTAGATGAATACTTTAATTAATTAATCTAGGACTAAGGTACTAATACCTTGATTGAATAATCTGGGACTAGGAGTGAGTTCTCATAGGGTCAACTACAACTTCAATTAAGTCTTTTGGCAATTGCATATTGAGACGGTACTGCATTCCTCCCGACTAGAGTCGTCGATCGATAACTCTGAGTCGAACCGATTCTAACTACCTCATATGTAAGACTAATACCTTAATTGATTAATCTAGGACTAGGGTACTAATACCCTAATTGAATATAGGGTCAACTACAACTTTAATTGAGTCTTTTGTCAATTGTATGATGAGATGGTACTGCGTTCCTCCCAACAAGAGTCATCGATCGATCACTCTGAGCCGAACTGATTCTTACTACCTCATATGTTCAACTAATACCTTAATTGATTAATCTAGGACTAGGGGTGAGTTCACATAATGTCAACTACAATAGATGACAGCGCCTATTTGATAATTTACAATAGATGGGTAATCTATTACAATATATGACTCAATCCATTTGATAATTTACAATAGATGGGTAATCTGTTGCAACAGATGACTTAATCTATTTGATATTTTACAACAGATTCATGATCTGTCGCAACAAATGGCTTAATCTGTTTGATAGTTTACAATAGATGCAAAATATGTTGCAACAGATTACATAATCTGTTTGATTTGATCCAACAGAAAAAATATCTGTTGCAACAGGTTGAACATTTGTTTATATATAATTCAATTGAGTTCATATGTTAGACTAATACCTTAATTGAATGTGAGTTCTCATAGGGTCAACTACAACTTTAATTAAGTCTTTTGTCAATTGCATAATTAAACGGTACTGCCTTCCTCCCGACCAGAGTCGGCGATCAATCACTCTGAGCCGAACCGATTCTTACTACCTCATATATTAGACTAATACCTTAATTGATTAATCTAGGACTAGGGTACTAATACCTTAATTGAATAATCTAGGACTAGGGGTGAGTTCTCATATGGTAAACTATCGATTAATCTAGGACTAAGGGTGAGTTCTCATAGGGTCAGCCACAACAGATGGCAACGCCTATTTGATAATTTACAACATATGGGTAATCTGTTTCGACATATGATAATTCATTTGATAATTTACAACAGATGGGTAATCTGTCGCAAAAGATGACTTAATCTGTTTGATAACTTACATTAGATTCGTAATCTGTTGTTACCTAATCTGATTGATAATTTACAACAGATGAGAAATCTGATGCAACATGTTAAACATTTGTTTTTTACAATTTCAATTGAGTTCATATGTTAGACTAATAGTACCTAAATTGATTAATCTAGGACCAAGGGTGAGTTTTCACAGGGTCCTCCAAGAGTACTCGGTCAACTACAACTTCAATTATTTTTATATGATTTTAAAAATTAAGCATATATTTTATGATTTTAAAAATAATTAAGATCATTTCGGACCAAATTAACATTTTCAGAACTACTTGTCATTCTTTTCCAAAATACAAATCAACCCATACAAAATGTTTTATCATTTCAAATCTCGAGGTCTGGCTCTTTCTCTCTCATTCTCACTCAACAATACAGTACAGACAACAACTACTCAATAAATTTGCTCAACCCTCCATAATAGATCATTTTTCTTCTCATTTCCGACCACATAGGTGTTATTTTCGACATCATTCTTGCTTGTATCAGTCGTTTTCTTTGTCTTCATAGGCAACAGAGTTCGAGAAGAGCTCTATATTTGTTTTTTTTTTCTAAAAAGTAAGGGCTTTTAAGTTAATGATAAAAAATAAAACTTTTAATTATATTATCTTCGAGAATGGGTTTATAATTTTGAGTTTTGATGGTAAAATCATAGAAAGAACTCGAGAAATCCCTAGTTTCTGTTGCAGTGTTCCATTGACTGTCGTTGTATAGTTGGATAGTTTTGGTGGTGGTGATAGTGGTGTTTGTGGTCGTCGTGGTGGCACCGGTGGTGGCATTGGTTGGTGGTGTTTGTGGTGGTGTCGGTATTCGTGGTATTTATTTGTTTGTTGGTATTGGTTGGTGGTGCTTGTGGTGGTGGCTGTTGGTGTGTTGGTATTCGTGGTGTTTGTAATGTATTTTTTAAAATCTATGCATACATCAACTGTAATGTAATTTTTGTTTTTCTTTTTCTTTAGGTAAAACATGTCTCCCAAAAGAAAAGAAAGTGAAAGTGGATCGACGTCTGACCACTAAAAAAAAGGCTATAGTACAGAGGGATTCAGAGGAGTTTCCTGAACAATCTTAGTAAGAGAAAAGTGAAGCTGAGGAGAGATGTGAAAACAATATTGAAGGAGGTGGACAAGGGTCCATAGATGGTGATGAAGAAAATAAAAGTGAGAAAGAGGAGTAATTGGAGAGTCAGAAAGAGAAAGAGGATGATCATCAACATGATGATAATGGATCACCGACGGGGCGTGAGTTAATATCGATATCCCAGCATGATCCTATCAAAACTTTTAGTATTGAAAGGTTTCAAGTTGCAATGTTGATAAATGACCCATAAGGAAAACAACTAACTGGTCAAATTGTACTTAAATGTCAGATGGGGAAAAAATTTGAACATTTTATGAAAATTATGAAGAACGAAAACATAGGCGGACTTTTTAAGAAGAGCTTCTTTGGATACTTTCTTGAGTTGCCTGAGGACCCCTCTTCCCGTATCCATTTCCCTATGATAATGTTATATGGTCTTCTCAAGCGCAGGATCAAGTACGCGGGGGATGATAAAGATCCGGAGAAAGGGAGCAAAAAGAAGATGGATGAAATCTGGATCAACTACTGTGACATGCCTGTTTGTTTAGGCTTGCAAGAGTTTTCCATAGTGACGGGCCTGAGATTCCATCGTCCAGAAGGACCACCACCCTGCAAAAGATCCAAGGAAAAAAATACAAGGGAAAAATAGATGGGTTGTTTGACATTGCTCGATGTGGCTACAAAGCATTGGATTTGTTGACAGATCTCGAGGATAAAACCATACCAGAGCAGTACAGGGAGAAATTGTGCTTAGTTTGGTTTGCCCATTCGGTTATATTGGCAAGAGGCGTCAACAAGGTCATAGAAGATGATTTGTTGGTGCGTGCTGAGGATTTTGATAAATTCAACAATTATCCCTGGGGATATGACAGCTTCTACTTGACTATCCAATATTTACTGACAAAGCTATCCTCAGGGACGACCACATTATACGGCTTTCCTTGGGCTTTCATGGTAAAATTAATCACTAATTTTACTCATCCATTAATTTGTATTGAATATAGTTACTATGATTTTTTTTGCTTGCTTCCTGTTTACATTTTTTAGGCTTGGGCATTTGAAGTCATTCCTCCCCTCCGAAAGCAGTTAATGGATTACCTGGATGAGGTTTCTCATCCAAGGATGTTTAGGTGGTTGGCTGCAAAGAGAAACACCAATATTAAGGAGGCTGATCTCTTTAACCCTCTGGATGATGCAGTACGTCTTCTTCAAGTAAAATAATTCTACTCAAAGATAAGAAAGACATTGAACAGATGTTATATCTGGTGCAACAGAAGTTATATCTGATGCACCAGATGGGACATCTGTTGTGACGGGGTATATCTTGCATCAGATTACCAATCTGTTGCTTTGGTTCTCTGAACCCGACTCCTAAAAGATTAACCATTTACTGCAAATTATGCAACAGATGTTTAATTTGATAACATATCGTTCATCTGTTGCGACGTACAGATCGTCTATTGCATAACAGATTACCCGTCTTGTGCAGCTGTTACAATAGATGATTGATATTTTGCATCAGATTATCCATGTGTTGCTCTATTTCTCTAAACCAGACTCAAACAGATTTTAACCATATACTATAAACTATGCAACAGATGGTTTTTTTAAATGTAGCCCAACTGTGAAAATTATTATATTATATGATTTAAATGCATCTGTCTTTTTTCCTTTTTTATAGGTTGTGCATCTATGGATCGTGCCTACTGAGGAGGAGTCGATGATGACTTCTTATATTACTCTAGGTCATGTTGATACTATAGAAGACCCAACGGTGGAGTTAATAAAGAAGGAATTGGCTGGAGAAATATCCATAAGAAGAGAAGTTAGGCAAGGTCAGCCTAATGTTGAGGCTCTTCATGACCAACCTTTTACCAAGGCAGATCCGGGTGCTTCTTCTGGTGGAGTTGTTGGTGTTGGTAGAAGGCATGCTGATGCTACTACCACTCGTGATGATGAGCATGTTGATGCTCAAGAAAGAATAAATATGTTTGAAAACACCCCTTTTCGCCCTTACACAGGTCCCTCTCACCCCTCTCCACTCTCATGTTCTCGTTGCAAATGCGATGAGTGCAAGGACAAACAGGATAAACTCTTTGAAAAAGTAGATATTATCTCTAAAGCTCTCGAGGAATTCAAATCCAAGAGGTGTGTCATACCATCCAAGAAGGTGAGGGAGCCACACTCCTATAATGTTGTTTAGGAGAAAGAAAAAAGCAATTAGAGACGTACTCTCCGCTCAGAAATTAGAATTAATTGTAATTCCTCCCTCTCCAAAAGTTGTTGAAGTTCAGGGGCCAGTCAAGAAGGTGGACATATATGTGGAACTTGGTGCCGAAGAGAAGAGGGATCTGTGACAGGTCAAGAATGTTAAGCTAGGCGCACCAGATTACCCCAGGCCTCCCTTTCCCCCCCAAGACTTCCAGACTATGACTGATATGCGTATGCCGTACAAGGACAAGGCAAGTTGACCTTTCCTAACCTAGCCTTTCTAATCTACCCCATGAAGAAGAAGCTACACAACAGATTTCACATCTGTTGCCACAGATGGGTAGACTGTTGCAACTGATTGTGGTTCTGTTGCAACTTATTATGCATCTGTTACATAAGTTGCGTCGGATTATTGATTTAGAGAACCCTATGCAACAGATGGACCATCCGTTGCATCTTTACAATTACTAACCTATTTAAAAATTGACTTCTTATCTCACAGCATATTGACATAATTCTCTGCCTTATGAGGAAAAGGCAATTAACATACTGGGAAGCTTATGACGCTGTTGATATGATAATGGACCTCGACTTCTACAAGAAGCTCAAGGATAGGCACGATCAACTCAATGGAGAGGTGTCAGCCCTTGGCGTGGGACTTGATTTCCTAGTTCCTACGTTGGTCTTGGATGAAGAAGAAACGTTAAGATATGTTAGAGGGGACAGGCCAAATCCATACGGCAAGAGCTGGACCGAGGCAAAAAGGATTCTTGCATTCATTAGCGTGAACAACATGCATTATCGGACTATTGAGATACTACTCGAGGAGGGAAAGATCAATGTTTATGACTCCAACATACCTCTCATCGATGATTTCAATCTTTTTCTCCTCGTGGAGCCACTGATGGTGTTGTTGCCCATCTTGTTGAGGGAGAGTAAACTGATGAATCATTTGCCAAAGGAAGTGTTGATGAAGAAATCATGGGATTTTGAAGGTCAAAACAGGGGAATGATCCTTCCAAAAGATGATGTCGCTAAAGAGAGCGGCTCGCACGCTCTTGCACACATCAAATATTTGCTGAACGACACAGAAATGGCCGAGCGAATGACTTTTCTGTACGACAACGTTGTGGCAAACCTACAAAAGGTCTGGGCTTATGGGGTACTAACTGGATGCTTGAAGCCTGTGTATATAAAAGATCCTGTGAAATAGAAATTTTTAATTTCAAGTCACCCTTCACTTTATTACATGTACATGTAGTGGCAATAATTTTTTTCTGATGAAAATTGAGGTTTTTATAATGCAATAGATTAGATTGTCAATTTGTTAGAAAATATATTTAATCCATTCTGGAAGATAGTTTATCTGTTGAAATAGGTTGGTCATCTGTTGCATTACGCCTATGTTATTTCTATGAATAATCTAATAATCTAAGTCTAATCTGTTGCAATAGTAGGAAGACCTGTTTGATAATTTCCAATAGATGACCTAAATTTTACAACATATGCCTAAATCTTTTTGATATTTTCCAACAGTTACCCTTGAATATCCATGTGCTCGTCGACAACAAACCAGTAGCAAATAGACACACCACCAAGAAAATTTCAGCAATTAGGCTTCAATATCCATGTGCCCAACAACACCAAACCAGTAGCAATAACGACAACAATGTAGTATCTTCTTGCTCAATTTTGTTTCTCTTCAGAAGCCTTGACTTTGTTCAATAAACCCCAGATTACATGATTTTCTTGTGAAGGGTGTCGTTCTTCATACCAATCAAAGTAATCGTATCCACCCAATTTCTATAAAAAAGAGAACACAATTACAAAACAATTACAATTCAATAATTTATCAACTAATTAAATAAAAAAAATATTACCTTTGAAATCTTACAAGTAAAAAACCTAAGACCCGGATTTTGTTGAGTCCAAGAAGTCTTTAACAGAGCTTCATGACCGCACTTACAATATCAAAACAAAATTTCACAAAAAGCAGTGGAAGATGCGCTCGACATTGTCAAGGTCAGTTGGAAAAAATGAAAGTAATAATTTGAAGAATTTGGATAGATAAAAGAAGATGACGATGAAGAAGAAGATTTGGGAATTTAGGGTTAAATTTTAGAAGGAAGATGAATATATAAGATAATGGGGGAAAAATTACCGTTGGGGGCCAAGTGACGGCAAGTCAGCGAAATGTGCCAGACTGACACTGACACATTTGATGCCTATTTTATTTTACGTGTTTAAAATTCACATGTCTACTTGATGCCTATTTTATTTTAGGTGTTTGAACTGAACACCGTTGATGGGTTGCGCCTTTTTTATTTCAATTCAATTCACTTTAACCTCTTTACACATAGTGGCAATTTTTTATGTCCAACGAAAGTTGAATTTTTATAATACAATAGATTTTCCGTCCGTTGTAACAGTTATCCTACCTGTTCTGACATATAATTTATCTGTTGCAATAGGTTGATCATCTGTTGCATTATCTCGATGTTTTTATCTAAAGTCCATCTGTTGCAACAGTGGGAAGACCTGTTTGATAAATTCCAAAAGATAACCAACCTGTTGCAACATATGTATAAATCTGTTTGATTATTCCAATAGATGTGTCGTTTGTTACAACAGATAAAGTCCATCTGTTGCAACATATGTCTAAATTTGTTCTTTTTTTCCCAATAGATGTGTCATCTATTGCATTATCTCGATGTTTTTATCTAAAGTCCATTTGTTGCAACAGTGGGAAGACCTGTTTGATAAATTCCAATGGATTACCTACCTGTTGCAACATATATCTAAATTCATTCGATTTTTCCAATAGATGTGTCGTCTGTTGCAACAGATACATTATCTGTTGCAATAGTTGAATCTAGTATTCCTTTTCAATTAATAAGTTCAAATCTAAGAAATAAATAAAATTCGTAGACAAGATAAAATAAATCGAAGCCTTCATAAATTAGTTGAAATAAATCAACGAATAAATGAAATGTAAAAAAATTATTATGGGTATAGATCTCAACAAATACATCAACAAAAATTTAAGTATACTGTCAAGGATTGCTTTGACAGGCTCAAGCTATAAAGATCTACTCAGTATGGACAAGTTGTTTTTCATCCGGTGCTATGGAATTCGACTTTGCTCGTTGTGTATTTTTATTGTCGCTTGCGTATGGTTTCTGCGCTTTCTGTTCTCCATATTTCCATAAAAAGAATAGCATATTGTCAATGTTGTTCAGCAGTAGCTTCTTCTACATCCACCTGGAAAGTCAGAATTGGTCAATGCTAATCACGGAGATACAACAAAATGAAAAAGGATAACTCATCTCTTCTAGCAATTCAAACAGGTCTTCCTCCCATTTTAAATTATCCCAAACATATTATATTTCTGTTGCAACAATGAATCAGCTGTTGGAACAAATTTCTACATGAGAAAGACCTTGTGTGATAATTTCCAACGGATGAACCATCTGTTGCAACATATGAATCATCTGTTGCAGCAGATAGTTCGTCTGTTGGTACAAATAAAAGCAGTACGAAGAGCTGTTTGATTTGCTAAAATAGACGAGACATATGTTGCACCAGATAAAGTATCTGGTGAAACAGGTTAGTCAACTGTTGCAACATATGTATATATCTATTTGATAATTTTCAGCAGATGTGTCATATGTTAAAATAGATATGTGTCTGTTTGTTTTATCAGTTGGAAGACATATAATATATTCACCTTCTTCAGCTCGTGCTGCTCTCCTTTGGACATTATACGTTGCTCAGTGCAACTCACAGACAGAGGAGTTGAAATTTCGCTTTTTTGGATTCCTGATAATGCCCTGGAAATTACTCTCCTTCTCCTTTTAGCCCTAATCACTAATAGAGCGGATGGAAATAAAATCCTCTTTGATGGAATAAGACCCCTCTTAGATGTCAATTCCTTTACAGAAGCAGTTAGTGCATTAATAGCATTAATCACTACATCATGTTTCGCCCTACAGTCTTGACATTTGAATGCAGAACATTCGCTGGGAGAGGAAAAATCTGTATAACCAGTATGATCATACTCATAATGGTTTGCTTTAAATACTGTAAGAGGAGCATCATTAGCACCAATAGCAGCACAACTACCACCACCAACAGTTTCCATTAACAACAATAAGCCCACCCTCCAAATTATTTTTCTTGTAATGGCTGTTGTTTCAAACAATCCCATTTTTATTCTGTCGATGACCTTAGGGTCCGATAAAATTTGTACAAACTGTAAAATAAGAAAAAATGGCATCTTCAACTCTCGATTGGTCGGAACTAGCGACGGATGCACATTCTAACATAAATCATTATATATATTAGAATGATGATTAGATCATTCGAAAAAAACATTAATTAAAAGAAAAATTAATTATAATTATACTTACTGCATCCTTCGGGGGGTTGAAGAGATCAAGAAATTTTGCATTTTTATCAGTTTTGGCCGACAACCATCTCAAGATTCTTGGACAGAAAACTCCTTCCTGGTATTTCACTTGTTGTCTCAAATAAGGAATGGCTTGAAACGCCCAAGCATATAAAATAACGCCAATAAATCAAAACGATTATTGAGCAAAAAAAAAATGAATGATATCATAATAGAAGAAAGAAACATTTACCATGAAAGCCCATGGGAAGCCATATAAGTTGACTGTCTTTGGCGCTAACGGAGTCAACAAATATTTGACAGTTATTTTGAAGCTTTCATACCCCCATGGATAGATGTTAAACGCCTCAAGATCCTCAGAGAGCTTTATTAAATAGAGGCTTATGTTGTTGTTAACGTCTCTCGCCCAAAGATTATTATGTACAAACCAAACCAAGCAGAATGACTTCTTGTGCTTCTTTGAAAGTCCTTTACCTTTCAACGCTTCTATCAAAATTTTTTTTTTTGAAGCTTGGACCAACAATGGACACCAGGTCATCATGATTACACGACTTGCCTTTGCCTTTTTTGGGTGTGCGGGGTGCTTTTTATTGGGTTAGAATAGGTATAACTTGAGAAGGAGGATAACATTTTAGTCCAGTAACTATGGCAAACTCCTTCCAACCAAAACAAACAGGCATGCCACAGTAATTTATCCACACCTCATCCATCTTATCTTTGTTTTCAAACATAAACCTACGCTTGAGAAGTTCATATACCATTTTAATTTGGAAACGAGCATTGTTGTCCTTCGACAAATCAAGATATTTCCCAAAGCAGCTGTCCCTGAAATAAGCATCCAATTTTTGTTCTCGAAGTATTTTTCTGAAGGCGTAGAAAGATTTTTCCATGGCTGACTTAACCAAGAAATCACCCGTTAAATCTACGGCACCATCGCACTGCATTCTCATAGGATAACAATCAATGCTGAAGGCTTTGACCAGCTCTTCGGTGGAAGGGCTATTAGCATCTGCATCATCTCTTTTGAAATATTCCTCCTCCCCGTGTTCATCATATTCTGCTCCCAATTGAGATAACGCGTGTAAAGCAAGCTCATAGAGTGGTGGATGTAGCCTAGCTGCTTCACTTGTTTCTTTACTTGGACTTGATTCAATTTCTGTTCTTTTGGGAACCATATTATCTAAAATTAACAGGAACATAAAATAATATATTATTGTTGATTAATGCATCATTAAAAAAGGATAACAGTAATCAAACAAGCAAACCAGTAAAATAACAGTTGCAATAGATCACCGATCTGTTGCACCAGGTAGTATATCTATTGCAACATATAACCAAACTGTTGCAGTGAATGAGTAATCTGCTGCAACAATGCGAAACATATCACTCAACTTTTAAGACAGGTGAATGGTCTGTTCAACAGATCATAAACTATTGTGACATCATCTGTTGCAACATATGAGTGATATGTTGGAATAGTTAAATAATCCGTAGCAACGGCTGAGTAATTTGTTGCGATAATACAAAACATATCACTCATCTGTTGCGAAAGATGAATGGTATGTGCAATAGGTCACACATCTGTTGCAACACATGAGTGATCATTGGAATAGTTATCAACGGTCAATATTGTTTAGATTTCTTCCAACATAGGGTCGTCTGTCGTGGCAGATGAATGATCAGTTGAAAAAATCAAGTCTTGGACTTTTCCTGTAGGAAGAGTTGGTAGGATTTTATCCAACAGGAGGTTCATCTGTTGCATTAAATCATTAATCTGATGGTTCTTCCATTGCACCAGATGGTTAATTAGTTGCATCATATTTTTTATCCGATGCTTAATCTGTTGCATCATATGGTAAAGCTGTTGCATCATATATTTAATCTGTTGCATCAGATTATTAATCTGTTGCATCAGAATTGTAATCTGATTGTTCCTCTGGTGTATCAGATGGTTGATCTGTTGCATCATATGATAAATCTGTTGCATCAGATGGTTAATATGTTGCACCAGATGGGTAATCTGTCGGAGGAAACAGTAGCACGATTTTGTTAAACAAAAAACAGAAATTTCATCATTTTTACCAAGAATAAAAACATAACAAATCAAACCAATTGTACTTAAAAATTTAATACTTCTAATTTAGACAATACCAACTAATTTATTTCATTAAAAGCAGTACTATTACAAGCCACAAATGTAGAAATGCTACTCCCCCGTTTAAAAAAGAATGACCTACTTTCCTTATTAGTTCGTTTTAAAAAGAATGACCTATTTTTCTTTTTGGTAATACTTTAATTTCAACTTTCCACATGACATGTTTAGAACCACAAGATTAAAGGGCATTTTGGTACATTTGACACAACTTTAATTTAAGGCCACAAGATTCAAAAGTCTTTTTTATTTTCTTAAACTTTGTGTCAAATCAAAGTAGGTCATTCTTTTTTAAACGGAAGGAGTAATAGATATGTGTTGTGTGTGATGTAATGTATACTGCTCTTTGTGGGATACAAGAGGCAATGGATTGAGTGTGCAACTTTGGTTTTGTTGTATCTGTTGTGCTGAAAATGTCTTCTGGAGAATTAAAAAGTGAATTGTCTAGGAAGACTTCATTTTTGGGTCTCAAATTATGGGTGATTTATTTTGATAGAAAGTCTCTCTTTCTACAATAAGGTGCACGATTTGAAGGATTTTTGTACGAATTGAAGGTATTTCTGCATGAATTGAAGGTCAAACTTACATTCTATAACTGAATTGAAGGTATTTGCTTCCACTGTACACGAAGAAACTTGTGTTTTCTTTAATTTTTTGAGTCGGTTTTAAATTATTGTTCACTCTCTATTCGAATTGAAGCTTGAATTATTTTTAACTTATCAATTTTTTCGAATAATTTATTTTTGGATGTTTGTCCGTGATTTTACTTTACAATGGGTGAATCTTGTGATTTTTTGATATAATTTGTTTTCCTATATATATTATGACTCTTGTTTTTTTGTAACGTCTATATATAAATCAGCAACTTGGAGTATTGTATAGTATGTATGAGTGTTGAGTGATGCATGGTGTTTTATTGTTCTTCCATGAAATTATCTTAAAAGAAACAAGAAAGGGAGAAACAAATAAAGTGAAGGAGAAATGAATGAATATTTTACTTTAGGTTTTGTCTGTTCTGCACTTTCTTATATTTTGCTTTCAGCCTAGAAAAAAATGAATTTGTTGATGTTCCTGACAATTCAAGAAAAATAATGGGCAAATAAGCTTTTGCATCTCAGTTTAGTTTTTCATAACCAAAATATGTACTAAGGTGGTGAAACTTACCTATATTTTGGAGGCCTTTCTTTTTTAATATTTTTTTTTTAATTGAGTTTCTCAAAGAAGTTTACTTGATCTTTTTTATAAAAAAAAAAAGGTTAAGTCTTTTCTTTTAAGTTGTAACTCAATTTTTCACGAACTCAAAACACCAAAAATTGGTAACTCAATTTTTCAAGAACTCAAAACACCAAAAATTGGTCTTTCACCCAAAAATTCTTTGTTTGGTGGGGGGTGGATGTCCGACTTGTCACAAGATGTTCTTTTAGATATACCTTTCTTCTTGTCACCTTATGAACAAGAGGATCATGCTATTTCTCTTATCCTTTTTTTTTTCCACTGTTCTTGAATAGTTATTTGGGACTTAAATGTATCCAAATCAGAATAATTTATTGTCAGGTGAAACTTAATCATTAGGCTGAGAGTTCTTGGTGCTTTTTTTCATGTGTGTGGATGCAAAAAGGAATTTAAAAGTGATCCACAGCAATGTTAACATGTGCAATACATGTTTAGACATATTTATGTGTGAAATGGTTGATGTATTCTAGTAGTCAAATATATCTCTATTAAATTGTCTTTCTCTGCTTTAGGAATGTCGCGGGGGTTTATATTTTAGTGATGTACTTGTACTAAATCTTGAGGCAATGGCTTGGAACATTCTTGTGAAAACAGGGAAAGGACCGGGGCCAAGAGTTAGCCACAGTGTTGTTCTTGTTGGACACAGGATGGTAGTATTTAGAGGTACAAATGGCTCAAGGAAAGTCAATGATATTCATGTGTTGGATGTCAGGGGCCAAGAGCGGACGCAACACGAATGTCAAGGCAGTCCACCTTCACAGTCACACAGCTACTCTTGTTGGTGGTGATAAATTAGTGATCTTTGGTGGTAGCGGTAAAGGCGAGGCAAACTATTTGAATGATATACATGTTTTGGACCTCAAAACTATGAGATGGTCATCTCCTGAAGTGAGGGGTGAACTGAACCGATATCAGGGTGACATTGATGTGCTTGATATGGATACACTAATGTTGTCAAAGGTACTAGCTTCAGTATTCTTCTTCCTTTTCTAATTCATATAGATCATGTTGATTCACAGTCTGAATATAGAGATAAAGATTGTCTAAAGTTAGTGTTAGATGACAACTAGTTCTCTTTGTTACTAGCTGGATGTTCTTGGACCGTCGCCTGGTGCTCGAGCTAGTCATGCCTCTGTGAATTTTGGGTCAAAGGCAAGTAACTGATGCTGTAGTCTTTGAGTAATTAGGCTCTTTGTTTTTAATATGTAGTGTAAATTTGTATACTTTTTTCCCCTTCCTAATAATTGAGTGCTTGTTGAACTCACTTTTTTACTGATGGTGCAAATGGAGTAAAGGTATTCTTATCCAAATGGTTGTGCTAAAAAGCCTTCATTTTAGTTGCGCAGTCACCCGAAGAATGATCTTGATTCCTTACAATGGTGATTTTTTGATGTAAGCACAGGTGGCTCTATCACAATAGGCTAAATTTTTAATTTCTTTCAATTCATTTCTTCTCTAAAACTAGGTCGAGATTCAACTCCAAGTGAGTTGCATTTGCACGTTTATACACATAATCATGATGGTAAATTTTTTGTTGTTGAGTGTTCCCGACTTCTCCACGTAAGTCCATAATTTACATCATTAGATATACTCTTCTCTCTTTTTTTTTTTTTTTTTTTTGTATTGACATCTGTCGAAAGTTCTTATTATACATGAAAATGACAGAAGCAACAAGAAGTTGAGTATATTTTAATATCTCCACTTGTTAATTACAGGAAAAGTATGAAGAAATTGTACGGGAAAAAAGACAGACTGAATCTAAAATTGATCAATTGGAATCATATTATGAAGCTGCGGGAGGAGTAAAGAAGAAAAGATTATTTGGTCTCGGATCTGAAGCTGAAAATCACTTTGGAAAAAATACTTGACATTAGTTTATTTTTGACAAAATACTTGAACTTGTGGATGTTTGGACACAATTATGTGATGCATTTTGCTATCTATATATTTTGAACATTCTAATATAAGTAATTATTTATATGAATGTTGGTTATTTTAATGATTCAATAATTTACGCGTTTCAATAATTTTCTAACAAAATTATTAGCGATAAAAAATTAGTGACTAGCTTTTGTCGTTGCTACTGAAAAACTTTAGCAATGGATTGTGAAATATAAATTTGGTCGCTAAATATGGCTGCTCAGTCGATCAACCTATGTTGCAACGGATCAACGATAAAATGTTCCATCGTAAATTGAGCCACGACAAAAATGAATTTTGGAAATAGCAATGGTATAGCAACAAAATATTCCGTTGGTAACATCAACAACCGATAAGTTCGTCGCGAAACGGTCACAAGTTTTGCGACAAAATTTATTTTTCGTCGCTAAGAAGCTTGCAACGAGCAATATAGCGACAGACATAAATCCGTCGCTATTCCATCGCAATTTCTATTTAGCAACGGATTTACATAGAATAGCGACCAAATGTGACTGTTGCTAAATGTTATTTTTTGGTAGTGTTTAGATGAAATATATGTTGTTTTTGGATTGCTCTGCATACCAATACATTTCAAGTATTGCCCCCCTCGTGCGACTATATTGTCTCATAATGTAGGTTCTGAAGCTCGATTCCGTGGTCCATCACATCGGTAGAACTTTCGAATATGTCAGAGTTGGTGAGTCATCCATCTTTCGGAAGACACTTTATTCATATCTTTATTTCTTTCAGTTTATGGTCCAACCGGGGGTCTTGTCTCGACCTAGACAGTAGTCATTAGTAAATGCTTCGTAAACGAGATTTGGTTATAGTATTGTCATAATATTTTTGACATAATTTGATTATAAGTTTTTCTTGGGTTTCATTATATCTTTCGCATTTCTGTTTCATATGAATTATGCTTATGATAGTATGCTAAGGGATCTCTCGGGCCTTCATGGTTCGGGATGCCCGTTGCGATCAGAGCCTCGGCTTGATTCGTGACATTATTATTAACTGATTTAATTTAATAGAAGACCATAAAACTATTATCAAATAGACGAGGTTCGAGTCAAATAATGATTATCAAAACACTTGATCAATATAAAACTTGAATGACATATGGTAAACATTTATTTATATGCGTTATAATTAGTTAATTAAAAGTAATTTTATTATAATCACTTATTTAGTTACTTAAATTATATCTCATATTTATTAGTAAGACAGGTAATGGTTGAATCACATCAAATTATATTATAATCACCTATGTATTTAAACTATATTTTAGATTTACTAGTAAAATCCGACAAGATCGAATCAAATCAAATGTTCAACACATTTAATTATCTTAAATTGATGATGTCTGATTTTATAATAAAATTTGTTCAATCACTATATAGACACAATATAATAGATCATTCTCAGATGTGATCCTTTTGAGTTTTTAGTAATGTACAGTAAATTGTAGTTTGTGGTAAATTATTAGCTATAGAATTCCATCAAAAATCATTTTATCATGACAAATAATTATAGTTATAAAGCTAACAATTACCTAACTTCTTAGTACTTGAAGTAAACATTAACTCTATCAATATTTTATTATAAAAAATATTTATTTAATTATAATATTTTATTTGAGTTAATTTATTGTGACTAAAAGGTTACTATTGTTAAATAACATTTAGTGCGATGCAAAAAATTATAATCAACTATAAATTTTGTTATTGCTAAAATTTGTGGCTATGCCATTTAACGGTTGACACAATTTTTAGAACGTGACATAAAAAATATATATTGAGTTATAATATTTTATTTAAAATAATTTATTGTGTCTAAAAGACTATTATTGCAATAGTAAATTTTAATATGTCAGAAACATGTCAATTGATACTTATGCGATGACATCCTTTTATTCATAAATGGATCAAAGTCGATTTCACTTTTCAAGCAATCAAAGATTCATGTGCATTTGATTTTTTTTTTCCTTTACCACTTTCCTCCTCTTGTGTTGTTTTTTTCTTTTTTTAAAAAATATTATGAAATTGAGCAAGTATTCTTAATGGATAATTAATTCTTATTTTTATTTTTATTTTCATAGTATTAAAAAAGTAATTAAAGTAGGTGAAAATTGTGGGACTACATTGGGTATGTTGTTGTAGGTAAAAATTAAAAGAATTAAAAAATTAAATATTTAAACAAAAGATTATTTTGGTCAAAACTTATTGATGATCATCTAACATGAGAAAATTGAAGGAAAGGTGTCTTTTAAGTCTTGAATGAAGGATTGGTAACATTGACCAACAGATAGGGTCAAACATCATTAGAAAACTTAATTAAGTTAATTGTGGACTTGATTAATATTTTCAAAACTTTCTAATCTTTTTAAAAATACAAATCAACCCAACCCACACCCCCCTTCAATCCAAATCAACCACTTTCTCCTCTCTCTCGACAGTTTCTCTCAACTCTCTCCCAACCAACAGTTCTACAAAATTTCTCTCTTCAACCCCCGACGACTTCTACCTCCGGCGATAAATAGTTGGGCTTCGAGTTCCCCTCTTTTCTCCCTTCAACCTCCAGCGACTTCTACCTCCGACGATAAATAGTTGGGATTCGAGTTTCCCTCTTCAATTCAAATCAACCTGTCTCTCATCCCTCTCTCGACAGCTTCTCTCAACTCTCTCCCAACCAACTATTCTACAAATTTCTCATTTCAATCCTCGGCGACTTCAACATCCGACTACAAATAGTTGGGCTTCGAGTTCCTTTTCGACTTCAACCTTCAATCGACGTGACAACCTTGCTCTCCGACCGCAACAGCTTCGAATTCTTCATCGTTCCTTTTCTTCTTTCACAGGTAAAAATTTATGGCCTTTTAAGTTTTGAAGAAAACGAGGAACTTGAGACAACTTCTCTTATAGTATTGGTTAACAATTTCAATATTTGTTGCATTAATTTGAAATGCGGTCTGAATAAAACCCTAATTTCTGGTATTTCTTCTATTCTCTTTTCGAAGTGAATTATGATATATTGTTGTTTGTTGTATTTTTTTGAAGTTTGATTTTTATTGTTTGTGTTTATAAAAACAAAACGACAATTTGGGTTGATTTGTTCTGTTCTTGTTCTTGGTAAAAGTGGTGAAATTGCTGTTTTTTGTTGAACAAAATCGTGCTACTGTTTTTTGTTTCCTCCGACAAATTATCCATCTGGTGCAACATATTAACCATCTGATGAAACAGATTTATCATATGATGCAATAGATCAACCATCTGATGCACCAGAAAAATCATCAAATTACAATTTTGATGCAACAGATTAATAATCTGATGCAACAGATTAACTATTTGATGCAACAGCTTTACCATATGTTGCAACAGATTAAGCATCGGATAAAAAATCCGATGCAACTAATTAACCATCTGGTGCAATAGAAGAACCATCAGATTAATGATCTGATGCAACAGATGAACCTCCTATTGGATAAAATCCTATCAACTTTTCCTACAGAAAATGTCCAAGACTTGATTTTTCCAACTAATCATTCATCTGTCGTGATAGACGACCCTATGTTGGAAGAAATCTAAACAATATTGACCTTTTATAACTGTTCCAACAGATCACTCATGTGTTGCAACAGATGTGTGACCTGTTGCACAGACCATTCATCTTTCTCAATAGATGAGTGATATATTTTGTATTATCGCAACAGATTACTCAATCGTTGTTGCAGGTTAGTTAACTGCTCTGACAGATCACTCATATATTGCAACAGATGTGTGATCTATTGCACAAACCATTCATTTTTCTCAACAGATAAGTGATATGTTTTGTATTATCACAACAGATTACTCAACTGTTGGTACGAATTATTTAACTGTTCTAACAGATCACTCATATATTGCAACAGATGACGTCACAACAGTTGTGTGATCTGTTGAACAGACTATTCATCTGTCTTAAAAGATGAGTGATATATTTTTTATTGTTGCAATAGATTACTCATCCGTTGCAACAGTTTGGTTATATGTTGCAACAGATATACTACCTGGTGCAACAGATCGATGATCTGTTGCAACTATTATTTTACTGTTTTGCTCGTTTGATTTACTGTTATCCTTTTTTAATGATGCATTAATCAACAATAATATATTATTTTATGTTCCTGTTAATTTTAGATAATATGATTCCCAAAAGATCATAAATCGAATCAAGTCCAAGTAAAGGTACAAGTGAAGAAGCTAGGCTACATCCACCACTCTATGAGCTTGCTTTACAAGTGTTATCTCAATCGGGAGCAGAATATGATGAATATGGGGAGGAGGAATGTTCCAAAAGAGATGATACAGATGTTAATAGTCCTTCCACCGAAGAATTGGTCAAATCCTTCAGTATTGATCGTTATCCTGTGAGAATGCAGTGCGATGGTGCCACAGATTTTATGGGTGATTTCGTGGTTAAGTCAGCCATGGAAAAATCTTTCGACGCCTTCAGAAAAATACTTCGAGAACAAACATTGGATGCTTATTTTAGGGACAAATGCTTTGGGAAATATCTTGATTTGCCGGAGGACAACAATGCTCGTTTCCAAATAAAAATGGTATATGAACTTCTCAAGCGTAGGTTTATGTATGAAAACAAAGATAAGATGGATGAGATGTGGATAAATTACTGTGGCATACCTATTTATTTTGATTGGAAGGAGTTTTCCATAGTTACTGGACTAAAATGTTATCCTCCTTCTCAAGTTATACGTATTCTAACCCCAAAAAAAGCACCCCGCACACCCAAAAAAGGCAAAGACAAGTCGTGTGGTCGTGATGACCTGGTGTCCATTATTGGTCCAAGCTTCAAAAATAAAAATTTGATTGAAGCGTTAAAAGGTTAAGGAATTTCAAAGAAGCACAAGCAGTCATTGTGCTTGGTTTGGTTTGTACATAATATTCTTTGGGCGAGAGACGTTAACAACAACATAAGCCTCGGTTTAATAAATATCTTTGAGGATCTTGAGGTGTTTAACAGCTATCCTTGGGGGCATGAAAGCTTCAAAATGACTGTCAAATATTTGTTGACTCCGTTAGCGCCAAAGACAGTCAACTTATATGGCTTCCCATGGGCTTTCATGGTAAATGTTTCTTTCTTCTATTATGATATCACATTTTTTAGACTCAATAATGGTTTTGATTTATTGGCGTTATTTTATAGGCTTGGGCGTTTGAAGTCATTCCTTATTTGAGACAACAAGTGAACTACCAGGAAGGAGTTTCCTGTCCAAGAATCTTGAGATGGTTGTCGGCCAAAACTGATAAAAATGCAAAATTTCTTGATCTCTTCAACCCCCCGAAGGATGCAGTAAGTATAATTATAATTAATTTTTTCTTTTAATTAATGATTTTTTTAATGATTTAATCATCATTATAATATATGTAATGATTTATGTTAGATTGTGCATCCGTTGCTAGTTCCGACCAATCGAGAGTTGAAGATGCCATTTTTTCTTACTTTACGGTCTGTGCAAACTTTATCGGACCCTAAGGTCATCGACAAAATAAAAATGGAATTGTTTGGAGCAACAGTCATTACAAGAAAAATAATTTTGGAGGGTAGGCTTGTTGTTGTTGATGGTCTTAGTGGTGAAGGAGCTATTGGTGGTGGTAGTGGTGCTGCTGTTGGTGCTAATGATGCTCCTCTTACAGTATTTAAAGAAAACCATTTTGAGTATGATCATACTAGTTATACAGATTTTGTCTCTCCCGGCGAATGTTCTGTATGCAAATGTCAAGACTACAGGGCGAAACATGATGTAGTGATTAATGCTATTAATGCATTAACTTCTTCTGTAAAGGAATTGACATCTAAGAGGGGTCTCATTCCATCAAAGAGAATTTTATTTGCATCCGCTCCATTAGAGATTAGGGCTAAGAGGAGAAGGAAAGTGATTTTCAGGGCATTATCAAGCATCCAAAAAAGAGAAATTGCAACTCCTCTGTCTGTGTGTTGCATTGAGCAACGTATAATGTCCAAAGGAGAGCAGCATGAGATGGAGAAGGTGAATATATTATATGTCTTCCAACTGTCAAAATAAACAGACACATATTTGTTTCAACAGATAACACATCTGCTGAAAATTATCAAATAGATATATACATCTGTTGTAACAGTTGACTAACCTGTTGCACTAGATACTTTATCTGGTGCAACATATGTCTCGTCTGTTTTAGAAAATCAAACAACTCTTTGTACCACTTTTATTTGTACCAACAGACGACCTATCTGCTGCAACAGATAGTTCATATATTGCAACAGATGGTTCATCCGTTGGAAATTATCATACAGGGACTTCCTCATGTAGAAATTTGTCCCAACAGTTGATTCATTGTTGCAATAGAAATATAATTTGTTTGGGATAATTTAAAATGGGAGGAAGACCTATTTAATTTGCTAGAAGAGATGAGTTATCCCTTTCTATTTTGTTGTATCTCCGTGATTAGCATTGACTAATTTTGGCTTTTCAGGTTGATGTAGAAGAAGCTACTGTTGAACAGCATTGACAATATGCTACTCTTTTATGGAAATACGGAGAACAGAAAGCGCAGAAACTATACGTAAGCGACAATAAAGATCCACGACGAGCAAAGCCGAATTTCATAGCACTGGATGAAGAAAACTTGTCCATACTGAGTAGATCTTTATAGATTGAGCCTGTCAAAGCAATCCTTGGAAGTATACTTAAATTGTTGTTGATGTATTTGTTGAGATCTGTACCCATAACAATTTTTTTACATTTCATTTATTCGTTGACTTATTTCAGCTAATTTATGAAGGCTTCGATTTATTTAATTTTGTCTACGAATTTTATTTATTCCTTAGATATGAACTTATTAATTGAAAAGAAATACTAGATTCAAATATTGCAACATATAATGTATTTGTTGCAATGGATGACACATCTATTGGAAAAAACAAACAGATTTAGACATATATTACAACACGTAGGTGATCTGTTGGAATTTATCAAACAGGTCTTCCCACTATTACAATAGATGGACTTTAGATAAAAACATTGAGATAATGCAACAGATGACCAACCTATTGCAACATATAAACTATATATCAGAACAGGTAGAATAATTGTCACAACGGATGGAGGATCTGTTGCATCATAAAAATTCAACTTTTGTTAGACATAAAAAATTGTCACTACGTGTAAAAAGATTAAAGTATATTGAATTGAAATAAAAAAGGCGCAACCCATTGATGGTGTTCAGTTCAAACACCTAAAATAAAATAGACATCAAGTAGACAGTGTTCATTTTAAACACGTAAAATAAAATAGGCATCAAATATGTCAGTCTGGCACATTTCGCTGACTTGCCATCACTTGGTCCCCAACGGTCATTTTTTCCCCTCCATTTTCTTATATATTCATCTTGCTCCTAAAATTTAACCCTAAATTCTCAAATCTTCTTCTTCATCGTCATTTTTTTTATCTATCCAAATTCTTCAAATTATTTCTTTTTATTTTTTCCAACTGAGCTTGACAATGTCGAGCGCATCTTCCACTATTTTTTGGGATAAAGATTTTTGATATTGTAAGTTCGGTCATGAAGCTTTGTTAAAGACTTCTTGGGCTCAACAAAATCCGGATCGTAGGTTTTTTACTTGTAAGATTTCAAAGGTAATATTTTTTTTATTTAATTAGTTGATTAATTATTGACTTGTAATTGTTTTGTAATTATGTTCTCTTTTTTATAGAAATTGGGTGGATGCGATTACTTTGATTGATATGAAGAACGACACCCTTCACAAGCAAATTCTGTAATCTAGGGTTTGTTAAACAAATCAAGGCTTCTGAAGAGAATCAAAATCGAGCAAGAAGATACTACATTGTTGTCGTTATTTCTACTGGTTTGGTGTTGTTGGGCACATGGATATTCAAGCCTAATTGCTAAAATTTTCATGGTGGTGCGTGTATTTTCTACTGGTTTGGTGTTGTCGAGCACATGAATATTTGAAGCGTAACTTTTGGAAAATATCAAAACGATTTAGGCGTATGTTGTAAAATTTAGGTCATCTGTTGGAAATTATCAAATAGGTCTTCCCACTGTTGCAATAGATTATACTTAGATTATTAGATTATTCATAGAAATAACATCGGTGTAATACAACAGATGACCAACCTATTGCAACAGATAAACTATCTGCCAGAACGGATTAAATATATTTTACAACAGATTGACAATCTAATCTATTGCATTGTAAAAAACTCAACTTCATCAGAAAAAAATTATTGCCACTACATGTACATGTAATAAAGTGAAGGGAGACTTGAAATTAAAATTTTTTATTTCACATGCTCTTCTATATACATAGGATTCAAGCGTCTAGTTAGTACCCCATAAGCCCAAACCTCTTGTAGGTTTGCCACCGCATTGTCGCATAAAAACGTCATTGACTCGGCCATTTCTGTGCCGGTCAGCAAACATTCGATGTGTGCAAGAGCATGCGAGCTGCTCACTTTAGCGGCATCATCTTTTGGAAGGATCATTCCCTTGTTTCGACCTTCAAAATCCCATGATTTCTTCATCAACACTTCTTTTGGAAAATGATTCATCAGTTTACTCTCTCTCAACAAGATGGGCAACAACACCATCAGTGGCTCTACGAGGAGAAAATGATTGAAATTGTCGACGAGAGGTACGTTGGAGTCATAAACATTGATGTTTTCCTCCTCGAGTAGTATCTCAATAGCCCGATAATGCATGTCGTTCATGCTAATGACTTCAAGAATCCTTTTTGCCTCGGTCCAGCTCTTGCCATGTGGATTTGGTCTGTCTCCTCTAACATATTTTATTATTTCTTCTTCATCCAAGACCAACGTAGGAACTAGGAAATCAAGTCCCACGCCAAGGGATAACGCCTCCCCATTGAGTTGATTGTACCTATCCTTGACCTTCTTGTAGAAGTTGAGGTCCATTATCATATCGGCAGCGTTATAAGCTTCTCGGTACGTTAATTGTTTTTTCCTCATGACGCAGAGAATTATGTCAACATACTGTGAGATAAGAAGTCAATTTTTAAATAGGATAGTAATAGTAAAGATGCAACGGATGGTCCATCTGTTGCATAGGGTCTATCCAATGCAACTTATGCAACAGATGGATAATAAGTTGTAACAGAACCACTACCAGTTGCACCAGTATACCCAGCTATTGTAACAGATGTGAAATCTGTTGCGTAGCTTCTTCTTCATGGGGTAGATTAGAAGGGATAGGTTAGGAAAATTAAACTTGCCTTTTCCTCGTACGGCATACGCATATCAGTTATAGTCTGGAAGTTTTGGGGGAGAAAGGGAGACCTGGGGTAATCTGGTGCGCCTGACTTGGCATTCTTAGCCTGTCGCAGATCTCTCTTCTCTTCGGTGTCAAGTTTCGCATATATTTCCACCCTCTTGACTGGTCCCTAAACTTCATCAGCTTTTGGAGAGAGAGAAATTGTAATTTCTTTTGATTTTCGACCGAAGAGTACGTCTCTAATTGCTCTTTTCTTTCTCCTAACCAACATTGTAGGAGTGTGTGGCTCCTACACCTTCTTGGATGGTATGACACACCTATTGGATTTGAAATTCTCGATAGATTTAGATATAGCCTCTATATTTTTAAAGAGTTTATCCTTTTGTCCTTGCACTCTTCGCATTCGCAATGAGAACACGAGGGTGAAGAGGGGTAAGAGGGACCTGTGTAAGGATAAAAGGGGGTATTTTCAAACATATTTATTCTTTATTGATCATCAACATGCTCATCATCACGAGTGGTAGTAGCATCAACATGCCTGCCACCAACACCAACAACTTCACCAGAAGAAGCACCCGGATCTGCTTTAGTAAAAAGGTTGGTCATGAAGAGCCTCAACATTAGGCTGACCTTGCCTAACTGCTCTTCTTATGGTTGTTTCTCTAGCCAATTCCTTCTTTATTAACTCCACCATTGGGTCTGCTATAATATCAATATGACCTAGAGTAATATAAGAAGTCATCACCGACTCCTCCTCAGTAGGAACGATCCATGGATGCACAACCTATAAAAAAGAAAAAAAAAGTCAGATGCATTTAAATTATATAATATAATAATTTTCACAGTTGGACTACATTTTAAAAAACGACCCATCTGTTGCATAGTTTGCAGTATATGGTTAAAATTCATTTGAGTCTGATTCAGAGAAACAGACCAACACATAGATAATCTGATGTAAAATATCAATCATCTGTTGCAACAGTTGCACAAGATGAGTAATCTGTTATGCAACAGATGATCAGTACGTCGCAATAAATGAACAATATGTTATCAGATTACACATCTGCTGCATAATTTGCAGTAAATGGTTAACCTTTTGGGAGTCGGGTTCAGAGAACCAAAGAAACAAATGGGTAATTTGATGCAAGATATACCCTGTTACAACAGATGTCCTATCTGGTACATCAGATATAACATCTGTTACACCAGATATAACATCTGTTCAATATCTTTCTTATCTTTGAGTAGAATTATTTTACTTGAAGAAGATGTACTGCATCATCCAGAGGGTTAAAGAGATCAGCCTCCTTAATATTGGTGTTGCTCTTTGCAGCCAACCACCTAAACATCCTTGGATGAGAAACCTCATCTGAGTAATTGATTAACTGCTTTCGGAGGGGAGGAATGGATTTAAATGCCCAAGCCTAAAAAATGTAAACAGGAAGCAAGCCAAAAAAAAAGTCATAATAACTATATTCAATATAAATTAATGGATGAGTAAAATTAGTGATTAATTTTACCATGAAAGCCCATGGAAAGACGTATAATATGGTCATCCCTGAGGATAGCTTTGTCAGTAAATATTGGACAGTCAAGTAGAAGTTGTCATATCCCCAGGGATAATTGTTGAATTTATCAAAACCCTCAGCACGCGCCAACAAATCATCTTCTATGACCTTGTTGACGTCTCTTACCAATATAACCGAATGGGTAAACCAAACTAAGCATAATTTCTCCCTTTACTGCTCTGGTATGGTTTTATCCTCGAGATCTGTCAACAAATCTGATGCTTTGTAGCCATTTCGAGCAATGTCAAACAACCCATCTATTCTTTCCTTGCATTTTATTTCCTTGGATCTTTTGCGGGGTGGTGGTCCTTCTGGACGATGGCATCTCAAGCCCGACACTATGGCAAACTCTTGCAAGCCAAAACAAATGGGCATGCCACAATAGTTGATCCAAATTTCATCCATTTTCTTTTTGCCCCCCTCCATCGGATCTTTATCATCCCCCGCATACTTGATCCTGGGCTTGAGAAGACCATATACTATCGTCATAGGAAAATGGATACGGGCAGAGGGGTCCTCAGGCATCTCAAGAAAGCATCCAAAACAGCTCTTCTTAAAAAGTCTGCCTATGTTTTTGTTCTTCATAATTTTCATAAAATGTTCAAAAAATTTCCCCATCTGACATTTAAGTACAATTTGACCAATTTGTTGTTTTCCTTCTGGGTCATTTATCGGTATCACAACTTGAAACCTGTCAATACTAAAAGTTTTGACAGGATCATGCTGGGATGTCGATATTAATTCACGCCCCATCGGTGATCCATTATCATCATGTTGATGATCATTTTCTTTCTCTTTCTCACTCTCCAATTCCTCTTCTTTCTCACTTTTATTTTCTTCATCACCATCTACGGACCCTTGTCCACCTCCCTCAACGTTGTTTTCACATCTATCCTCAGCTTTACTTTTCCCTGACTGAGATTGTTCAGGAAGCTCCTCCGAATCCCTCTGTACTGTAGCCTTTTTTTTTGGGTGGTCAGACGTTGATCCACTTTCGCTTTCTTTTCTTTTGGGAGACATGTTTTACCTACAGACAAAGAAAACCAAAAATTACGTTACAATTGATGTATGCATAGATTTTTAAAAATACATTACAAATACCACGAATACCGACACACCAACAGCCACCACCACAAACACCACCAACCAATGCCAACAAAACAAACACCATGAATATCGACACACCAACAACCACCACCACAAACACCACTAACCAATGCCAATAAAACAAATACCTCGAATACCGACACCACCGACATCCACTACGAACACCACCAACCAATGCCACCACCAGTGCCACCACAATAACTACAAACACCACCACCACTACCATCACCAACACCAAAACCACAAACACTATCCAACAATACCACGACAGTCAACAGAAGACTGCGATGGAAACTAGGGATTTCTCGAGTTCTTCCTACGATTATACCATCAAAACTCAAAATTGTAAATCCATTCTCGAAGATAATACAACTAAAAGTTTTATTTTTCATCATTAACTTAAAATCCCTTATTTTTTAGAAAAATATAACAAATATAGAGCTCTTCTCGAACTATGTTACCTACGAAGACAAAGAAAACGACTGATACAAGCAAGAATGAAGTAAAAAATAACACCTATGTGGTCAGATATGAGAAGAAAAGCAATCTATTATGGAGGGTTGAGAAAATTTGTTGAGTAGTTGTTGCATGTACTGTATTGTTGAGTGAGAATGAGAGAGAAAGAGTGAGACCTTGAGATTTGAAATAATGAAATATTTTGTATGGGTTGATTTGTATTTTGGAAAAGAATGACAAGTAGTTTTGAAAATATTAATTTGGTCTGAATTGATCTTAATTATTTTTAAAATCATAAATATATGCGTAATTTTTAACCCTCTCATCATGCAATTGCCAAAAGGGTAATTCAATTGAAATTGTATAAAAACAATTGAAGTTGTAGTTGGCCGAGTACTCTAGTTGACCCTATGAAAACTCACCCTTAGTCCTAGATTAATCAATTTAGGTACTATTAGTCTAACATATGAACTCAATTGAAATTGTAAAAAACAAATGTTCAACATGTTGCGTCAGATTTCTCATCTGTTGTAAATTATCAATTAGATTAGGTAACAACAGATTACGAATCTGATGTAAATTATCAAACAGATTAAGTCATCTGTTGCGACAGATTACCCATCTGTTGTAAATTATCAAATAGATTGTCATATGTTGCAACAGATTACCCATATGTTGTAAATTATCATATAGGCACTGCCATCTGTTGTGGCTGACCCTATGAGAACTCACCCTTAGTCCTAGATTAATCGATAGTTTACTCTATGAGAACTCACCCCTAGTCCCAGATTATTCAATCAAGGTATTAGTACCCTAGTCCTAGATTAATCAATTAAGGTATTAGTCTAACATATGAGGTAGTAATAATCGGTTCGACTTAGAGTTATCGATCGACGACTCTGGTCGGGAGGAACGCAGTACCGTCTTATCACACAATTTCTAGAAGACTCAATTGAAGTTGTAGTTGACCCTATAAGAACTCACCCCTAGTCCTAGATTATTCAACTAAGGTATTAGTACCCTAGTCCTAGATTAATCAATTAAGGTATTAGTCTAACATATGAGGTAGTGAGAATCGGTTTGGCTCAGAGTGATCGATCGATGACTCTGATCGGGAAGAACGCGGTACCGTCTTATCATGTAATTGTCGAAAGACTAAATTGAAGTTGTAGTTGACCCTATGAGAACTCACATTCAATTAAGGTATTAGTCCAACATATGAACTCAATTGAATTATATATAAACAAATGTTCAACCTGTTGCAACAGATGTCTTTTCTGTTGGATCAAATCAAATAGATTATGTAATCCGTTGCAACATATTACGCATCTGTTGTAAGCTATCAAACAAATTACGTCATTTGTTGCGATAGATCATGAATCTGTTGTAAACTATCAAACAGTTTAAGTCATCTGTTGTGACAGATTACCTATCTCTTGTAAATTATCAAATGGATTAAGTCAATGTCGCAATAGATTACCCATCTGTTGTAAATTATCAAATAGGCATTGTCATCTATTGTAGTTAACATTATGAGAACTCACCCCTAGTCCTATATTAATCAATTAAGGTATTAGTTAAACATATGAGGTAGTAAGAATCGGTTCGGCTCAGAGTGATCGATCGACGACTCTTGTCTGGAGGAACACAGTCCCATCTCATCATGAAATTGTCAAAAGACTCAATTGAAGTTGTAGTTGACCCTATGAGAACTCACCCCTAGTTCCAGATTATTCAATTAAGGTATTAGTTGAACATACGAGGTAGTAAGAATCAGTTCATCTCAGAGTGATCGATCAATGACTCTTGTTGGGAGGAATGTAGTACCGTCTCATCATGCAATTTCCAAAAGACTCAATTGAAGTTATACGTAACAAAACAAGACAAGATATCACCTTTATGGGGAGGAATGTAGTACCGTCTCATCATGCTAATGATGAGTGCTTTTTCTTTTCAGGATGGTGAGGAAGGAAGAATCTCCCCATCATTAGCTAATACCGGAAACAAGACATCTGATGTTATTGAACCACCAGACTGCCCTGTGAAGTTTGATAATCCAGAAGATGTCTTTGCTCGAGTTAGTCAACAATTTAAACGATCTCAATCACTTGGTTTTTCTGCTGATCAATCTTCTCCGTATAAGACAAGATATCAACAGAACTGGTAGACACAGCGAAAGCTGATATTGATAGATTACTGATTATTTCTTCTCAAGACTTGCTTCTACCAGAAAACTATTTTGCATTGAGTGTTGCACTATACATATATGCTGCAGCACAGAATTTATCAGCCGAGAGAGCGCTTGCCTTGAAAAAACTCAAAGAGAACCTTCCATACTTCTCCTTGACTTTGCGTAGAGCTAAGAAGGACGAAGAGGAGTATTATAAGAAAACTTCCAAGAAAGAAAGTGAGTGGTCCTCGTTGACAAACTCACAAAAGATCAAGAGCTCTCTACTGAGCTTAACGACCACAATGACAAAATGATTGAATTGGAAGTGGTGGTGACTTGACTTAGTCAAACAAAAAGCCATGACTGTTCATATCCCTTAATTAAATAATACTGGTGACTTTTCAAATATGTAAATTAAAAAAACGGATCTAAATACAATATTTTATCTTTTTATTGTATTTCGGAAAGAGACAGATTGGTAATCTGTTGCAAAATATATTCCACCTGTCAGATAAGTTACAATACAACATATGAACAATCTGTTGCAACAGATGGATATATCAGTTTGCTTTTCCATCGGTTGTGGCGTCTGTTGCAACTTGCTAGTCATTTGTTTCTTCAATTTCATCGAGAGCAATAGATTTTTCTAAACACTTCTTGGACAAACTCAATTTTTGCTCTTAGATTGCTTCTCTTTTTTTCTTTGCATCCTTCAAGATGGCCTCCAAATTCAATTTTTGCCATCAATCCAATACCAAAAATTTAATTTGGTTGAAGGTTACAAAGAAAAAAAGAGAAGCAATCCAAGAGCAAAAATTGAGTTTGGCCAAGAAGTGTTTAGAAAAATCAATTGTTGTCGATGAAATTGAATAAACAGATGACTAGAAAGTGCAACAGATGCCACAGCTGATGGAAAAGCAAACTGATATATTCATCTGTTGCAACAGGTTGTCCATATATTGTATTGTAAGTTATCTGACAGATGGAATATATTTTGCAACAGATAACCAATCTGTCTCTTTTCAAAATACAATAAAAAGATAAAATGTTGTATTTAGATCCATTTTTTTTAATTTACATACTCGAAAAGTCACCAGTATTATTTAATTAAGGGATATGAACAGTCATGGCTTTTAGTTTGACCAAGTCCAGTCCCTTCCAATTCAATCATTTTATAAATAGGTCCCTTCAGCCTCCTCTCTCACTTCTCACTCACTCGTTCATTTTACTATACTTACAATACTAATATGGCTGATCCAGACTCATCCAAGAAGGTTCATATCGAGTCCTTGCAGGAACTTCAAAGACAGTTTGATGAACTCCAGAGGAATTTGGCCGACTTCGGAGCAAGGCTGAAGAGGGTCCAGCTGCTGCCGGATGAAAATTGTCAGGTTGACAATAATAATAGTAATAATAATAAGGCAAAATGATCTTCTGGACCCCTGTACTATGTCGGTTTTGTAAGTTGGACATTTCTACTTACATGTTTGTCATCTGGACCCTTGAACCCCTCAAAAAGTAACATTTTGCACCCTTTGACCGTTGACCTTGCTTATGTGGCAAGGTCATGGTGACTAAGACAAAGAGAGTGTAGTCACTCGCCTGGGGTGCGAGTGGGGATCAATTTTTACCCAGTTTTATATTAAAATAATTAAAAATATATATATATATATATATATATATATATATATTAAAATTTTAAAAAAAAGGGTCATTTTTTCCCTCCATCTTTTTTAATTTAAAAATATTTGTAAAAATAATTTAAAAATATTTTTAAAACTTTAAAAAAATAAAAAAGGGTCCTTTTCTTCCCTCCATCTTTTTTTAATTTAAAAATGATTTAAAAAAATTTAAAATAATTTTAAAATTTTTTAAAAAAATAAAAATATTTTTCCCTCCCCACCCCCACACCTCATCCAGCCTTGTCCCACCCCACCCCTAGCCCCCCACCCCACCCCAACACACGTCCAGCCCTTCCCTACCCCCATACCAGCCCGTCCCACACCCTACCCAGCCCCATCCCACCCCCAGTCTCTTCACCCCACCCCACTCCAGCCTTGTCTAGCCCCAGCCCACCCCCAACCCCCATACCCCTTCCAGCCCTGTCCCCACCCCACCCCATCCCCTTTCAGCCCTCCTCCCCCCACACACGCGTTCACTTTTTATTTTTTATTTTAATTTTCCCTCTCAATTCAATTCTTTTCATTTTTTAATTAAAATTTCAATTTGAAACCTTTTTATTTTTTGGGGGATTAAAATTTAAATTTAAATTGAAAGTGAGTGACAGTGAATATTGAAAAAAAATAGTGAATTTTGCTTGAAAAAATTTAAACTTTTTGTGAATTTATTAAAAATATTCAAATTTAAAAATAAAAAATTTATTATGTTTGTATATATGAATTTATAGTTAAAAATTTAAATTAGTTGGAGAAGAATTTTAATTATTTGGAATGGATTTGATGTTTAATTTGTAAGCAAAAATAAAAACATGATTATTCATTTTTTTCAACAATTTATAAATTTTTCTTATTTAATTAAATTAATTTTAATAATTAATTTGTTATGTAGCATTTTAAAAATGACTTGGAATTTAATGTAATATTTTTTTTTAAATGACGTGGCAGACGTGGCAGGCGTGGCAGCTGACATGGCAACTGACGTAGGGGAGAGTGTGTTACACTCACCAAAAAAGGTTTAAAATGTTGCTTTTCAGTGGGTTCAAGGGTCCAGATGACAAACATGTAAGTAGAAGTGTCCAACTTACAAAACCGACATAGTACAGGGGTCCAGAAGGTCATTTTCCCTAATAATAATAATAATAATAATAATTAGTTTATGTTTTTTCTTTCTTTTAGCGTATGTATTTTCCTTTTTTATATCTGATCTACCTATAAGGGATTCAAAAAAATCTATGTATATGTTTGGTTTGGTTTGGTTTGGTTTGGTTTGGTTTGGTTTGGTTTGGTTTGGTTTGGTGTGGTTTGGTTTGGTCGACTTTAAATTTTTAATTCTTATTCAATATTTAATTATCATTCTATTTATTCTCTATTCTCAACATGTCGACGGTTGGAGGTAGGGATTGAGAACTTGTGGCAACAGATGGTGGTGAAAGTGATGATGAGAAATTCTCCTAAAAATGGTTCGTTAATAAATAATAAGAAACTAAATGATATTACAATCGTAAAAGAAAGATTATTTAATTTAAAAAAAGTCACAACATTGGATTAATTTAATTAAGATATATGATGATATGATTTTTAAGAAAAAAGTTAATGAATAGTCGTGACTGTGATTTTTTTCTAAACACATTCAACAAACAAAAATAAAAAACGTTTCTGATGCATCAAATTCCTCATCTGTTGCGACTGATGAATCAATTAGAAGAAATGAAAAAAAACTCCTTAAACAGATGGTCGATTTATAGCAACAGATGGTATATTCGTTGAAACAGATATCTGATGATACAAATATACAATCTGTTGACATAACTCAATTAATAAAAATGGTTATTAAAGAAAAGAAAGAAACGGAACGGTTGTTGAAAACCAGGTGTATTCTATTTTTAAATTGATTAAAGGTTATTTAAATTTAATAAGCTGAAAAGTCATGACTTGTCACAATAATAAAAAACTCACCAGCTTGATTTAATTAAGTCATTTCTTTTCACAGAAAAGAATAAGGAAATAAATGATAAACACAATTTAAATCGTAAAAAACTCACCAGAAATATTCTTGTTTTTAAATCTTCTTTATTAATATATATAATTAAAAAGTCAGAAAATTTGGATGTCATGAAGATAATTTATTTTCTTATAAAAATGTATATATTATGTGTTGCAACAGATATATTATCTGATGCAACAGGTTAACTATTTGTTGCAGCGGATAATATATTTGTTGTAACGGATGATTTATCTGATGCAACGGATGATATATCTGTTGTAACAGATGATTTATCTGATGCAACAGATATATAATCTATTGTCCAACTCAGTGTAAAAAAAATGGTTGCTAGAAAGAACTAATTATTTTAATAATTATAAAGCTGAAAAGTCATGACTTATCATAATATTGCTTAATTTAATTAAGACATAACTTTTTACAGTAATCAAGAATGTCATTAATAAATGGAGGTGAACAGTTGTGCCTTTAAATCTGCTTTATTAATTTATATAATTAAATAATATTTGGATGTCATGAAGATAATTTATTTTAAAAAATATATATATAAATATTATATGTTGCAATAGACATATTATCTTATGCAACAGGTTATCTATTTGTTGCAACGGATGATATATCTGTTGTAACAGATGATTTTTCTGATGCAACAGATATATAAGATGTTGTCCAACTCGGTGTAAATAAAAAACGGTTCCTGGAAAGAACTAATTATTTTAATAATTATAAATCTGAAAAGTCATGACTTATCACAATATTGCTTAATTTAATTAAGTCATAACTTTTTACAGTAATCAAAAATGTCATTAATAAATGGAGGTGAATAGTTGTGCCTTTAAATCTGCTTTATCAATTTATATAATTAAAAAGTCAGAAAATTTGGATGTCATGAAGATAATTTATTTTTAAAAAAATATATATATATTGTATGTTACAACAGATATATTATCTTATGCAACAGGTTATCTATTTGTTGCAACGGATGATATATCTATTGTAATAGATGATATATAAGATGCAACATATATATATAATCTGTTGTCCAACTCAGTGTAACAAAAAAACGGTTCCTGAAAAGAACTAATTATTTTAATAATAATAAAGCTGAAAAATCAAGACTTATCACAATATTGTTTAATTTAATTAAGTCATAACTTTTTACAGTAATCTAGAATGTCATTAATAAATGGAGGTGAATAGTTGTACCTTTAAATCTGCTTTATTAATTTATATAATTAAAAAATAAGAAAATTTGGATGTCATGAAGATAAATTTTTTTAAAAATATATATATATATATTATATGTTGCAACAGATATATTATCTGATACAACAGGTTATCTATTTGTTGCAAATAATGATATATTTGTTGTAACAGATGATTTTTTTTATGCAACAGATATATTATCTGTTGTCCAACTCAGTGTAAAAGAAAAAATGGTTCCTGAAAAGAACTAATTATTAATAATAATAAAGCTGAAAAGTCATGACTTAACATAATATTGATTAATTTAATTAAGTCATAACTTTTTACAGTAATCAAGAATGTCATTAATAAATGGAGGTGAACAGTTTCGATTTTTTGTCTAACTCATTCAAGTTCAATCCTCTATAAATAGGTCCCTCCTTACTCAGTCGTTCGTTCTACTACACATTATTTATTCCTTGCTCTTGTTACACCTTCAACTACTTTCTGTTCAAGGACTTGATAGCTTTTTCCTGTCTATGGTAAGTTTTTTTCTTGATTTTTGTGTAAATATTCGTTGTATATTACATTACATTTGAATTCTTTCTTTTTTTGATTTTTGTTTTTACGTGTGTTTTGTCAACTTATACGTTTTCTAGATATGGTTGTTCCTGTGTGGGATGTCGCTATTTTACGAGACGTCATGCGGGAACTGCAGAAGGAGGTTCATGACCTGCATTGGGAGTTGGCCGCTGTCAGAGTAAGGATACTGCGGGAGATCCGCAGGCTGAGGAGGGCGCTGCTGCTGCCCATTGAAGATTGGTCGGCCGGCCATACAAATAATAACGATGATAATAATGATGATAATAATAATTAAGACTTTTTATTTTTCTTTTATAAATGTATTTTTTTTTGGTTTTATAAAAAATTATGTTTGATGCACTTGACTTTTTATTTCTTATTTAATTTTCGTGCTGTCTATTTCTATTTCTTAACGAACGATATGTCTACAATTAAGGAATAGTTTGATTTCAATGTCAATAGCAAGAACATATGAGTTATCTGCTAGGTTTGTGTTTGTGTGTGACAGGAGCTGTATTTTGTTGTTCGAAACGTATTAGTAATCTGATGAAATAGATTATTTATCTGTTGAAACAAATTACTAATATGGTGCAACAGAATACCCATCTATTCGATTTATATTACGGGCACCTAGAACCCATAAACATGAATCCAACATGAGTCTACTGTTACAACAGAACATTTATCTAGTGCCGCAGATAATGGATTTGTTTAAATAGGTTGCTCTTGTATTGCATTCACGTTCGCGTGCTAGCTATTGTTGAAAAAACAACACATTAGCAGTTACCCAGATTCAACTAAAAAGCATAATCTGACTTACCAAAGTCTCCTCTCAAGTAAATTCCAAAGTTGAAAGTGATTTATGAAATAAAATTTGACATAAGAATTTGGTCAAAGAGCAGCAGTTGGGGTAACAACAACAACAACAACAACAACAATGATCAACAAAAAGAATATGAAGATGATAATGAAGTATATGATGATGATAATGAATCAAAAGATGATGAATAAAGCATCAGCAACAATGAACAACAAATATCACGAAGAGAGAGAAAATAACAATGGATGAGGAGAGAGAAAAAGGCACCTTTTTTTCCTTCGTTCCCCATTATATATTAACTAACATTTGGATCAAAGTGTAAATTTAAAAACTTGTGGTTATTTTAAAATTTCTCAATCTTTCTTAAATCATAATTAAGTAATTGTCACCTCTACTCAATTATTAAGACTTATATCACCTACTCCTCATTTTAAATCTCTTTTGTCACCTGTGGCCCAAACCCCTATCTAACATTGAGTTTATCAAACAAAAAATTACTTTCAATCCTTTTTTTGGTTACATAAAAATCACATAATTTGAATAAAAATTATACAAAAATATTTCCCTATGTTATCACATAAAAGTATTATATCTTTAAAATTTATCACACACAATTTATTTTATTTATTCTTACAAAATTTACTACAAAAATAAGTATATTAGGGTAGAAAAATGGTCAAATTATATATATTTTTTAATATTATTGATAGTACGTTAAAAATAAAAAAGGCAAACATGATAGTGTGTATCCCTGAAAGTTGTATGTTACTCTAAACAATAAAACACTAATGGATGTTTCTAATACTCCCTCCGTTCTAAATTACCCGTCCGAAATTATTTGTCCCAAATTGAGACCATACCACTACCTCAAGAGAAGTAGAGAGGCTGTTTCGAGATGACACATTGATTAAGAAAAATAATTAATAACATGACTAGTTTACCATAGTACCCCTATTAAATGATGTTTATATTTTAATTTGAAGAAAAAGTAATTAATGCAAAGGGTAAAATATGGACAAAAAAATTGGTCTCTTCTTGTTTAATGAAAAAAGACAAGTAAAATGAGAAATCAAATTAAAAAATTTGGGACGGATAATTTGGAACAGAGAGAGTATTATTGTAGATGTAATTTATTTTGAGGTGACAACATATTTTTTGATATAAAATATCAAATTCATGCAATATTTACTTTATAATTAACTCGTTCAAAGTTGAATGATTGATAAGAGACAAAATAAAAATTAAAAGTTGAATTTATGTGATAGATTTTAAAATTAAATAACTTTTAAGTAAACAATAATTTAAAATTGTACGATATTTTATAATTTAATGATTTTTATATAATAAAAAAATAATTTTGATGTAATAAATTTAAAACTAAATGATCAATGACGACCTTTTTTCAATAATATTTTAATAAATTATGATTTGTATATAACGGAATTAGTTTTAAAATTTAATTATTTTTTTAAAAAAAGGACAAGATATAAGATTATTGGAATATTGTTGTATATGTTCAATGGACCGGGTTGATTCACATGTTTCATTTCACTGTATATTCATCTGTTGCAGTACATAGCTTGAGCCAGCCTTGGTTTCAGCCGCCTCAACTAGGGGTGGGCATTCGGTTTATTTGGTTTGGTTGTTTAATAGCGATTCGTTTTTTCGATTTTCGAATTGACGAAAAAGACAACTGTAATCAAACCAAAATAAATTCAATTTGGTTCGATTTCTACAAATTTGGTTCGATTATTTTGGATTTTTATTTCGATTTTGAAGATTAAAGTAGTGAGTCTTTCTTTGTCATGACTGAGAATTTAAAATTAGTGATTTTTCTTAAAAAAAAAAAATTTTAAAACCTTTTTTTTCATTCCCAAATATAAATAAATCAATACGCATGAATTATATGCAATAACTATAAGTTTAACAAAATATATAACTGCAACCGAAAACTCGACACTCGTTGACTCGTCTCCTCGAGGAGCCACTGAAAGCTTGAAACAAGTCAACAACCAGTGTTGAAATGAATACTTAGGATTAGGAACATAACTCGTATGACTTTTGACGTTTTGAGTTACTTATTATATATTATATTTATACTAAATATATATAATAAAAAATATATATTTTATATATATAATAAAATCAACAACAACAACAACAAACCCAGTATACTCCCACATAGTAGGGCTTGGGAGGGTAGAATGTACGCAGTACATACCACTACATCCAAAGAAGTAGAGAGGCTATTTCCGATAGACCCCCGGCTCAAGAAGAAGGACCAAGACCTTAGTCAAACATCGCAGGCATACAATATGATAAAATAACAACGGTTCCACAACCACAAAAAGTACATTAACCAACGAAAGGCACCGCCTTCTCCCCAACCCTAGCACTACCAACCAAGCGACACGAGACTCACCTAACTCCCGCCTATGACTTGACCACACCTCTTAGCCCTCTATCCTAACACTCTTCCTCCAAACCTTCCTATCGAGGGTCATGTCCTCAGTGAGCCGTAATTGCTCCATGTCATGTCTAATCACTTCTCTCCAGTATTTCTTCGGTCTTCCCCTACCCCACTTGAAACCATCCAAGGCCAACCTCTCTCATACCTACGAACTGGAGCATTTGTGCCCCTTTTCATCACATGCCCAAACTATCTCAGCCTCCCTTTCCGAATTTTATCCTCCACCGACGCCACTCCTACCCATCCCGAATAGTCTCATTCCTAACCCCATCTTCCCTCGTGATACCACAAATCCAACGCAACATTCTTATTTCTTCCACCTTCAACTTCTGGACGTGAGAATTCTTAATAGGCTTACACTCCACGCCATACAACATAACCGGTCGGACTGCAACTCTATAGAATTTGTCTTTAAGCTTGGGAGACACCTTTTTATCGCAAATAATTCCCGAAGAGAGCCGCCATTTCAACCAACCCGCCCCAATACGGTGAGAGACATCCTCGTCAATCTCTCCATTCCCCTAAGCCATAGACCAAAGATACTTAAAACTATCCCTCTTACAAACTACCTGAGACTCCAACTTCACTACTACCTCATCTTCTTGCCTCGTGTCACTAAACTTACACTCCAAGTACTCCGTATTTGTCCTACTCAACTTGAAACCTTTAGTTTCCAGGGTTTGTCTCCAAACCTCAAACTTATCGTTAACACCTCGACGAGACTAATCAATCAAGACTACATCATCCGCAAAAAGCATACACTATGGCACCTTACCTTGAATACTCCGTGTCAACACATTCATTACCACGGCGAATAAAAACGGACTCAGAGTCGAACCCTGGTGCAACCCAGTAAGTACCGAAAAATGCTCGAAATCCCTTCCCACGGTTTGGTTTTATAAATTTTATAAATAATATATATATTATATTATATATAATAAAATATATATATTATTTATAAAATTTCAATTTTTCGTTTAACCAAATTTTTTTGAAAAAATAAAAAAACAAACCGTTTAATTGAATTTTTAAAATTTGAAATCAAATCGATCCGAAAAACCAAAATCAAAATTCATTAAAATTCATTTCGGTTTGGTTTTTCAGTTTGAACCAAAATATGCTCAGCCCTAGCCTCAACATGTTGATTTCGGCCCAAATTTAGAAAAATTTTATATATTATTTTATTTCTTTTGCACACCTAGTTAAATGTTTAGTATATATCTCTAATATCTTGTACCTTATTTAGGAGTGTATCCTGCCTTATTTAGAAGTGTATCACTTTATTATTTTTTATCTTATTTAGACTTCTACCTTATTTAGATGATTAATTACTTGTATAAATAGAGACATTGTACCTCTGTTTTATTTCAATTGAATGCATTCACTGCAATCAATTCAAATTTAATTATTCAAGTATTCAATTTAATTCAATCATTCATTCATATTGTTCAAACTAGTCATTCAATTCTCTTTTAATTTTTCTGCAATCTCCTTCAACTTCAATTTAATTTCTAACATGGTATCAAAGCAAGACTGATTTCGATCTTGTGTCAATTTATCGTGTTTTCTTCAGTATGAAGAAATACTTTTTGACTTTCTGATTCACAATCTTTGAAACATGTCTACTGACATAGTTCGCTCATGGCGACTGTACTCGTCACCTTCTCTCATAATCATCATCTTGCTAGTATTCAAGATGAAATAAGTTTACTACCAATTCATTAATCTTGATAGTATTTACAATCTATGGAACAAGTCTACCGACTTGGTTCTTTCATGGCGACTGCACTTGTCATCATCATTAATTATAAAAATCATCGATTCCTTTATCGTTGTAATTTTTTTTAATCTGGAGATTCATTCACTCTGGTTGTATTTTTTCTCCTTTTACAATCTCATCTTTTATAATTTTGGAATTTCTCTTTGTTGGATTGTGTATTTAAATCATAAATTTTTTGTCATCTAAAGTTAAGGGTCCTGGTAAATACCCCTAATATTTTCATCTTCACTCTTTAATTCATTCCCAAAACAACATAATCCTTCTCTTTCTATTGTTTCCCAAAATTTGAATTATTGGTGGTATTTTTTAAAAAGGATCAAAATCATCAATCACCATCACCACCATCATCAAAATAATCAATCGCAATTGATATTTTTATTTTTAAAAAAGATTCTTATTTTGATGTCACTCTAAAATCAATCATTTTTTTTATTTCTATTTGATTACGTCAATGGCGTAATTCTTAAATTTTATATACTCATTGTGGTAATTTTTTAATTTTTCTCTTTAGATTTTCATCATCAAGAATCACTTCTTCTAACACCATTTTCAACTTTGTTTTTTATATCAAATCACATCAGTAAATATAACTGATAATGTCATTGGACCAACTGCTTCACTCATATCATATGCATAGTAAATATTGAATTCAATTTTTAATTTTTTTCTCAGTTTGGTCATATTTATCACAAAGTTCAATTCTCTTTTCACTGGTCCTCTTCATCATAATATATTATTGAAGTCGGGTGTCACGACCCGAATAAAGGTCCTGGCCGTGACGGACATCCCGAATCATGAAAGCTCGATCGCTCCTTCTAACTTGCAATCATATACACCATTCATATAGTAAGAGAAAATGCAGAAATACATAACAAAACAAAATCATGGTCAACTTTTATTTCAAACTACTCAATATTGAAATGAGTTCATAAAGATCAAAAACATCTAACACTAGTCGACAAAATCTCTACTAACTGAAAATGACCTCTGTCTGAAGACTAGGACAAGGCCCCCAGTCGGACCATGAATCAAAATGAAATAACAATGACTTATACATTAGGCCTTTCGGAATTAGGGAGGCTCACCAACTGCAAATCTCTGACCAATCAATCTACGGCTTAGCGGGCCCCCAGAACTGAGCCTAAGATCCTGAAATATAAGGGGGATCAATACAGATGTACTGGTATGCAGAGCAATCAAAAATAATGTATTTATATATATAAAATAGGTGAGAGCAAGTCATGAAACATCATGCATGATATAGTTTAAAATACATGGGCAATCTCTAATAATCTTAAAACATTCTTGTCAATGTGGTTCTATTCTTTGTATTACTTCTGAGTTAGGTGGTACACCCTACAATTCTACGACCCCACGGGCTATATGGAGTCCACCCTTGACTCGGCGGCCGGGCCCCGAACCCAAGTTTGCCGCAAGGGTTGGAGTTTCTGATTCTGATACACCACAGGGTACAATGCCAGCGTATAATCCCTCTTGGGGACATAATAACCCGTATCGACAAAACACGATATTTTGGCAATGATATATTTAAACTCGTGCCTTCTTCGGATAACCACTTAACATCTCTTTGTGTCCATTTTTAATATTTTCTGAACATGCATCTTTCTAAATTCAAAATCAGAAAATCTGTGTGAAATCTGTATTTTTAGTCTGTTCTGAATCTGCTATGGCATTCAACTGTTTTGGTATCGTCATACCAAGACATGCAAGTCGTATGTCTAAGCCATATAATAATATGCATTAGTTCCTTCAATCCAATCGATTCATTTGACCACCAAAAGCATTTAACAATGCGAGAGAGTTCTTATTTTCAAAACATATTTCAGACTATGCAGGGATTCTCTCTTTTCAACATTTCAACAAACATGTGGTGGTCAAGTGTTTTATAACAAATCATTCAATCTCTTTGAATCACAACTTTTCATTTATATTTACAAGAATCACCCTCTTTTCAGTTTATATCCAAAATCAAGGCTTAAACAATAGTAAAGACATTTGAATCATGCTTCTCAATATGCAATTGAATAATTCATAACATATGAAAACAAGAGGCTTTACAACAAGAGAGGAATTTTAATTGTTCATGCTCTTAATTCAACATTAGAACTCAAAAATGCATACATACTTATATACGAGTACAAATCCACTTCAGGGGAAGGCCTCAAGACCAAAACATTATCATAAGAGGATTTCATAAAGCACAATTATAAATGTAAATTCAAAACCCATGGCAATTTCATGATTTCTCAACATCTAGAAATTTTCAAAATGATTTCACCATGCCCATGTAGTTTAGGAAAACTCCACGTACCTTAGATTACTTAGTTTAAAGAGTAGAACTTGAATCTTGATTTGTTTCTTGGAAATCTTGAACTTAAGAATTTGATCCTTGATCTTGAAGAAAACCCTAGTTTCTATCTTTTTCTTGAGAGTGGAAGAAGGAAACAGCGTGTTATGTGATTGAATATGAGGAAAATAACTCCTTTAGATGCTTTAAGTCATGGGGGGTAGGGTTTTAGGTGAGGAAAAGACCAAAATATCCCTCTGGATTCAAATAGAATTTTTTGAATTTCAAGGGTAATGACCTTGGTTGATAGGTCATCAACCAAGTGATGACCTATCACACTAAGTCGTCACTCAGAAGTTGATTTTATGAGTCGTTGTTCTTGGGTGACGACTTGGGTTGATAGGCCATCACTTAAGTGATAGCCTATCAACTCAGGTCCTCACTTCGAAGCTGAAAATAATAGATCACTGGTTTAGGGTGATGACTTGGCTGATAGGTCATCACTCGGGTATGGCCAATCAACTCAGGTCGTCACTTTGTTGACAAACAAACATGCTGAAGTAAAATGAGCATAACTTTTTGCTCCGATATCGGATTAAGGTAAAACCAGTTGCGTTGGAAAAAAGACTCAAAGATCTTTCTTTTGGTATATGTTAGGACATGTAACTCATTATAGACTAGGAGTAATGGTCGTTTAAAGTTGTCCCAAGTTGAAATGTTTAATAAAACTTAATCGATAGAAACGTTCTCAACTCGTCTTTGAGTTAGGAGATATTTGTGACCTAAATTCATATCTAAAGGTATTCCCACACTATAGATTTAATCATAACACATATATTAACAACGAATCATTTGATCCGGGTCTATATGCGTAGGAACGATGGTTTAAATTCTAGCCCGAAGGAGCGTGGTATTACATTATCTCCCCCTTGGAATCATTCGTCCTCAAATGATGGGTAGGATTTTGTTGAAGCTATAGAAGTATGGAATATTGGGCGTAATCTCACATTAGGAATTTTATTTCCCTTAATGAAACATATGTAGACATTCAAGAAGAGCTTTACATCATCACCAAGTAAATTGTGTAGGTACAAATTATGAGATAATGAAACATGACATCGACATGATCTTGCATGTATTTTATGGCACATGATCAACACACTGTAAGGCATGAACTTTTCTAAGAATCATTGGCCTGATTAAGATTGGTACAATACATGAGATGAGATTTCCGCGGAACATAAGAATAGAATAGAAATATTTTTCTACCTCAATTGATACGTCTAATAGTCTTTAAATTTTTGTGATGCTTCTCCTCTATGATTTCAACTATGACTAACACATTTTAAAATCCCAATCTTATAATTACCCCTCTAAATACGTAACTACAAGAGCTTGAGTCTAACTGAATCAAACTCCCATGTTGAAGCCTAACCCATAGTAAGAAGATGCTAGCTTAAGATATAAGACCCCATGTTCTAGCCCCCCCCCCCTTTAAGAACACTTCTTCGTCTTATCACTATAATCGAACAACCTTCTACCTTAAATCAAGGAGTACTAACCACATAGTGCATTGTTTTGCATTTTCATCAAGCACAATATTCAAGCCTATCATTTCTACACCCACTTCATGGATCTCCCCACTAAGACTAACAATTTCAACCACTCTCAAAAATATTTTCGCCACATTTCTCCTTCTCAACTATTTCACACAACAAAAGTTCATCTCCTTCTTTTCCCTTTCACCTATAACCTTAGCTCCAGAATCACATCAAAAAAAATTCACCTTCAAGAACATCTACTCCCCCACCTAACATACTACTACTCTTCCACAACCACCATTATACTAATATACGGAGGGTCATTGAGGGACCCGAGCATCAGCATCATGAATGGAAGTAACACTTGTCAAACCATAACTTATACTTATTGCACTACTCAAGGAGGAACATGGGATGAAGATATGATAGAATAGACACGAAGTGCTTCATATATCAAGTGTTTGGATCATAAGTAAAGAGTCGTTTGGTATAAACACAACACTACATGATTTCCTTGGACAGACCACAGTGAGAAACATGGGTGCACATATTTTGAGCCATATAGCATAAAGTTAAAATTTATGTAGTTAACAACTAAGACAAGGATTGCCACTTGAAGCGATTGCTCCTCATTTAAAGAACTGAAATTTTTTTCCATGAGTTAGCATAAACTTTATCACCTTGGCTAATCCCGGCATAAAATGATTCTGTGACAAATAGAAACATATTTTCTTAGGAACAAGCATGCTGTGAGACATAGATTTTGATCATGAGCAACATAACATATGGCTTGGATACTTGGAATATTAGATCACTGAGGGACATTTCTGCTTCTTGTTTAGAGGTCAAAACATGACATGAGTTACATAGAGAGCTCAAACCTTAGGCATAGGCAAGATATGAATACATAAGACATTGGTAGATGTCCATTCAAATCAAAGTAGGGGGAGCTTGCTTGAATAGGAATTGATTTATCATGATTCTTACTTGAAACTTGACACCACAAGAAAATTTGGGAACTACATTAATCCATTATCTCCCTCTTAGATCAATGTCACACTCCTAGACTTGCAGACATAACCTCACATCAAAATATATAGCCACAACTCTTAACCCAACAAAGACACCACCATCTACTTAAACTCTAAACTCTCTCTGATAAACTATACTCTGAGGGCCTCGCTTTCTGAAAATGTTGCTCTTAACTTTTGCTAGCCTCTATAGCCATAACTCTACAACTCCCACTCTCATAAGTGTACCTATCCACACTCCTTATCACAAAGGAAGGGTATCACTATACACATGAACACAAACTCCCCTCAATAATTTTAATATAAAGATACTAAATTCTTTCTAGAATATTCTCTTCAGGGACACTAATCGTAATTTTCTCTAACCCCTAAAGTCATCAACTTACGACTAATATTTTCATAGGCATAGATACCCACGCTTCTAAACACTTAACACTTCATCTTCAATTCCTTAGAATACTATCATTACACCTCTAATCACATAACCTAGAACTTACAAAACCTGTAAAACTTTACCAAAGGCACACATTGCCTACCTATATCTCCTCAATTCAACTCTAAAGAACACCATACAACAACTTCCCAGGACTTCTCTATACTGCAAGATTCAAGAACTAAATCTAGGTACACAAAACACTTATACACATAAAACTTTATCTAACAACCTGTTTCCTGATTTCAACTTATTCCTATATACTCGCGTTATTATCCACTTAATGATTCAACCACAATTCATTGTTTTAATACTAGTCCTCATGTACACATATACATCACAATTGTCCACTCATTATTCCACAAGTTTCCAACCTAGGCTATTTCATACCTCCCATCATGCCTGTAAATTCGTTCCCACAAAATTCACATCATTAGTCTTAAGCTACTATTCTTATCACCACACTTCACATCTAAAGTTCAAGCCTATAGTCTAACGTCAATCATGTACTGCCAACGAAGCATGCCACATTCTATACTAGTCCATCAAATTTAAAAATCAACCAAAAATACTTCATTTCATTTAACGACTACCTACAATCACGCCCCATCCGCAACACTACTACTACACCTCAAAATCTGTTATATACCTTCTCACAAACAGTACTAGTTTATAACTACTCGAATAAAGACAATCAAAAGGGAGGGGTAAAGTCATAATAAGGATAGTCGATCTTAATCTTATAACATAACCCATTACGATCTGATAAACACATTCCACTTCCCCACGTCATAATTACTTATCCATGCATACATCACTACTACCTTTAAGATTCTATGTACAACAATGAATTTCTACCTATAACTTATTGACTAATCTACCCCTTTTCATTCACAACCTATAAATGATTTCTACAACCACCATAACCATCCATTCTGAGATCCTTCTACACCTCAAAATCTGCTACATACCTTCTCACAAACAGTACTAGTTTATAACTACTCGAATAAAGACAATCAAAAGGGAGGGGTAAAGTCATAATAGGGATAGTCGATCTTAATCTTATAACATAACCCATTATGATCTGATCAACACACACCACTTCCCCACGTCATAATTACTTATCCATGCATACATCACTACTACCTTTAAGATTCCATGTACAATAATGAATTTCTACCCATAACTTATTGACTAATCTACCCCTTTTCATTCACAGCCTATAAATGATTTCTACAACCACCATAACCATCCATTCTGAGATCCTTCCCTATTTTGAATAAATAATAATCATATCCTGTCACTTCCTTCACAGACTACCATATAATCTACAAATATTACTAATACATTAGTCTATCACTATAAAATGACAAACCATCCCCCAATCAACGGTTATACAACTAAAACTATTTATTTATACAAAAGTCACCCTCACTCTGACTTCTAACCTTATGACTTCATATCACCAACTTCTTGGCTCATCTCACTACCAATAGGTCATGACACTTTAACATATACTACTACTCGGGTGGAAATACAGTTTCAATATTCTGCTACATATCATTACCCTTATGCATGACATCTGCAACAAGAATTTTGAAAGGGGACTGAATACACTTCATATCTCAGGATGAAAGCACGATTTTGTTAGGATAAAAGTATACAATCGAATCGATACACCTTGAAACACTAATGAACTCCTCTCAAGTCCTTGTGCTATCTCATAACTTATGGATAACTCAATTAGAGAGAACCACATCACTGGGGGAGCTAGACCCTTAGGCTTGTGTTGCCTCGATAATGAGGCATAGCCCATGAAATTAGAACAAGGAAGGAATTTGGATAAATTTCTTATGAACGATGCTATAACACAAACTAGAGTATGAAATAATAAAAAACAACTCCTAAATGCCCGGTAGCCTCCTGATTATAAATATGGTGCGTAACACGCCCATAAGCAAGACTCTACTAGACACAATTTCGTAGACACCCTGGGACCATGAACTGTGCTCTGATACCAAGTTTGTCATGACCCAAATTGAGGCCCTGGCCGTGACGGACATCCCAAATCATGAAGGCTCAAGCGCCCCTTCTAACATGCAATCATATACACCATTCATTTACTAAGAAGAAATGAGGAAATACATAACAAAATAGAATCATGGTCAACTTTTATTTCAAACTACTCAATACTAAAATAAGTTCATAAAGACAAAAACATCTAACACTAGTCTGCAAAATCTCTACTAACTAAAAATAACTTCTGTCTGAAGACTGGGACAAGGCCCCCAGTCGGACCATGAATCAAAATAAAATTACAATGACTTATACATTAGGCCTTTCGGAATAAGGGAGGCTCACCAACTTCAAATCTCTAACCAATCAATCTACGGCTTAGCGGGCCCCTGAGATTGAGCCCAAGATCCTAAAATATAGGAGGGTCAATACAGATGTACGTAGAGCAATCCAAAATAATGTATTTATATATATATATATATAATAGGTGAGAGCAAGTCATGAAACATCATGCATGATATAGTTTAAAATACATGGTCAATCTTTAATAATCTTAAAACATTCTTGTCAATGTGGTTCTATTCTTTGTATTACTTCTGAGTTAGGTGGTACACCCTATAATTCTACGACCCCACGGGCTATTTGGAGTCCTCCCTTGACTCTCCGGCCAAGACTCCAACTCAAGTTTACCGCAAGGGTTGGAGTATCTGATTTTGATACGCCACAAGGCACTAGGCCAGCGTATAATCCCTCTTGGGGACATAATAACTCGTATCGGCAAAACACAATTTTTTGACAATGAGTTATCTGAAGTCGTGCCTTCTTCGGGTAATAACCTAACATCTCTTTGTGCTCATTTTTAACCTTTTCTAAACATGCATCTTTTTGAATATAAAATCTAAAAATTTGAGTGAAATCTAAATTTTTAGTCTATTCTGAATCTGCTATGGCATTCATCTGTTTTGGTATTGTCATACCAAGACTTGCAAGTCGTGTGTCTAATCCATATAATAATATGCATTAGTTCCTTCAATCTAATCGATTCAGTTGACCACCAAAAGCATTTAACAATGTGACAGAGTTCTTATTTTTAAAACATATTTCAAACTATGCAGAGATTCTCTCTTTTCAACATTTCAAAAAAAAAAAGGTGGTCAAGTATTTATAACAAACCATGCAATCTCTTTAAATCACCACTTTCCATTTATATTTACAAGAATCACCCTCTCTACAATTTATATCCAAAATCAAGGCTTAAGCAATAGTAAAGGCATTTGAATCATGTTTCTCAATATGCAATTGAATAATTCATAACATATGAAAAAAAAAAAAAAAGAGGCTTTACAATAAGAGAGGGATTTTAATTGTTCATGCTCTCAATTCAACATTAGAACTCAAAAATGCATACATTCTTATATACGAGTACAAATCTAATTTAGGGGAAGGCCTCAAGACCAAAACATTATCATAACAGGATTTCATAATGAACAATTGTAAATATAAATTCAAAACCCATTGCAATTTCATGATTTCTCAACATTTAAACATTTTCAAAATGATTTCACCATGCCCATGTAGTTTAGGAAAACCCCACATACCTTAAATTACTTAGTTTAAAGAGTAGAACTCGAATCTTGATTTATTTCTTGAAAATCTTGGACTTGAGAATTTGATCCTTGATCTTGAAGGAAACCCTAGTATCTATCTTGTTATTGAGAGTGAAAGAAGGAAATAGCGTGTTATGTGATTGAATATGAGGAAAATAATGCCTTCAGATGCTTTAAGTTGTAGCAGGGATAGGGTTTTAGGTGAGGAAAAGACCAAAATATCCCTCCGAATTCAAATAGAATTTTTTGAATTTCAAGGGTGATGACCTTGGTTGATAGGTCGTCAACCAAGTGATGACCTATCACACCAAGTTGTCACTCAAAAGCTGATTTTATTAGTCGTTGTTCTTGGGTGACGACTTGGGCTGATAGGTCATCACTTAAGTGATAGCCTATTAACTCTGGTCGTCACTTGGAAGCTGAAAATAATGGCTCACTGGTTTGGGGTAACGACTTGGTTGATAGGTCATCACTTAGGTGATGACCTATCAACTCAGGTCGTCACTTTGTTGACAGACAAACATGTTGAAGTAAATTGAGCATAACTTTTTGCTCCGATATTGGATTAAGGTGAAACCAGTTGCGTTGGAAAGAGGACTCAAAGATCTTTCTTTTGGTATATGTTAGGACATGTAAATCATTATATACTAGGAGTAATGGTCATTGAAAGTTGTCCCAAACTGAAATGTTCAATAAAACTTAATCGATAGAAACGTTTCCAACTCGTCTTTGAGTTACGAGATATTTGTGACCTCAATTCATATCCAAAGGTATTCCCACACTATAGAATTGATCATAACACATATTAACAATGAATCATTTGATCCGGATCTATACGCATAGGAACGGTTGTTTAAATTCTAACCCGAAGGAGCGGGGTGTTACATTGGGGATTTTTTCGTACCCTCCAACTTGAGGGAATATTGAAATATTGTTGTATCTGTTCAATGGACCTGGTTGATTCACATATTTTATCTCACTGTATATTCATCTACTGCAGTACATAGCTTGGGTCAACCTTGGTTTCATCCGCCTCAACATATTGATTTCGATTCAAATTTAGAAAATTCTTATATATTATTTTGTTTTATTGTACATCTAGGTAAATCTATAGTATATATCTCTAATATCTTGTACCTTATTTTGAAGTGTATCACTTTATTATTTTGTACCTTATATAAACTTTTTTTTTATTTAGATGATTAATTACTTATATAAATAGAAACATTGTACCTTTATTTTATTTCAATTGAATACATTCATTATAATCAATTCAAGTTTAATTATTCAAGTATTCAATTTAATTCAATCATTCATTCGTATTGTTCAAACTAGTCATTCAATTTTCTTTCAATTTTTCCGTAATTTTTTTCAGACTTCAATTCAATTTCTAACAAAGATAAAGGGGGTGAAAACGAACAAAAAAAGTGGAGAGCATGAGAAGAAGGTGAATGAGTCCCACATATAATTGGGAATGAGAATGAGAATGAGAAGAAGGTGAATGATTTACTCCTTAGTTTGATTTTACTTGTCATTAATTTTTTAATGATATTCTTTTTTACTTGTGATGTTTGATATATTAAGAAAAGATAAATTTTTTTCTATTTTTTTTTTAATATTAATTATCTTTTTTCTAAGTTAATTTCAAGACATAATCTAAATATTATTTAATAAGGATATTATGATAAAATAACTATGTTATTAATAATTTTTTAATAAATGTGTCAAAGTAAAATCAAACAAAAAAGTACTTCCTCCGTTTCATATTAGTTGGCATCTATGGACTTGACACACTCATTAAAAAAATATTTAATAGGAATTTATTTTACTAAATTAGTCTTATTAATTATGCTTTGAAAATATAAATTTAAGTATATATATTTTGTTTAGTCATTTAATGATAGAGGTATAATTGAAAAAAACATAATAAAATTTTCTTAATTTGATGAAAGAAACAACTAAATTAAAATAAATATTTTTAAATAAAAAATTAATTAAAATAAAACGAAGAAAGTAGTTGAAAACTCAGCATTTATTAGTCCACCTAAATTCTGAAGTCCTCGTGTAACTAAAACCGCTAGGGATGCGAGTACACTGAACTGCATGCGCACCACGTATGGGTGTTGGCCCTTAATAGGAGAGGGTCAACGTCTCTTATTTCGTGCATGTTAAATTAACAAAATTAACTTAGAAATTTATTTGAATCATTCATCATACATAGCTCATCATTTATTAATTTTTGAACTTTATATACATATGCACCGCATGTGGTTGAAATTATTGGATTAAATTTTTAATATAACATGCATATACATGCGAAATTATTGGATTAAAATACATATTCAATATAACATGCATAAATATGAAGTAAATTACGTTCATGATCACTTAATTTTATTTTTATTAATTAAAAGTCTTTTTTTTTTATTCACTACATAAAAGTTATTTTACTTTGCTTTATTTATCACAAAAGTCATTATGGTCGAATTTTACAATAATTTCATCAGAAAAATAATTTGGCAACTAATTAGTTCTTAATTTTAATTTAAGAGGATATAATATATTACTCATATCTTGACTCCTTTTATATGTGTCCAATCGAATTTTTTATTAGTTAAATAATGGAAGAACACTAACTTTTTAATAAATTAGGCTACCTAGTGAATGTTGGGTTCAAAATCGAGAGGGCGTCGTGCGGAAGTTTAAAGTTTGCAAACCAAGATGGTGATAATTCAGATAACAAATAAAAATATACTAAAAACATATTATTGAATATAGTTTGGTCAATTGGCCTACATATTAAAAACTAATATTATTAAAAAACATGAAAACAATGGGAAACTCTCCCCTAAACAAGACTCTTTTAAGGACTACATTATGGATGATATTGTGTTATGGTATGAGAAGGGAGGTCTTCTATTTATAGATGTCCAAAATCTTTCCTCCAAGAAAGAGGTTAGCCAAATATGAAAAAATATTATATTTTTTCTTTCAGGAAAAGTAAAAGTAATTATGGTAACTTTTATTTTCCTTCTAAGAAAATGTAAAACTTAAATATAATAAGAAAATCAGGACAAAAACCCTAACAAATCTATCCTTTTTGGCTTGATTTTCTTCACTTGATCCATCTTCTTCTTGTGCATGATCTTTGTTCTTCATATATATTCTTCATATATCACTGTTGTTTGACATGCTTTAAAAATTGAAGCTTTTTGGGTTAAAAATATATAAGCCCTTTCGGGTTAAAAATATTGGAGCCCTTTATAGGGTTAAAAGTAAGCTTTCTTTTCAAATATGTAATAGCAGGATTATTGAAAAAAATTTTGAAAATCGTCTCCACATGTAGTTTTTGGACATATATCTTCATTATCATCAAATTTGTTGCAACTTTGATATTAAAACTATCCTCAATCGAACCATCTGATCTTTGAACCATTGTCTCTGATACCACTTGTTGGGTTCGAAATTGAGAGGGCGTCGTGCGGAAGTTTAAAGTTTGCAAACCAAGACGGTGATAATTCAGATGACAAATAAAAATATACTAAAAATATATTATTGAATATAGTTTGGCCAATTGGCCTACATATTAAAAACTAATATTATTAAAAAACATTAAAACAATTGGGAAGTCTCCCCTAAACAAGACTCTTTTAAGGACTACATTGTGGATGATATTGTGTTATGGTATGAGAAAGGGGGTCTTCTATTTATAGATGTCAAAAAACTTTCCTCCAAGAAAGAAGTTAGCTAAATATGAAAAAGTATTATATTTTTTCTTTCAGGAAGAGTAAAAGTAATTATGGTAACTTTTATTTTCCTTCTAAGAAAAAGTAAAACTTAAATATAGTAAGAAAATCAGGGCAAAAACCCTAACAGTGAAGATTATTTTCATAAAAAAAATTTAGTTGATATTTTTATGAAACTAAAATTATACTTATATATAAGGGAGGATATCAAAATTTGATAGTCCTCACTAGGAGTGTACAGATCAAACCGTCAAGTCAAACCGAATCGACGAACCAAATCAAATCGAGAAAAAAACCCGACTTATGGTTTGGTTTGATTGGTTTGGCGTTAGAAAAAAACGCGACCATTCTTGATTTAGTTTAAATGCACGTGTCTCGCACGTGTAATCTTTGATTACTTAAAATTAGACGATTTTTTCTATTGCGAAAGCTTATATAGATATTTATATATAACTTTATTATAAAAAGGTAAATAGTAATATACTCAAATAGAGTGGATTATAAATTTTTATAAATATATCTAATTATAATAACATTGCTTGCTTACAAATCTTATGTCAAAAAAAGACTAAAATTGGACACAACAGTAAAATTAAAACCTTATCAATTACATGCACAAAAGATGATAAAAGATATTCCTAGAGAAAAAATTGCAATATCGTCGAAGGCAAAAGTAATTGAGAGAATAATACCTTAAAAATTTGTGATGAAGAATATTGAATAACGGCCTTTTATGTATAAGCGTTCGGATCCTCCTCCTTACATAAATATCAGTCGAATTTTTGTGTTCATATCTCAAATCTATATAGTCAGATTTTTTAAGTAGATATTTGAATTATATTTAGTCGAATTCCTACATCTACATTTGTATGTGGCTCCATATCATCAAATCTTTAAATTTAGATTATGAAGATCAAATATCCACATTTGATTACAAGCAACCAAGACATTCACATATAAACTAAAACTAACTCAATCAAACTCAACCTTCGATAGAGGAGGGTACTATGCATAATGTGATATTGGTGAAAATGACTATACTACAAATAACTTTTTTGCTTCGATTTTGTTTTGTTCTTTGAAATTCCATAGCCGCCTTTTTTATGTTATTCTCATAAATTAGTATTACGATTTTCTTTAACATAAATAACAATTAATATGTCTCACTTTCAAATAATATGGATTTCTATAGTGGTTGAATTGTACATAAAAGTTACGATATTACAAAAAATATGACTCATAAATAAATAAAAAATTAACCTCCTATCCTAATTCGTGATCTTGATATATTTTAAAAAAAAAAAAGAAAAATGGGATTGGAGCCCTTTTATGTCATGATAATCAAAATTATGTCACGATTACGCAAAGAAAGTAAAAGAAAAAAAGGGCAATAAACCTTTGATTTTTGACAACTTCATTCGGCGGCAACATACTTATCCAATTTTTCGATCAAAAACTTTCAACTAAAAGAGAAACACAAGAAATTATCAAAAGAGAGAATCAATGTCAATTGTTGATTATTATTCTTCATATATAATCTTTAAAGGTATGATTTAAAATAAATAAATAAATAAAGACAAAAGGGATGATGATAATGATAGTAAGAAAACACGTGTATCAAAACTAAAATAAAAAGCAAAAGTACAATATAAGAATTTATTTCGTACAAATTTTGATCCAAAATATTACTTAAATATAATTATAAAGAATATTTTTTATATAAGGCAAAATTCTATTTTTAGAAGTACTAAATATTACCTAGATTAAATAATCAAAATCAACAAATATATGTTATTAAATCCTAAAATTCATGCGTAGGAACAATAAGTTAAATTTATTCTATTTATAAAGTTTTACTTTTATAAATCATATAATTAAATATAAATTTTTCCGCCTCTTTTTTTTTTACGTGCACAACGATTTCTTCCTTTTTTAACTTTGACTTGTCCTACAATTTTATTCATAAAAAGACATTTTTATCTACTGCAGAGGCTTCTAATGAAGGAACTAAAGTTCAAACGTCATTTTTAAGGCCTTTCACACTTTTAATAGAGTATAGATATAATATTCAAACTTTTTTATACATAAAATATTAATTATAATCTACTTTTTCAACTAGTTTTAGTAATTTTCAATAATTTGAAAGTTGATGTAGATATATATTTAGATTTGGGCCTTTAAGTTGTAATATTTTTCCATTAATTGCTAATTAAGTGATCCAAAATCCAATATAAACTTAAAACCTAAACTTTTCACTCTTCATCTCACTTTTTAGTTTCAAGAGAGTTTTCCGCTCCTCATATTTTCATAATTATGATTTTTCATTAGCACATGAGTGAAACATATTTGATCTAGTCTTCGATCACAATATAATTGTAAAAACTAAATATTATTAAAAAAATGAAAAAAAAAATGAAGAAATAAAAAAATCCAAAAAACCCGACTAAAACTTAAACCGAAATAACCAATTTTATGTTGGTTTGATTTGGTTTATAGTTTTAATAAACCGACATGATTGGTTTAGTTTTTTTTTTAAAATAAAAAACGAATCAACCCGACCTATGTACACCCCTAGTCCTCACAATGACACTATGTAGTTTTAATTTTCTTAAAATCCTCTAAAATTGAGACATGTGTTGCTAAATTATTTTTCTCCTCTAAAATTATGACATGTAGTTGATATAATTATGGTGATTTTAACTTTTTAAAAATCCTTTAAAATTGTGACATGTGATTGGTAAATTACTTTTTTTTTTATCTAAAAATGTGACATATAGCTGATAAAATTACTTCTCTTTTACTAAAATTGTGACATGTTGTTGATAAAATTACTTTTTTCTCTCTTTAAAATTGTGGCATGTAGTTGATAAAATTATTTTTTTCATACATTTCTTGCCAGTTGGTCCCTTGCATTCAGTATATCATAATAATATAATAAACTAATCTATTTATTGAGTTTGTCTTTGTTCTTTAATTAATTGTTAGACTATTCTCTTAGAAGTTTTGATACAAGATCGACAAGGAACACACAAACAACACCAAAATCAGTCCACGAGTTGAAAGAACTGTGGACACTTTTGATGACGACACTCAGATTCAACAAAAACACAATGTATCGTGGAGTTTAACTCCTAAAAACAGACCACAACAAACTATGTTAACAACATCAAGATGAAGAACAAGAACAACACATGAGTTACAAGAGAAACAATACACCACACGGCTACAAGATTACAACAAAGGAAATGATAGAGAGTGTGACATACACTACTACAAAGACCAAGAATCTAAGTGTATTCAAGCACAAAGACCCTTGATAAAGATAGTAGAAATACCTACACTATGCGGTGGACACAAGAGAGGACCTCAATCTGTCTAGCACCCAACGATCCAAGCAAACAAACAACAAAAGTGATTCCACACCTAAGTTGTTTCCTAATTTCAGCCAAGTCTCTATGGTAGAGAGAACTTGTATTTTTCAAGTGTGTTATACAATCTTCAATATCAAAAAACTAAGTAAAGTTACCCTAAAATATTTCTTGTATAGTGTATTACAAATAGAAGGCAAAAGTCCAAAATGCCCCTTAGAGATTAGGTGCTACTCTAGTGTGAATTAGTGGTTGTTTTGATATGTTTTAAGCCCTTAATTCCACTTCTCTTGCACACACATGAACGAATTCAATACACATCCTCATAAGTTCATCTTTGTGATCGCACTTGTATCAAGTTTTATTATAATATTCAGTTTTTGATAAATTACATATTGTTTAATTAATTCAATTGATAAATATACAAATTTAATATTCAATATTTTATTTTATTTATTAAATTACTTATATTTTATGACTTTTATTAGCACAACTGACAATAATATTAAGCAAAATGGTTCGATAGACCCTTGTATTGTGTCCGTTTTGTAATATGGACACTTCTACTTACATGTTTCATTTGGACCCTTGAACCCACTAAAAAACAATATTTTAAATTCTTTATCGGTCTACTCAGTTGAACGTGTTGCACAATCGCGGACATGTCATCAAATAATTGTAAAATAATTTCCACGTGGAAAATGATGTGTCTAGAGTATAAATAGTAAAGTTGGACCGAAAAATTAGGTCATTTGAGACCCTTCTTCTTCGTCCTTCGTCTTTATCATCCCAAATTCAAAATTACCCCGATTTTAACTTAATTTAGGACGATTGTTGTTGATGGTTGTTGCAATTCGTGTAAGTATTTAATATTTTGGGGTAGTTATAGTATTTCATAGTTTATTTTGAAGCTTCTTATCGATTTAATGGAGTCCGTTTTAGTGGTTTTGGGGTTTTCTCGATTATGAACTTTTTTCTTCAATCTTTTGGGTGATTTTGCTTTGTTTTGTATGTAGTGTTGTTGTAGGTAGTATTTGTACTGTTGATATGCCTTCAATGGCTTATATTGAGATTTTGATTAGAATTTAGTGTTTTTTTGTAAAATGGTAATTGGGTTCGAAAATTTTGGGGCTTTTGGTTTATTTGTTGTCTAATGCTTCTATTATACCTATATATGGTAGTTTTGTGCCTTCAATGGCATGTTTTGTTATTTCGATTATATTTTAGGTTTTTTTGGTAAATTTAGAATTGGGTCCGAAAATTTTAGGGCTTTTAATTTTTTTGTTGTTTAATGCTCCTATTAAATATGTGTATAGTAGTTTTGTGCCTTCAATGACATGTTTTGTTATTTCGATTACATTTTAGGTTTTTTTGGTTAAATCAGAACTAATTTTTTTATTCCTTTATTTTTTAAAAAAAATTAGGGCTTTGTGGATAATTGACTAATGTATATGTTATATTGTCATTGTATAGTTTTTTAAATAAATAGACATAATTGTAACACTTCAATTCACCTATGGGGGGAGGGCTTTTTGTCAGACCCTGATCTAAGGTTTGCAAATGGAGTTCGTATTCCTGATAAAATTAGAGTAGATGTTGATGAGCTTCATATTGTGTTGTTTCATAACTTAGCAGTAAATTTTGATGTGGAAAAAGTTGAAACCTTTTGGTGTAGAGTAAACAAAAGGGGCTATTATTACAGGTTAGATAGTGATGTTGATGTTTTAAGATTTATCAATAGTTTAAAACATGGAGATTTTGTTGATGTATATGTTGTTCACCAAATTAGTGAACCTATAGTTGTTAATGATGATGTGACAGCCACTCCACCATTATTACTACTTAGTAATGGTAATGTGGTAGCCCCTTTTGAAACTGATAGGGATGATGTGTCTTTATCCCATCCATTAAATATAAATAAAGATGAGTATATAAATGAAAATCATCCTCCTAGGGCAGACAAAGGAAAATCTAAGGTTTCTTTAGAAGACTTAGGTGAAGGTCAAGTTAATAATTTCTCCACATACCATCTTCAAACATCTGATTCTGAATTAGATTTTGATATCACTGATTCTGGTGGTGATTCACTTTATGATGATGATGAAAAGATTGAAGAGTTAAGTGATTTTGATGAAGAGTTGCTTCAAGCTAGGAAGTCTAACATTGAAAAACAAGCAAAAGAAAAGGCTGATAGGGTGAAGCTAGATGAGATACCATCTGGACCAGTAGGCATATATGTTGGTTTTGAGGATATTTGTAAGAACAAGGGGGTTAGATATGAAGGTAAACTGGTTGTGGATGACCCTTCTTTTGATAGTTCAGATCTGGGTAGTGAAATTAGTGATGAAAAGGAAGGAGATCCTGTTAATGATGATGAAGTGGTAGATCCACTACCTAGAACTTCATCTAGCAATATCTACTTTGATAAAACTGCAAAGAAGATATGCTTTCAGTTGTATATGGTTTTTTTGAATGGTGTTGAGTTTAGAGAGGCACTGCAGAGTTACTCTATTCAAAAAGGTGTGAATCTTAAGTTAAAACCTAATGAGATGGAAAGGGCAATGTGTAAGCATAAGGATTGTCCTTGGGTTATTCTTGGAAGTGTTGATAACACAGGAAATTTTAGTGTGAAAACATATTTTTCTGTACACAAGTGTTATAAAAGGACAAGAAATAAGACGTGTAACCCTTTGTGGATTAGTAAGCATTACAAGGATAGGATTATGAGTAATCCATCAATAAAATTGCATCAGATTCAAGCACTTTTAAGAAAGTACTATGGGTTGTATGTTAGTAAAACAACCAGTAGAAAGGAAAAATTCAAAATTATGAATGAAAATTTTGGTGATTTTTTTGAAGAGTTTGCTAGGTTGTATGACTATGTTGAATAGTTGAGGACCAGCAATCCTGGTACCACAGTATTTATTAGGACATCTAAGAAAGCAATTCCAGGAAAAGAGGTGTTTATGGGCATTTACATTTGTCTTGGGGCCTTAAAGAGTGGGTGAAAAAAGGGTTGTAGAAGAATAATTGGTATAGATGGTGCCTTTCTCAAGGGTGTATGTAAAGGTATCTTGTTGTCTTATATTTCCAAAGATGAAAATAATCAAATGTACCCTGTAGCATGGGATGTGATTGATAAAGAAACCAAGGACACATGGTCTTGGTTTCTTAGGTGCATCATCTATGATTTGGAACTTCAAGAAAATGGGGGTGAAAGCTTGACAGTAATGTCTGATATGCAGAAAGTATGAAGTTTCATATTTTTCAGTTATTTTTTTCAGTTTGCTACAGTGATGTCATTAATGTTTAATTGTTTTATATGTTTTGATAGGGTATTTATTTGGTACTTACTAATCTACTGCCAAATGCTGAGCATAGATGGTGTGCTAGACATATATGGGCCAACTGGAAGCAGGTTTGGAGTGGTGAAGAAAGGAGAAAAAATTCTGGCAGGTTGCAAGGGCCCCATTTGAAGTTTATTTGCAACAGAAACTTAATGAAATGAGTGAGTTGGGTGTTGGAATTGTGGAAGATTTTCTCTAGTACAACAAAGAGACATGGTGTAGGGCCTTTTTTAAGGAACATAGCAGGTGTGATGTGGTTGAGAACAATATATATAAGATTTTCAATAGTTGGATTTTAGCTGCTAGGTTCAAAATAATTATCACTATGTAGGAGGAAATAAGATGCAAAGTCATGGAAAGAATGAATCAAATGAGAAATTTTTCTTAAAAATAGATCAGTGATGTATCACCAATGGCTATGGAAGTTCTTGCAGAGAATGATGAAGATGCATCCAAGTGTGAGGTGAGGTTTAATGGTGATATGGGCTTTGAGATTGGTGATCCACCTTATACATATGTTGTTAATGTGAAGAGAAAGCAATGTAGTTGTAGGTCATGGCAACTAAAGGGAATTCCTTGTGCACATGTAATTGTTGTAATGCATTACAAGGGATGGAATGTGGAGTCATTTATTGATCACTGGTATCAAAGGGAAATATACTTGAAGGCATATGATAAGTATATTCAACCAATGACAAATATTAAGATGTGGCCAAGAAGCACAAGACCACCAATTGAGCGACCTGAGATTACTCTCATGCCAGGAAGGCCAGGTAAAAATAGAAAGAACGCTAAGAATGAACCTGTTAAGAAAAAGTTTGGAAAGGCTACAAGAAAGGGAAGAAAAATGACATTTTCTGTGTGCAAGTCTATTGGACACAACAAGAAAGGATGTCCAACTTTGATGAGCTAAATCTTTTCTTATTGATGATTTTTACTCTTTTTGAATGTGTTTTTGACCTTTACATATTTTTTTTTGTAGAAAAAAGATTTCAGTAGTAGTTATGGCAGTCAACCAAGTGTGCAAGCCAGCAATAGTACTTCAGCTGCTGAGAGAGATGTAAATGCTTCAATAGCTGAAGAGATGCTTGCAAATGCTAAATCAAGCAACAAAAGGCCTGCAGGAAGGCCTGGAAATGCTCACAGTGCACCAAGAGGTGCAGGAAGGCCTGCAAATGCTTACAATACACCAAGAGTTGCAGGAAGGCCTGCAAATGCTGCATTAGTTGGTGGTGTGAGGCCTGCAAGTACCTCAACAGCTGATATAAGGCCTATAGTTGTTGTGATGCCCACTGCCACTTCAGCAGTAGGTGATAATGCTACACAATCTACAACTCAGCAGTCTACTAGTGGTGTTGGTGCCCAAAAGAGGAAGACTGGTATAACTTTGAGAGGTGGTGTAAATCTTACATATAAAAGACCAAGGCAAAAGAAGCTGGTTTTGGTGTGTTGTTTGGACCAAGTGGCAGTGTGGTAGAGAGGGTAAGTTTCCTATAATGTAATTTACATTTAACTAGTATTAATTAGTGCATCTATAACTGATTTTTTTTATTTTTACAGTATGGAAATACTAATAGAGTGTTACATAGTCCAACACTTATTACTTCAGTTCCAACCAATATTGACTTGGGTTTCAAATCAAATAGACTAAGGTGGAAAGGTGGAGATGCAGTAACTCAAAGACAGCTACAAGAACAGAGTTACAAAAGATCAAAGGAAAAATTATCTACAACCATTCAAGCCACATCAAGCACTAAAACCAGCAAGAATTAGTCCACAACAAGCACTCAAGGAATAGATTAGAATAATTCTCTTTCTGTATTGATCCCAAGTTGTTAAGATAAGTTTTTTAAGACTTCTGGTGCATTTCTCATTTAAGATGTGGTTAAGACAAGCTTTGTGATGTCAACTCTTGTTAAGACATTACATATTGAAGATTTCTATGTTGGCAAAATGGTGTTTGTCATTAAATTTGAATTTCATTTTCATTGCACATTGTAACTACAAAGATCAAGCCATCTTAAATACAACAGATAGAAACCAGATGACAACAATAATGATAACAGTGATATCAATACTAATGCTTGATCTTTTATGTTTTTTGTGCCTTCCATATCTTCCCAGTCCTTCTTGTCTTTGTTGTCTTCTATGTCTACCTTTATATTGTTCATTTTCATCAGCCCATTGAAAGAATCCACAACCATTACCAACTTTACATTTTTGAAAGCCCCAAAATATTTTTCTAGGGTTGGTTGGTGTTCTTGACATCTTAAGTTCAGCGTAAAGCCCACAATAACAAATTCAAACTGTCATGGTGTTGTAGACACCTAAATTTGTCCCTCCCAAAACCCAATTCATCCATTTTTACCTCACGTTATCATACACCCTCACCCATGTGATTATACCCCACAAAAATACAAAAATAACAAATTCCCAACCAACCTAATCCAAAATATTCTTGTGATAACTAATTAACACACCTCTCTATCAATTTTTGACCACACATCACCAACCTCACCACCCCTACCCCCATCTTACCCTCCCTTACCCTTATTCCTCACATACTCCCTACCCCTACCCTACAGATATTTTTTCTTTTTTTCCTTAATAGAAAGGGAACACTTGAAGCACTCTCAATATACCATTTATATACACACACAAAATGCATTGATAGGGGAGGGGCATTCACATACGGATTGAAAAATTCCATTTGACATCATTTTCCATTTTTTACTCACCTCATTCAAAATTTTGCACTCACAGAACAAAAAGAATACCCATACACTGATATATACATACGCACACCACATAATAGAGATGGGGGTCGATTCCATTCACTAATTTGGGGGAGAAATATACACACACACTCATAGACGCGAGAACACACACACAGAGTGACCAGTAACAAAATCACGCACACACATAAATGCTTAGTTAAGGGAGATCGAGGGGAAAGAAAATTGAGAGAAAACAACGAAGAGAGAAAAAGGAAAGAATCGAGAAAAAAGAGGGTGTGACAGCTCTGGAAACTCTGCTAGGGATGTAAAATAATATGTTTTCAGACAAAGAAGTAGACAACGAGACAATTTTGTCCCGACTATTATTCAAAAGAAGGAAATAGAAGAAAGGAGGGCAACCGAGTCTAAATCATGATAATATACCTAAATAAGTTATGAGGAAAACCTGTCACAGATACCTTCAAGAGAGGGAGTAGGATTATACCGAGTTGGAGAGTTGAGTGAGGTTTCATCGAGGTTATGGTCTGCGGCTCTGTCATTACATCAAAAATGAAAATTACAAGTTAAAACATAAATGAAATTATAAAAATCTTATCTATGTATCTTCTTTTGGACTCTTGACTTGAGTTTCATCACCCTATTCTTCAGGTGGGCTCCTGACTTACAATTTCCTCAATTTGTTGCTTGGCTTTCAATCGCTTATTTGACTTTCCATTTATTTTCCCTGCTTTTCAGGCGAGCACCTGACTTGTCATTTCATCACCCTGTTCTTCAGGCGGGCTCCTGACTTTCGATTTCAACACCTTTCAATTTCCTCACCCTGTTCTTCAGGCAGGCTCCTAACTTGCAATTTAATCACTCTGTTCTTCGGGCGAGTTCCCAACTTTTGATTTCACTACCCTGTTCTTTAGTCGTGCTCCTGACATAATTTCCTCACTCTGTTCTCTGGGAGGGCTCCTAACTTTCGGTTTTATCACCTTTGTTCTTCAGGCGGGCTCCTGACTTTCAATTTTATCACCCTTGTTCTTCAGGCGGGATCCTGACTTTCAATTTTCATCACCCCTGTTCTTCAGGCGGGCTCCTGACTTTCAGTTTTATCACCCTTGTTCTTCAGGCGGGCTCCTAACTTTCAATTTCATCACCCTTGTTCTTCAGGCGGCCTCCTGACTTTCAATTTTATCACTCTTGTTCTTCAGGCGGGCTCCTGACTTTCAATTTTCATCACCTTATTCTTCAGGCGGGCTCCGGACTTTCAATTTCATCACCCTTGTTCTTAAGACGGGCTCCTGACTTTCAATTTCATCACCCTTGTTCTTCAGGCGGGCTCCTGACTTTTAATTTTAGCACTCCTATTCTTCGGGCGGGCCCCCCGACTTGTAATTTTCTCACTCTGTTCTCCGGGAGAGCTCCCAACTTTTAATTTTATCACCTCTATTCTTCGAGAGGGCCCTTCGACTTACAATTTTCTCACTCTGTTCTCTGGGCGAGCTCCCGACTTTTAATTTTATCACCATGTTCTTGAGGTGGGCTCCTGAAATCAAAATCAAAACTAGAACAAAAATTATCCCAAACAAAGATTATGTTAAAGAAAGATTCTCTACTTCAAAAAAAATAAAGTCTCACTTTCTAGGAGGTCCTAAAGTGAAGTTACATATAACATGAATTACTTCTAATTTTTTGCCCCATTTTTCATCAAAAGCTTTTGTAGGTATCAAACCCAATCACAACTACTTGCAACAGTGCATAATGCAAAGATAAATCAAGATCCTGATCAATAAATGCCCCTTTTGAGGGTAATATTGAATGACTGAGACCAACAAGTCCCTCTCTTAAGAATGAGAGTGAAAGGTTCTTGCTAAAAGTGCATCTTTTTAGAATTAACGGTTCAGATTAGGAAGTGCACCTCCTAGCCGTGAGACATGAAAGACCCAAATTAGAGAATGTTTCTCTTAGGGGTACAAGATGATGAGTTTTACCATAAATGTGATTACCAAACCTATACAGCAACACTGCTCTTGTATTTGCAGAACCGAGGAATTGTACCTTTGGATATTTGCGCTTTGAAGCCTTTGATTTGAAGGCAGCAACTGTTCCTATTTCATACAAAGAAAACTTGTGAGATTAAAACAGGGTGGTTGGCTTGCGGCATTAGCTTTTGGGCAATTTATCTTGCACTTGTCCCATTGACCTTGCTTCCAACCATTAACATATGTCATTGACTTGCACATCATTGACCCCAAACTCAGATTATTAAGAGTGATTATGAAATAAATACAGTATCTCTACTTTGTCTTGCTTATCAGATAAACCCTTTGAACCTTAATATTTCCATGAGTTCCCAGACTTTTCTGTTGACAAAATATTTTGTATGCCTTATTTCATCTCACAATCATGTCCTTTTCATGTGTTGTCCTTTTGTCTTGCTTTCTACAATTGAAGAAGCTGGTAGCCAGTTTTGAAATCTTTTCTCAATTATTTTGACATGGACTTGACTCAAAGACAAGAGAAAAATGACAATGATTTTTCTTATTTGGATAACTGACTCAAGAAAACAAAAATAAAAAATATAGAGAAGAAATAAAAGACAATGAACGTCCCCATTTGAAACAAAGAAATGAAAAATTTATCTAAAAATAACAATCAACTCTAATGATTATGCCATGCATTTTGGATTAATCTGCCTGATCTTTTCATCCACACTTTCTACCAGTTGTTGTTGAGTTAATGATCTTGAAACTGAGTTGCTTCCTTAGGTTAATTGCATTTAAGACCTCATTCGGCTAGTGGCGCCTAGAAGGATTTTCGCCAACAAGCCTTCCGCTTTTTCTTTTTTCAGCTCACCCTTGCCTTATGGTGCCTATGAGGGTTTTTTACCAATGAAACTCTCTTATTTTCATGTCTCTCAACTCACAACTGTCTTACAGTGCCCGTGAGGGTTTTCACTAATAAAACTTTCTCATTTTTATCTCTCTCAACTTACCATCATCTTACGGTGCCCGTGAGGGTTTTCACCAATAAGACTCTCTTATTTTATTTCTCTCCTTATTCTTTATGCTGAGGAAGACAAGTAGTTCCCAAAATGTGTTATTATATCCATTGCATGCTTAGCTTAACATTCTCAAAGATTGATCTGAAGGTCTTTCTTTGGTTGTAACTTAGCTTTTGGATAAGGTTAGAAAGAAAGAATGGCATGGGGCCCAAACGATACTTGAAGTTGGCTAGGAATTACAACTTTTGTAATCAACTCAAACAATGAGGATTAACTCTTGCCCCAGATTCTTTTGACTGGGCAATTCTAAATTGTTCATTTGGATGGACCGAACCCAGAGTAGGAAAGCCTACGTATCTCACTCCCGAGAGAGGAGAATCAAGTCAAACGTAGTTTAGGTAATTTGTTCTTTTGCTTGATTCTGATTTCTTTTTTTCTCTTTTATTGACTCTTTTTCTCTTTGGGATTTTTTTTTGACTCTATTTTCTTGTCACTCTTCTCTTTTCTTTCTTTTTGGACACATTTTTTCTCTCTTCTCTTTTTTGAAACGTTTCTGACTCTATTGTTTTGCTCGATACTTTTCTTTTGAGCTTTCCTGACTCTATCTTGATTCCAAAAGAGGGGTATGAAAGAAAATAACACTAAGGCCCAAATGGGGTAAACAAAAGATGACATAATATTTGGATAGCAGAATAAAATGCCTTCATTATATTAATCCTTGAGAATGCAAGTACATAACATGCAATTGAAAAGTGGGAGATGAAGGTCATGTGTGACATATTTACAACACTAACTTAACTGAGCTTATGCATCACTACTTCTTTTGCGCTTGTCCAGCATATAACTCCACCTTTGTTGTACATTTCTCATGCTGAAGGACTCATGACTTCATTGAGCTGACTTTATTTCTATTGATTTTGACAAAGGATCGCACATTCACTATTTGACCTAATCGAGATATGACTTTCAATTGATGACCAGGATATTCTTGTGATTCTAAAAAACAATGGCCTTAATTTTCAAAGAAGGCTTCAACATGGTCACCAAATATCCTAACATTCTACCTATTTCTCAGATGTTTTTTCTAACTTTAACCCTCTAATTCAAAGGTCATGCTTAAATTGGATTTTAAGATCTAGCTGAAAATTCCGCATGCATGTCATATCACTAGATCCAACATAAAATTTATCATATAAAGAAAACAAACAAACAACACATATTTGAAACACAAACGGAAAGGAACACTTCATTTAGTTGAAATAAAAGATAGAAGGGTTTGAAGATAAATGATAGAGGGACAAAACAAGATAGATCTCAAACTACAATCCTAAAATAATTTGGATAACAGAAAAGAAAATAAAACAGACTACCAAACATCCATCCTAGCAGGGAGAGAAGTGACTTCCCAATGGCTGAACTTGATATCTTAGCTACTGGTTTGCATATCAGAATGACTAGAGCTTTCTTCACTGTCAATGTTCTGCACCATAATTGATCCATCTTGAATCATATTTTCTATTTCTCTTTTCAAATCTTGATAATCTTCGATACTATGACCTTGAGCATCAGAACGATACGTATATCGTACATTAGGATCATAATTTCTTGAATGTAGATTAAGAGTGTATCTAAGGAGAGAAGTGACCATGCCCCACTATACCAATCTCTAAAATAAGCTGGCATACGACTCTCCAATTGGTGTAAAGTTATCTCTTGACTTCTGTCTCATTTCATTGTTTGGCCTGGATAAAAAATCGGGCCTAGAAGGGCTTTGGTATGTTTGTGGAGTTAGAGAATGACTCTGAGGAGTTGGTGTGTTCCACTGTGGGTAAGAAGAGAGTTGAACATATGGTTGTACGTAGTACACTAGATATGGAGGTGGGGAAATGGTGTATAATGGATTTGGGGAGGGATTATAGAGAGCTTGGGTAGGAATTTGGGCTTGAGACTGATGGTGACGACGATGTCGTCTTTTTGGATATGTCCGTTCTCCAACTACTATAGCAGTTGCATCTTTCTCATTCTTTTTCCCTCCAGTTTCCATTAATTGATTGCAATATTATCCCAAATGTTTCACAAATTCCTCATGTTCATCTTGCTCCTTAATTTTTGACATCTCAAGGATTAGAGAAAGGTTAACACTTGAAGACATGCCCCAGACTTTGTATGTAGCATCTTCTTTGCCCGCAGGTCCTAGGGAACTTTTTCTAGCATTTTCTGGACTCTTTATTTTTTCAACCATTTTCTCTGGCTTTTTCGGCAAGCTAGACTTCTGGTTAAGAAATTTTAGTGGTCCAATTAATATTGATGTGGGCTCGGGAGTATTGCAATGATCATCAAGAGTATTGAACATGGGTCCACTAGCAGATTGGGGCAGCACAACCGTTGGATTGATAGCCAAAGTGGAAGCCTCAGCAGAAGGTTGAGCAATAAAAGCACAGGCAGTATGTGGTGCTATCAATGTAGCAGGCTTATACTGAGAAGCTAGAGGAAAAGTGGTGGAAGTATTAGGATACTTTTGGCTTGGAAGGAATTCTGAGTCATGTTGCAGTGCATCAACAATAATAGGAAACTGACTTTGCAATTTTGATGAAAAACTTGAGGTATTTGTTGTATCAATAGCGGGAAATGGAGGAGGAGGCAACCCACTGGCCCAAGCTCGATGCATTTCATTCATTTGTTGTCTTAGTTTCCTAATCTCTTACTTTAAAATCTCATTTTCATGACTCTTTGTTTGATCCATGATGTCGCTCTCTACACCCTTGTAGGACACAACTAACCCTTCCTTAGATTTGGTGTAATATGGAGAACTAGCTATAATGCCACAAACCAACCACCTTAAACTAACTGAACAAGAGATAACAAACGTGTTAGAGTACAACACTTCTTCAAAACTCTTTTTCTGTTTTTCTTTTGAAAAGATCACCGAACCAAAGAAGGATGCCTACGTATCTCACTCCCAAAAGAGAAAAATCAGGTGTGCGTAGTTCGTGAAGTTTGGCCACAAAAGGGCCAATAAAACTCTCTTTCTTTCTTTTTTTTCTTGAAATTTTAAGAAGAAAAGAAAATAAAATTTTGTCAAAAGAATTAACAAAAATCTTTTTGAATTTTTCAGCTTTAAATCTCTATACAAAATGAAACCTATGATTTTCAAAGAAAATCTTTTTGGGTTTTCGATTCTGAATTTCGTATGAAAATGAAACTTGAAATTATTGAAAGAAAATCTTTTTAGTTTTCTTTTAAAGATGTATATAAAACACCTACTCTAAATGAAGAGTGAAGAGAATCTTTTTGAATTTTTCAAATTTCTATACAAAATGAAACCTATGAGTACCAAAGAAAAATCTTTTTGGGTTTTTTATTTTAAATTTCAAATGAAGAAAATGAAATTTAAAATTATTAAAGGAAAATCTTTTTGTAGTTTTCTTTTAAAGATGCATATGAAACCCCTACTCTACTAAAGAGTGAGGAAAATCTTTTTGGATTTTTTGAAATAAGATCCCCGAACCAACAATAGGCTGCCTACGTATCTCACTCCCGAGAGAGGAGAATCAAGGGTGCGTAGTTCGTGCAGATTGGACAATTAAGGATTAAAGAACAAACTAAACCTTGACTTGCGTGACATGACTACAACGACGACAATAAAATCTTTTTGGGGTTTTCAATTTGACACTTCACATGAAACTGACACTAACAACTATGAGAGAAAAATCTTTTGGTATTTTCGTTATAAGAGATGTACAAAACTCCTACCATCTTTTTTTATTTTCTTTTCTAAAAAGTTCCTATTAAGGAAAAATCTTTTTTAAAATTTTTTGAATTATGAATGCTTACTAAAGAAACAAAAGAAAAATCTTTTTGATGTTTTTATTTTGTGAAAAACAAAAGTCATAAAGAACTCTAAAAAAAAACTACGAAACTCTTTTTTCACTCACTTTTCTTTTTTTTTTCCTTTTTTTTTTATTTTTCCATGCCTACATACCTTTCTTTAATTCTAGCACATGCTTTCTCCAAATCAGTCCATCAAATGACCATATTACCCTCAAAGATGCAACAATTAACACGTTGAGATGCTTTAGTGGTGAGTCTCCTACAAAGGACAAAGTGGATCCATCTAGGCCTCAATATGATGCAGATAAGCATGACCTAAAGGCTGACCTACGTTGGGGTCCACTAACAAGGCCGTTCGGGGAGTATATGGTCGATAGTGGCTGCTTTGCTTTCCACCTACTCCATACATCCGACGTCTCCCCCTCCTAAAATAAGGGTGACTCAACTAGAGTTTGTGTACACGATGTGTACTCCGGGACTTGTCGCAGAAAAAATTAACTCGGGTTATGCAAATGATGCCAGATATAAAGCGGTAACACATAAAAGAAAACTGTAAATATGTAGCACGTAGGCACTCAACAATGATAAAACAATAACACAAACAATATTTATACACCCACAATGTCAAACTAAGCCGATACAACTCCAAAAAATAAGCTCGAATTCTAAAAAAAAAATCTCCAACAAAGTTGCCAGAGCTGTCACACCCCCTTTTTAAAAATAAAAATCTCTTTTTTTTTCTTTTTTTCTATTGATCCTATGTGTGTGCATATTATTGGTCAATTGTGGAAAACATGGTGTGGCATGTGTAAGTGTGTGGGTGGAGTGTGGATTATGAGGGTGAGGTGTGTGTTTAATATTATGTGGCATGGTGAGGTGTCAAAAAGTGTTATGCCTTTGCTCATTTTTTATTCTTTTGGGGAAAAATATCAACTAAACAAAAGTATATGGTAACGTGAATAAAAAACAGTAAAATATTTTCGGGGAGGGACAAAATTATGTGTCTACAGGTTTTGCAAAAAATTACATAAAAAAATTAACTTTTCAATATTACAAACACAGCAGAAAAAAAAATTAAGGAACAAGAACTTAGAGAGAGAAAAAACGGAGAAAAGAAAGCTCAAATTGCTCCAACAATGGTGTTGGAAGCAAATGAGGAAGAAGGATCATTTATAAGATCTTTTATAACCGTTGGGGGGCCTTTTTTGATGTCTGATGCGCGTTAGGAGGCTAAAATACATGCTCCTATGTGGTCCCAGCCACATAGGATGTCACATCAGAAAATGTGTTTAAAATATTATTTTTTAGTGGGTTCAAGAGTACAGATGACAAACATGTAAGTAGAAGTGTCCAAATTACAAGACGGACATAGTACAAGGGTCCATCGAACCATTTTGCCATAATATTATTTGTACAAATTTTGATAATACTTATTCGATGACAAAATTTAAAAGGTTTTATTTCAAAACTATCTTTAGCATGTTGATTTATCTTCAAAGAATTAAAATAACCTTAAAAAAATAATATTATATATATATATATATATATATATATATATATATATATATATATATATATATATATATATATATATATATATATTATGTGTTTTGAAGAATTTATCTTGTTTATTACTCTTTTTCGATGCACCTTTTTGGCAGATGAATGCAATATTATGAAATGTTTCACAAAAATATCAATTAATTTTATTTTTTATGAAAATAGTCTTCTTTAAGTAGTCTAATCTATTAAGAAATCGGTATTTTTTCATTATATAATCCATAAGAAAAATTAGATTGGACACACATATATATATAAAGATCAAGATATGTGTAATATATTATATTCTCTTAAATTAAAATTAAAAACTAATTAAGGTTACCAAATCATTTTTTTGGTGAAATTATTATAAAATTCGGCTATAGTGACTTTTGTGATGGCCAGAGTAAAGTAAAATGACTTTTGTGTAATGAATGAAGGAAAAATAACTTTTGTGTAATAAATACAAAGTTAAGTGACGATGAATAAATTTACTCCATAAATATGCATGTTAAATTTAAAAAATTGACTTGGAGATAGAGGCTAACCCAATTTTTCTTCCTAAAACTATTTTTATTGTGATTTTACTCAGCATTATATAGATTCGATGTGACAAACCCAAAAGCAAAAATATTAACAAATGGAGTACTTGATCTCTGACCTTTATGAATACATTAAAATAGATATTGTCTAGTTAAAAAATTATAAATAAAGTGAATGATCTGAAAATTGGAGTAATATTATATTCTGAAAGTATAATTAAATGCATACTGGCATTATGTCAAGTATCATCAATTAAGAAACTTGAAGAAAATAGATGAAAAAAAAAAAAGAAAATGAAAAGAAGTCAGAATCCACGTAACAATCAATTTATATGTGTCTTGTTGGCTTCTGGTAAGATGTTGACCGAATATTATAGTCTTCCCTCCTTTCAAAAATAATGATCTATCTAACTTTTTAAAATTTATTTTAAAAAATATATTTTTTTAATATTATAATTTTAATTTTTTAAATAACATATTTAGTATCATAAAATTAAAAGATATTTAATATATTTAACATAAATTTTAATTTAAAAATATAATTTTTTTAAAAAAAATTGTAGAAAGTCAAAATATTCATTCTTTTCTAAACAAAGCAAATAGTTTTTCAAAATGATTAATAAAGAAAGCGAAAGATGCACGTAAATACACCTTTTCGGATATTCACTCCCATGCAATTTATATGACCTTATTAAAGTCAACTTTTAGAAAAGATATATGTTCATTTCTTTCTTAATAAGATGATTTATAAATATATAAATTAAATAATTTATTTTAAATTATAAATTTATTTAAAAGTTTTTTTTTTAAAGTTTCATATTAAATCAAACAAGATATAAATATAGACAAAGAAAGTGACAGCATTTTATTTTAAAACAATCAACGAACACGTGACAATGCCTAGGACAAATGGCCATATGCATGTGCATGCATTAATACTTTTGAAGAAGGGAATAAGAAATCAAAATTATTTCAGCCACATGATATATATCTATACTATATAAAAGTATCTATACTATATAAAAGTAATTTATTACCATCCTACAAGTTAGATAGGTCACAAAAAAGAAAAAAAACTTTTTGTGTTATAAAACAAGAACGAATAAAGAAGAAGAGAGAGTAATTCTTATTCCTCAACGAATAAAGAAGAAGAGAGAGAAGAGAGAGAAGAGAGAGAATAATTTTTATTTCTCTTTAGGGATCTCTTGATGGGGTGATTTACAATAAAGGAAGCCGTTCTATTTATAGGGGGAATTTGCCCCTAGTTTCACACTAAAAGTCAGATACTTTAAATCCTGATAACTATCAACTAGATCTTGATAGACATTCACTATAATGTAAATACATTTAAACACTCCCCTTGAATGTCTAGATAGATAATGAGCCTCGTTAAAACCTTACTAGAAAAAATCCAGTAGGAAAACAAATTTAGTGAAAAAAAAAGTACATATCTCTAACAATACGCATATCGGCTGCCTCATTAAAAACCTTACAAGAAAAATTCAGTGGGACAAAACCTCGTAAGGGAAAAAGAGTACAGCGCGTATTAACTCCTCCTAATGAGAACATCCTTGAACCTTTGCATCCCGATCTTGTGCACCATCTTCTTAAAAGTTGTAATTGGAGAAGACTTGGTGAATAAATTAGCCACATTTTCACTTGAACGAATCTGTTGCACGTTGATATCACCATTCTTTTGTAGCTCATGTATGTAGAAAAGCTTTGATGAAGTATGCTTTGTTCTATCTCCTTTTATGAATCCTCCATTAAGATGTGCTATGCATGATGCATTATCTCCGTATAAAATTGTGGGTAGATTTTCATATTTCACACCATATTTTTCTCGAATGAGATGTATCATGGACCTCAACCATACACATTCTCGACTTGCTTCATGAATAGTTATTATCTCAGCATGATTCGATAAAAGTGACTACGATAGACTGCTTTGTATATCTCCAAGATATTGCAGTACCACCACATATGAACACATAGCCTATTTGAGACCGAGCTTTATGTAGGTCAGATAAGTACCCAAAATCAGCATGATCAATAAGATCGGGACTGCAAACTTGCTAACAAATTAACTAAAAAAAAAAGGTTATATCAGGCCTTGTAGTATTTGCAAGATACGTTAGTGCATCAATTGCACTAAGATATGGTACTTCATAACCAAGGAGTTCTTCATTCTTTTCTTAAGGTCGGAATAGATCCTTATTCAATTTTTGCATGTTTCTCATTTAAGCAAATACTCTATTGCTTTTGAAAACTCTCCAAGAGTTTCAATGATACTCAAATCATCAAATTATATCTTATGAGGATAATAAAAAGTTTCCCAGAAACTTTAGATGCTTCAGGCATTTTGAATCCTTTAGGGATTTTCATATGGATGTTTGTCAAGTAACAATATCCAACATGTCAAGTGTGACATCTTCAAGTGTCTGGACTGCAAATTAAATAAGTTTTATGCTTATCAAAATGCATTCTTTTAGGTCACTTGATAAATGTTTCTACGTCAGCATGCTTAAATAAACGTAGAATTTGAATCCTCGTAATCTTTTACAATATTGCATCAATATTATATCAAAGATATTATCGATGATATATCATTTTGTATCGGTTCACAATGTGACATAACATTTTGAGATCTCATCACTTCATTATTTTCAGGTACCTAAACCTCTCATAAGGTTTCATGAAGTGTTATGTCGTAGGCTCTTCTAGAGCACATTGCCTTCTTATCATGATTATTTGCTCCTTATCCTTTTCAAGGATTATTTCATTTGGAACCTATTGGTCTATCATGCTTCACGCATGCATAAACTTTATCCTTTAAGGACACAAAATAGGAGCACTTGCAGCTTAATATAAGATGTTTTTGGCATTTGACTTGAATTATCTTTTGAATAAAGATTCGATGATAATTCCTAACATATTTCATAGCTGTTTATAATCTCCCCCTTATGTTAGGAAAGCTAACATATATCCTCCATCTTCTTTGATAGATCCATCTTTGTGCATCATGACATATTCATTAATCGAATACCGCACATCAAAACTATTAGATAGAATAGTTGGTTCCCAATCTTGAACCAATTAAGAGAGAAGAAATAATCATAATTTATTGGTCTAATGCATACAAGTGCTATTGTATGCAATATATCATATTTCATACCAATACATGAAACTTTATTCTCATTAGTAATGATTCAGTTATTTATGAAAGGCATTCAATTCTAAACCATCATCATCAAGATGAATTATCTCGATTACACAATCTGAAAATTATGCTCAATTTATATTGAACAAGTAACTTTATGAATGTCAAATGTAGGTTGATCATGAATGTACATATGATCATCTTATTGATGCACCTTTTCAATATATCACATGATAGGTGAATGGGCCCTTATTCACCTTTTATTCTTTTCAGATTTTGAGGGATCCAATCCAAAAATTAGTTGGTCCAACTAACTTATCATGAGAACAAGCAACATTAAAGTTCATGAAAAATTTTCTAATTCTTCAATATATGTTCAATACTCAGTATGCACATCTTCGGAATATCGCAATCGTTTGTGTCAACTTATGAACTTTTAATCTAGTAAACTCCAAGTTTACCATGATATGTACTTTTTCTTTGGTAAATTTCAGATTTACTATTACATGAATAAATTTTAGATTTACTACTTCAGAAGTAGATTTCAAAATTATTCAACCTCTTTCGGAGGTGAGTTGTGATACAATCACAATCAAGTGCACGTTTGCATTAATAAGTTTCTCATTCCCCAGAAATGGAATATAATCGTGCCTTAAGCCTATCAAATTATGATAGCTTATAACCTCTTTCAAGATTTTGCTACTTCAGAAGCAAATCAAGGCATACATATGATGTAGAGAATTTTTTTTCTCTAGCATATCTTGTAATCATATAAGCGTGTGAAAATATCATCACTTTTGATGATCATTATCATATTGTCCCTCCACGCGTATATTCGTGCATTCAATCACTTTTCTTCTTTCAGACATATTATGCACTGCTACCACAGACACCTCAAGAATGAAGTAAGTTGTCATATTTCAGACTTATCATATATTGCTACCACATTCACTTCATGGAATGAAGCATATTCAATGGGTCAAATTTCATGACTTTTCATCAAACACTCATTATTTTGCCTTAGCCATCACAATATCATCAATATGGAGTATTGAGATTCAAACTCAATATTTGATCCATATAAAGGCATCTTAGACATAAATTGATGGGACTTAAACCCAACATATTATCATTTCTTTTGATAATATTGTTCTTGAGGAATAAATTTAAAACATAAATGGTTCCAAACCATTACTTTGACTCATACCCAACAAATCCAACAATAATTATACCATTAGTAGCAAACACATATAAATAAGAAATTGAAAATAATATCTTCCTACAACTCAAAAACAGCTTCTCAAAGAAAATAATTAGTACTCGAATTATATTTAAACTTAGAAATCGCAAAGAAACACACCAAAAAGATATAGTAAATTGTTAGACGGTACGTAATATACGTGTACTAGTGACAATAGACTACATATAAATTTATCAAAAAAAATATTGTGCATGCTTGTAATATCTTTGTCCAGAATTGTGATAATCATTATAAAGACACTTAATTATTTTTGGTCAAATGCCACTTCAAAATAAGATGACAAGATAGTTACTGTCATCAGCTTATTAGAAAATTCAAGAATCACTTTACCGAATTTTGCCAAATCGCCCATTTGTTTTGCCGAGTTAATGCGCACTCATGTTGATAACGTGTTATAAAACAAGAAAAAATAAAGAAGAAGAAGAGAGAGAATAGAGAGAGTAATTCTTATTTCTCTTGAGGGATCTCTTGATGGGGTGATTTACAATGATGGAAGCCCTTCTATTTATAGGGGAAATTTGCCCCTAGTTTCACACTAAAAGTCAGATACTTTAAATCTTGATAGCTATCAACTAGATCTTATTAGATCTTGATAGACATTCACTATAATATAAATACATTTATAACATATTTTTTCTTTTTCAGCAAAATGCAGATTTTTAAGATATTCCCACCCACCCCTTCCTTCTTCTCTTCTACGTATCTTCTTTGCAACCCCCTCTCTTGCAAATTTTGTCAGTATTTTTCTGCCCATTTGTTTTGCACTTTATCATTCTCACAATAGTCACTACTTTTTTACTAAGCACTATTTTATTATTTTTTCTTCACTTTTTTTCTTATTGTCTTTCTCAATTTCTTTTTTTTTCCTTATTTATGTTTCTTCATTTTCATGGGAGAACTATCATTTTATTTTTTATTTCTTTAATTAATTTCAAAAGTTAGGCTACAGACCTTATTAGGTTGTAAGTGATGAAAGTAGGGGTGTCTAACGGGCCGGGCCGGGTCAACCCGGAACCGGCCCTCCCATTTTACCCGGGTTCCGGGCCGGTTTCGAGCCGGGTTTGGCGTTAACCGGGCCGGGCCGGGCCAAACAGTAAAAAAATTAAAATCCACCCGGACCCGGCCCACTAAACCCAATCCGGTCAAACCCACCAAGACCCGGTCAAACCCGGTTAAAAACCGGTCAAACCCGTTTAAAAAATAAATAAAAAATCCAATATACACTATATACACTCCAATATACAACATATATTTTTAAAAAAATATATAAAGTATAAACAATTACACATATATACGTACCATTCAATATATAATTATATATGACTATACGTACTACTTTAAATAAAACATTTGTTATAATAGTATAATATATATATATATACACTACAATATATATATATACTAATTTATAAAACATATACACATGTATACGTTAAATATATACTACTTTAGAAGATATATACACATATATATGCACCATTCAATATATATGTACTACTTTAAATAAAATATATACTACAATATAGTGATATACATATATATATATACAATAATATGTATATATATATAGTTACATACTAATTTATAAAACATATACACTTGTATACTTTAAAGATATACGTCTATAGAAGATATATACACATATATACGCACCATTCAAAAGATATGTACTACTTTAAAAAAAGTATATACTACAATATATATACTAATTTATAAAACATAAAGTAATGTATACGTTAAATATACACGTCTATAGAAGATCTATTCACATATATACACTCTATTCTATGTATATGTAATACTTTAAATGAGATATATGCAATATATATACATTACAATATATATTTGTATAGTTATATACTAATTTATAAAATATATACACATGTATACGTTAAATATACACGTCTATAGAAGATCCATTCACATATATACACTCTATTCTATGTATATGTAATACTTTAAACGAAATATACTATAATGTATATACATTACAATATATATTTGTATAGTTATATACTAATTTATAAAACATATACGCATGTATACATTAAATATACACTTCTATAGAAGATATATACACCTGTATACGCACCATTAAATGTATATATACTACTACTTATAAAATATACTACATTATATATACATTACAATATGTATAGATATACTTATATACTAATTTATAAAACATATACACATGTATACGTTAAATATACACTTCTATAGAAGATATATGCACATATATACGTACCATTCAATATATAATTATATATGACTATACGTACTACTTTAAATAAAACATTTTCTATAATAGTATAATATATATATATACACACTACAATATATATATATACTAATTTATAAAACATATACACATGTATACGTTAAATATATACTACTTTAGAAGATATATACACATATATATGCACCATTCAATATATATGTACTACTTTAAATAAAATATATACTACAATATAGTGATATACATATATATATATACAATAATATGTATATATATATAGTTACATACTAATTTATAAAACATATACACTTGTATACTTTAAAGATATACGTCTATAGAAGATATATACACATATATACGCACCATTCAATATATATGTACTACTTTAAAAAAAGTATATACTACAATATATATACTAATTTATAAAACATAAAGTAATGTATACGTTAAATATACACGTCTATAGAAGATCTATTCACATATATACACTCTATTCTATGTATATGTAATACTTTAAATGAGATATATGCAATATATATACATTACAATATATATTTGTATAGTTATATACTAATTTATAAAATATATACACATGTATACGTTAAATATACACGTCTATAGAAGATCCATTCACATATATACACTCTATTCTATGTATATGTAATACTTTAAATGAAATATACTATAATGTATATACATTACAATATATATTTGTATAGTTATATACTAATTTATAAAACATATACACATGTATACATTAAATATACACTTCTATAGAAGATATATACACGTGTATACGCACCATTAAATGTATATATACTACTACTTATAAAATATACTACATTATATATACATTACAATATGTATAGATATACTTATATACTAATTTATAAAACATATACACATGTATACGTTAAATATACACTTCTATAGAAGATATATGCACAAATATTCAAAATTTATTCAAAAAAAAATAAAAAACAACGACTAAGGACTGAATGAATTTGGGGATTTTTATTGATTGCAAAATGATCCAAAATTTATAATTTGCATGAATGAAAAATCTATAAATTATGCATCATTTTTTTCAACTCATTCATGTTAATATTAATGGGAACTTGCATAGGATAATCAAAGTCAACGGGGGCAAAACCATGCATTGGACTTGATTCTGCTGAGTTCTCCCGTGAAGTCATAATTTCTTCTAGTTTCAGCTCGTCGCTCGGCTCCGGTTCCATTCCTTGGTTTCTTCTTTCCTCTCTAATCCAATCTCTGAGGCAAACTAGAACATTCATTGCATTGCTTCCCAATGAGTGTCGGTTGTCTCCAAGCTGCTATCGTCCCTGAATGAAGGCGCTCTCTGATGCAACGGTTGACATTGGAACATTCAAGATATCTCTAGCTAATCTTGAAAGCACAGGATATTGTGATTCATTATTCCTCCACCAATCCAGCGTGTTGATCCGTCGTTTGCGATCCTCTGGTGCCGTCCGAAGATAATATTTCAGCTCTTCCCGATAAGTTGATGTGTAAGTTCTCTCATCAACACTGTTCCAACAATTTAAATCATAAAACGAATCAGAAAAACCACTATGTGCCGGCCTTTTAGAAGATGATGGCTCCTCGGGAGGATGAGGAGCGACAGTTGGAGTGATATTTGTAGGTACGGCTGAATCAAATAAATCAGCATAGTGATTATATAATTTTTCTATATAATCTTTTGCATCAGCCGTAGCCGTCCACAAATCAGGCTGTACTTGTTCAGAATCATGGTTAGTATTTATTTCTAAGTTAGTATAAATAAGAGTACTAAAGTGACACATATTATTATATTTCATGCACGGATTTAGCATAGCACCAACCAAGTAAATAGGGGGAATCGGGAAAAAATATTTTTTAAATTTTGTAAACATGGCGCCAACAGCTTCTTTATAACATTCTTTATTTTTATATTGTTGGAGCAAACCAGAAATATCGGCTATATATGCCAAAATATTACAAACAGTAGGATAGTAAGCACCGGAAAATTCAACCGTAGCTACATAAAATTTTTCTAAAAACATAACAAGATCATTAATTACAACCCAATCAGAATTATGTAGCATGCAATCAGCAGAATCAGCAAATGAACCGCAATGTTGGTTAAAAGCTAGTGTAATAGGAATTCTATATTTATAACAAGTTTTTAAAAATTCATACGTAGAATTCCATCTAGTATCAATTTCCTCAGGCATCAAAATCGGTGTAAGTCCATTTTCTTGACATTTAACTATAAATTCCCTAATTCTCGATCTACGATTATTTCCTTGAATAAAACCAACGGCAAGACAAATTTTTTCAATATAAAGCTCAAAAAACTCAAGACCATCTTTTACAATTAAATTATATATATGACATGCACACTTAATATGAAAAATTTCAGGCAAGGACGGAGATAGCGTAGATTTTATTTTTGTTATAGCAGTCTTGTTGTTAGAAGCATTATCAAAAGCAATACATAAAATTTTATTTTCTATACCATAGTATCCGGCAATTTTAACAATAGAATCAGCAATAAATTGTCCAGTATGTTTACGATCTTCATCATATAAAAAAGCAAGAATACGTTTTTGCATCACGAAATTACTATCCATCCAATGACAAGTAACGGTTAAATAATCATTTTTATTTACAGCACGACCAAGATCAGAAGTTAGGGACAATCTACATTGAATATTTTTTAACAATGTTGATAAATAAAAACAATATTGTGAATGGAGTCTAAAAATATCAGACCGACAAGTAGTTCTAGGAATACCATTAAACATAGGATTATAAATTGCTTGTATATAACGAATAAAAGCATCAGAAGAAGGAAAACTAAAAGGCAAACAACCCACAGCTACCATTTTAGCTATTTCTTCCCTGTCCCTCAATTTATTATACTTTTTCGCTACTTGACCGGTTGTTGGGTCCATTCTAGTTTGCGTTGACCCACCAACATCCCCACCACCTTTTGCAATATTTAACTCTCTTTTGTGATCTTCATCTATATGTCTCATTAACGTACCCGTACCCCCTTGCTTGCCTCCACTTCTATGCTTATATATTTGTTGACAAATATTGCACTGCACCTCAATATCTGATATACGTTCAAAAAATTGCCATGCAATACTAGTTCTTTTACGAGGTTTTGGGGCACTGGGAGGACGGGAAGGAAGATTAACTGATTCAGATCTAACGTTAGCATCTCCTACTGCGGGTGTTTCAACAATATTTTCATTATCTTCGTCTTAATTAACTGCATCTACTTCATTTTCTTCTTCTATACCATAATTTTCCTAAGCTTCTACATAATCCATATCGTGAGCACCTACACCTATTTCTTCCTCAAAAGGTGTACCAAGCGGTACCGGAGGCGAAGACACACGGGTATATCTATTACTTGAACTACCTCTACCACTAGTAATTCGCTTTTTACTACCACTACCGCTTCCGGGACAAAAAATTTTAACACCTTTAGCAGCGAGGTTTTTTAATTTATCCATAATATAAATTAAATTAAACTAAAAATATTCAAAATACACAAATATAATAAAATTAAATAATAAATAATTAATACAATAAATAAAAATTAAACGTAAGAGATGGAACGACAATACCAAATTTTGGAAGTATCCGAAGATTGCGACTTTGAAAACTTCCGCTCGTACTTTGTAAACGAAAATTAAAAAATTAAAGTGAACACTTTAAGAAATTAAATATATTGAATATTAGAGAATTGAGAATTGAGATTTGAGAGAGTGAAAAATTGTGTGAAAAATGATTTGAAGTTGTAGGGTATTTATAGTTTTTTTTTGGGGATTAAAAAATATTTTTTAAAGTTTTTTTTTTTTTTTTTAATTAAATGGGCCCAAACTAGCCGTTTGGACCCAAAAACGGCTATATAGCCGTTGGGCCAACGGCTAGTTGGCCCAAAATTAATTTTTTTTTTATTTTTTTTTATATTCCGGGCCGGTTAACCGGCGGGCCTGGACCGAGCTTGGTCCGGACCGGGTTAACCGGGCCCATTTTAAAAAAAAAAACGGCCCGGGACCCGGAACCCTTAAGCCCTAGGGCTTACCGGGCCGGGTCAAACCGGGCCGGGTTAGCTAATAGGACTGGGTCGGGCCGGGTCGGGCCGGGTCAGCCCGGCCCGTTTGACACCCTTAGATGAAAGTAAATGAAAAATGGAGAGAAAAAAAAATAAAAATAAAAGTAAAAATATGAGTTCACTTTATAGAAGAGTGTTTTTCCCTGCATATTGATTGGAGAGAGAAATATTTTTGTGCTTAAATTAAGAAGCATTCTTTCGCGTGGATAGTAAGACAAGAAGAAGGCAAGCCTCGCGTCGTCATTGTCACTTGCGCGGCTTCGGCATTGAAAAAATAGTCGAGAGATTATCTTTCTAGATAAAATTCATTCGAAACTTGAGAGTTAGTGATTTTTTAATTCAAAAATCTGATAGAATATTCTTCTCTATTTGCGGACGCACACGAACATGTGTGGATGTTGAGGCACTGTTTAAAAGTGGAAACGGAATCTGTGTGTGGACCTGGCCATTTGCGGACACAGATGCCAGTATAACTCAACCAAGACATTCTGTTTTGAGCCAAAGGCGACCTGCGGTTGCATGTGGCCATCTGCATCTATGAATGGGGTCCACAAGTCAGACGATGTTTCAAAAAGTTATAATTTTTCATGAATCATTGCTTTTTTTTTCTGAAGCAACTCTTTATGACTATAAATACCTGATTTTTTCTTAGGTATATATTAGACATGAAATTTTGAAGTAAAAACACTTCCTTCTTCTTGAAAAAAACTCAAGTGTAATTTATAAATCATTGAGTGAGCTCGTAATTCGACAAATTTGAGATATCACTATTTTCATATGTTAGAGTTGTGACTCAAATTTTGTTGATCTGGCCCAGAAAGTTTCACGATGCGACCCATGTTTGTGATTTTCAATGGGGTCTGTGGTGGTAGCATAGGGGTCTGTGGGGTATGTACCTTTATGTCTTTGGGCGTAGGACTTATTTGTATGCACGTATTATATAAGTGCATTTAGTGGGTTGTTTTGGGTATTCTGAAAATAAGCACATTCTCCACACTGTACTTCTTTCCTTTCATAGTGAAATTCCTCTGCCTCTGCCCGTGGTTTTTCACGTAAGGATTTCCACGTAAATCTGTTGTGTTGTTCTTGCTTTTCTTTTACTTGCGGTTTGCTTTATTCTGTCCGATTCTAACAACTTAAGTGAAAATCCCTCAAGTCATCAAATAAAAAGAGCAAAACTCATGATATTATTTGAAAATTTTCGAAGAGAACAAGAATTTGAATAATGCCAAAGAGTAAAAAATATCTGAAATTCAAAAATAAGGGGACTATGGTTGATTTTTATTCTCATCTCTTCAATGTGATTATGATTTAGCTATTTCAATTTTAATATTTTTTTAAAAAATAAAATAAAATTATGGTGATGAATTTGTTGGTGGTAGGTGGTGAAGGACTTCTAGGTGGTGAAGAAGAAAAAATCAATAATGATAATAGTGATGAGTGACACGAAGAAGAACCGAAGGCGAAATGGTTGCGGTGAAGATCACAAAAATGATGACGATGGTGGCCGAATATGATTTTTTTCAGTAAGATGAGAGATAGAGTGGGTGGGGTTTAGTGATGAGGAAGATATAATTATTGGAGAATTTTAATAATAAATCAAGGATTAATTAATGTTAAAAATAACTACACAAAATTAAGAGAAGTTAACAAATAACGAAAAGAGAAAAAAAGAATATAAAAACTATACTGATTTTTTGACATGGCATAACGTGGATGTGATAACGAGTGTAAAATACTACCATTTATCGTGAGAATAGTGTTATTATATATTTCGAGGTGAAACTATATTTACTTTTAAGTAGCATAAATATATTTTAGGTTATTTTAATAATTTAGATATATCTTTAATTTTTTGAATATAATTTAAATTGATTTTGATATTTGTTTTCCTTTGAAAAAGTGGCAAGTTAAACTAAAATTTGCACTATGCATGCAATAATTTTAGCATATAAAATTGGACACATGTCAATCACTATCGAGGTCACATGTGAATGTCAAGAGAAGAACCCGTCTTTCAGAAAGGTCTCAATTCCTACAGCAAAAGTACACCAAGGAAAAGTTAGATCAATAATTAGCTTTTCCTAAATAAGGTTTTCTCTTTTGATTCATTACCTTTTCTTTTATTCTCCTAATTCCTTCGTTTTAAAAAAAAAATTATCTATTTTTTTAATTCGTTTCAAAAATATGATCTCTCTTTTTTTTTTTTTTTATAATTCTTTAATTTCAACTTTTCACATAACATGTTTAGGACCACAAAATTAAAGAGTATTTTGATATATTTGATATAACTTTAATTTAAGATCATAAGATTTAAGAATCTTCTTTATTTTCTTAAACTTTATGTCAAGTCAAAGTAATCTTTTTGAAACGAAGGGATATTTAACTTGCTGGTATTATTTAATTTTGTTAATTTTTGTATATTTTATTTTATTAATTATTGTATTCTCTAATTATCTGGAAAGTTCTGTTTAATTCTACGAAAATATTTCATATTGTTGCTATAATTTCTTAACAGTTAACTGTTCAGCACTACATAAATATTATTTCTGCACAGTTAACAGTTAACTGGAAAGTTCTCGTCTCATATTATTTGATATGTTTGTTAAAAAAATTATCTCAAATAATTGATATTTTTAAAGAATCAAGAAATAATTAAATAACTTTTTCAACTTTAACCTTAGTAATTTAATTAAAAAATAATTAACTCAAATAGGTAATGATAATATTTAATGTGTGTTATAAATGTATTTACATTATAGTGAATGTCCGTTTTTTACTAAGACTAGGAGTAAATTTTTTCCTATAAATAGAGGGGTTTTGTTCATTTTATTTACAATCATATGATCTCTCTTCCCTCAAGAAGTAATAAGAATTACTCTCTCTTCTCTCTCTACTCTTATTCTTCTTTGTTCTTTCTTACTTTATAACAATGTGAGTTTAATAGGTTCATACTAAATAATTTGCACCTTTTATTAATTCTTAGGAGTTGTGCAAAAATAAATATATTTAAGTGGTATGAGACCTCGGAGATTAAACGTTACTCCTATTGTACTGATATTTATTTAATTTTGCAATATTATCATTTTGATAATAAACCTGTAATTTTATTGTTTGATTTTTAAAGATTTCACAGCTGTTGTCTCGGAAATTGTTGCTGTGGAATTGTAGTGAAGGATAAATAAATATCTCAGAGAAAACAACGGAAGAAGGGCAAAAAAAAGCTTTACCTACCTCTGCTGGTTTTATATTTTAAGGGTGATTTGGTTTGAGATATAAGAAATAAACATTCATGGGATAAAATAAAAAAATATTTTATTAATCTTTATGTGAGGTATTAGCTAATGCTGAGATTATTTATTCCATTATTTACATCATAAAATAAGTTATTTTATGTACATAGTGAAATAATTAATCTCGAGATTAGTTATTTTGAGATAACTCAAATCAAACGACCCCTAATAGTTGTAGTGAGATCACCACATTCACATGAATCCATGCTTTCTTCCCTAATTTTTATTTTTATATATATATGTGTGGGGGTGAGCGTGGGGATGTGTTGGAGTCCCACATTGGTGGGTTAAAGGGTCTTTGGTCTCTTTATATGGTCTTGGGCAATCCTCCCCTCATGAGCTAGCTTTTGAAGTTGAGTTAGGCCCAAAGTTCATTTCTTTATCATGGTATCAGAGTCAGGTCCACCCAGTTCATTATTTTCAATGTTGGGCCGCAATGATACCAGGCCCACCCAGTTCATTATTTTTTATGTTGGGCCGCAATCCTCCCCTCATGAGCTAGCTTTTGAGGTTGAGTTAGGCCCAAGGTCCATATTATTTTCGATGTTAGGCAACAATCCTCCCCTCATGAACTAGCTTTTGAGGTTAAGTTAGACCAAAGTCCATTTCTTTTATCAGGATGGAGGTGGGTCATATACATAGTTTTGTGTGTGTACGGTGTGTGTGTGGGGAGGGGGTTGGGAGGGGAGGGTCATATACATACTTTTGCTATCTTAATGCAAAACCAATAATTGACAAATTCACCGTTCTTTATATATACATACTTTTGATATCTAAAAGTGCAACCAATAAATAACAAACTCACTAGTCTCCAGTTCTATACATATTTTAGCGATCAAAAAGTTTTCTTGATCGAGAAGAAGGTGGAAAGAAAGTCACCGATGGAAGAAGCAAAGTTGAGAAAGCTAGGACGTGGTCCTTTGAAAGCTCTTAACGTTCAAGAACTGGCAAAAGAACAACTAGCAACCATTCCGCCGCGATATATTCAAGATGATGTAGAAAAGACATCACATACTTCTTCCTTGTTGTTGCCTCAAATCCCAGTGATTGACATGGAACAACTGTTGCATGGTCATGATCATGATTCAGAGCTTGAGAGACTTCATTTTGCTTGCAAAGAATGGGGATTTTTCCAGGTACGTACTCCTATCCCAATTTAACGTCAATTTCACCCTTAACGAGACATGTTTCTTGTGATTTTCATTTTTCTTAAACTTCGTACCTAGTCAAACTAAATCATATAAATTGGGACAGAGGGGTAACGGCAGAGGCGGAGTCAACCCTCTATACTATTTATACATGATTAAAATTATTTTTTATGTGGTTATAGTAGGTGTGAAACCCTTCGACTTAGTTTTTTTTTAATATTGAATCCCTTACTTGAAATCCTGACTCCGCTTCTGGATAACGGTACGCTTAATGTGTTGATCTCTTGCATGCAGGTGGTGAATCATGGGGTGAGTATACCGTTGATGGAGAAAGTGAAATCAGAAATCCAAGCATTTTTTGATCTACCATTGGAAGAAAAGAAGAAGTTTGAGCAACAAGAAGGGAATATTGAAGGATTTGGTCAAGATATTGTTTTTTCTGAAGAGCAAAAGTTAGACTGGAGTGATTTGTTTTACATAACAACTCTCCCTGCCAATATGAGACAACCTCATTTATTTCATAAGCTCCCTGTCTCACTCAGGTAAAGTCCTCGAATGTGTTCTTTAATGGACATTTTAATGATATTAGGAGTTTGTTATAGATATTAATTCAGATTTTCTCAGATATACTAAGTGCATGGTTGTAAGTAACGGCAAACGAAACCTACTTCATGTTTGAGATTTAAGTTATTAAGATTCAAACTTAAAACAAACACAAATATTCGCTGTACCAAAAAAGATATTAGTGGCAATTAGCTTAATTGCCGCTAAATTATGTTTTTGAGGCAATAGAAAATTACATTTTAGCAATCTTTGTAAATGACCCTAAAGCTTATAGCGACATTAGATCCAGTGATAATTAGCTAATGTCGGTAAAAGTTTTAGCATTCTTTGTCAAAGTGCATATATATTGTCGCTAAAAGTATATTTATTGTTGTAGTGATTTTGGCTTGATCTTCACTAGATCTCTTCCTCTTTTAATGCTAATTTGTAAGATATGATTGGAAACTAATATAATGCATGCAGGGACACCTTGGAAGCACACAGCCAAGAATTCAAGAACCTAGCAATAAGCATCCTGAGTCAAATTGCAAAGGGTTTAAAGATGGATGAAAAAGAAATGAGAGATCTATACACTGATGGTATGCAAATACTAAGGATGAATTATTATCCTCCTTGCCCTGAGCCAGACAGGACATATGGCTTAAACCCTCATTCTGATAGTGATGCTCTCACCATCCTCATCCATTTGAATGAAACTGAAGGTCTCCAAGTCCGAAAAGATGATACTTGGGTGCCTGTAAAGCCCCTCCCAAATGCTTTGACTGTCAATATAGGCGATATGATGGAGGTAAATATCACTACAACTATAAAGACTTTTAGTAGCAATAAATAATAAATATGCACTTTAACAAAGAATGTTTCGCTGAGAAAATTCTAATATCCTACCGTTGTCAATCTTTGATCTACGACTTTGATATAATCTATCAAGCAACTTTGTTAGGTTCATAAGAGAATCCAACCACAATTTCATTTTGACTTCCCTTTTTTCTCTCTGTTTAGCTTCTACTTTGTGTCTTCTTCCTCAAAATTGGTTTCACAATTAGAACCAGTGTGAGGATTTCATTGATTCTCAACATGCTGAGTAACTGAAATGCTCTGAGGACATGACCCTAGATAGGTAGGAGGATATGGAGGTCGAAGATTATGGTAGAAAGTTAGTAGGTAGTCGAGTGTTGTCGAGCTTTCTTATTAGTATTATTATTGTTATTAGTCTCCTACTATCTTATTCTTCGATTTTATTATTGCCTATTGTTATTATTTCCTTTTCTCCACCATTTCCTATGGGGCTTCTTCACTACTGTATTTCATTTTCTTACAGAATTTTGCCATGTTTTAGTAGAGTTGACGGTCTTATGTCTCTACCTTCATATGTGCACACTACCCTTCGTAGATCCTATTTGTAGGATTACATAGTTGTTGTTATTGTTACATTATATGGCCAATTAGGTTAAACTTGCTCACTACAAAAAAAAGTTTAAGGTTATTGAAATTAGTATTAAGTCAAGATGAAAGAATATTACTATTCCATCTACTTGCGAGTTGCAATTTAGCCAGATGCTATATAATGTCACTTTTGTGAGAAATTAAAGAGCTCATTTTCTAATGTCTGTAATACTGTTTGCATATGTTATTTTGACTTGGCGTGCAGATAGTGAGCAATGGTGTTTATAAAAGCATTGTGCACAGAGCAATTGTAAACTCAAAAGAAAGAAGGCTATCTCTTGCAACATTCTATACCTTTAACAACGACTCTGATTTGGGACCTGCACTCAGCCTCATCGGACCAAATAACCCTCCGATTTTTCGAAGAACTAACTTAGCAAAATCATTGGAGATTTTTTCTAAAAGAAAAATTAATGGAAAATCGTTCGTTGATTTCATGAAGATGGGGGCTAAGGATGATGAATCCTAGGTAGCATTTGATAGTACTCTACATCGTTCATTTTGAGCTTTTTTTCAAAGTTACTCTTGCTATTTTAACTTCATGATCCATTGTTTGATGGTTGTATGCCTGTAATAAAGAAGGAAGTTACATGACAAGTTGTCACGTACTTTCATTTAGACATCTCAATTGAAGTTGTTACGTTGTAGTTGTTTAATGAAAAATTTATTCATTAAACATAATCAAGAGTCATTACATAAGGAGACTAGTCTAGGCAACGTAGTACCAATTACCGTCTCGTCCAAATCCAGAAATAGTAAATGTGGGGGGATTGGAGTACAAAGTTAAGCTTCCAAAAACATCTCAATTTAAGTTAACTATTAAGCACCTAAATTATGTTTGAAATATGCCAAGTGGGTGTATATATATAGCAAGCGTGGATAAGTTGTAGGTAAGTTTTTTTCCGTGCTACCGCTTCTTTTAAGTTTTAATTTATAATTTTGAGTAGAATGTATAGGCCTTTTCCCAGTTGGTTTTGTTTGAGATAGCAATCTGTGTCAAGATTTGCTATGGTTTTGTAAAAATACGCTTGGTGATTGATAAACAATACTCCCTCCGTTTCGGAATAAGTGAATTGTTGGGGTATTTATTGGTCTTTCAAAATAAGTGAATCATTGAATTTTTTTCCAAATTTATCCTTATGATTTGACAACTAATTAACTTTTGAAAAAGTATTACAAGGTTAATTTTTTTCTTTTTGAGGGTAAAAATGGAAAGTTGTGTTAAATTTACGTCTTTAATGTTTTTTCCTTAATCTATGTGCTAAAATCCAACAATTCATTTATTATGAAACGGAGGGAGTATTAGTTACCCCAAAAATAATGTCTCACACCAATCTCACAATCATCTACCCACAACTAGGGGTGTACAGATCAAACCATCAAATCAAATCAAATCGAGAAAAAAAATCGACTTATGGTTTGGTTTGACGTTTGAAAAAAAACCCGACCATTCTTGATTTGGTTTGGTGTTAACAAAAAAAAGGTCAAACCGAACCCAAATCAAACCGACATAATATATATATATATATATATATATATATATATATATATATATATATATATATATATATATATATATATGCATGTATATAATTTAACTTTTTATACATAAAATATTAATTATAATCTACTTTTTAAATACTTTTTTCAATTAGTTTTATTAATTTTCAATATTTAGAAAGTAGATGTGTATATATATATATATATATATATATATATATTTGAGCCTTTAAGTTGTAATATTTATCTATTAATTGCTAATAAAATGATCCAAAATTCAATAAAAACTTAAAACCTAAACTTTTCGCTCTTCATCTTATTTTTTTAGTTTCAAGAAAGTTTTTCGCTCCTCAATTTTTCATAATTGTGAGTTTTCATTAGCACATGAGTAAAAATATACTTGATCTAAACTTCAATCACAATATAATTGTAAAAAATAAAGAATATAAAAAACTGAGAAAAATCAAAAAAATCGATTAAAATTTAAATCGAAAAAATTAATTTTATGTTGGTTTGATTTGGTTTATAGTTTTAAAAAACCGACATAATTGATTTGATTTTTTTTCAATAAAAAATCAAACCAACCCGACCTATGTACATCCCTACCCACAACCTTTAATTTTCCTCCACACCAAACACATCCTTTGGTGAAGCAATGTGTGCCATTCCTGTTGATCAAATTATTACTACTATATAGAAAGGTGACTAAAGGGACAATCAAGGGCAAAACTGTGGATATGCACATTACTAAGGGCAAAATATTCAGCAGCTTCGAACGATTATCCAGAAGCTAATCCTAATTGTTATCACCAACTCAGATTTCTTATGATTTTTGGTTTCTCTTCATCTGCTCATTTTTCTCTACATTTGAGGTTAACTTTTGTCTTAATTTTCTCCATAATCTTCTTCTGTTTCTCTTCAAATTTTTCAAGATTGCTGTCACAATTATTTTGATTTCGTTAGAAAAATACAACAATAATATACCCAGTGTATTTCCACCTAGTGGAGTTTGGTGAGGGTAGAGTGTACGCAGATCATACCACTATTTCAAAAAAAAAAATAGAAAGGCTATTTTCGATAGACCCCGGCTTAAATCAATAACAGTATAACAAATACAAAAAGTAAGCAGATACAAACTAGTATGGTACACAAAATAAACTAATAGTATAACAAACACAAAAGATAAGTGCATAATAAACTAATACGAGATGCAAAAAAAGCCAACACCACTAACCCCAGAAACTACAGCCCCAATACTATGAATCATAAACTCCAGACCCAAAGGAGCACTCCTCTGTTACTGCACTCCCCTATTACTACCGCCTCGCTCCCATCCCTAACCCTCTACGCTAATCCGCGTAATCCACACTATCTTATTAACCCGTCAATTTGGGATCCAAATTCGAGATTTTCCTTGGGAGGTATCGGGAAGGATTTGGAATGGAATAATATCGATTCATACAGAAGAAAAAGGGTCATGTCCTCTGTAATTGCTTCATATCATGCCTAATCACCTCCCTCCAATATTTCTTCGATCTACACCTAGCCCACCTAAAATCATCCATAGCCAGAGTCTCACACCTCCGCACTGGGCCCTCCTCAAATTTAGGTTATTTTCTCCTGGGTATACCTCTTTATGATGAAGTTTGGTGATGTTTTAAGTTTTATATTATTTATAATTTCTATTTCTTTTAGCTCAAATGATATACATGTGCTCCAATTAATTTGAGTATCGGCTTTAAACTCAGTGGCTATTGGGTGCAATTTCAACATAAAATTGTTCAATTTCTTTTCTCATTCTCTGTTTAATGACCATAGATTGATTTTTCTCACTGGCTTGTCGTTGGTTATTTGTTGTCATAAAGGAAAATAAGTCTTACTTGAGAGTTGAGTCATTATAACTTGCACAGAAGCTAAAGACCCAGTGTATCCACAAAGTGGGATTCTGGGGTGGGGTAGGGGTGGAGTGTATGCATACCATACCCTTGCCTCAGAGGTAGAAGGTTGTTTCACATACACCCTTAGCTCAAGATGAATGGTAGTAGAAGAAGATATTAATTAGCTTGATAACACTCCTCAAAGATCTTACATTATTAACATGGAACCTATTAACATTTTTTGGTGGTGGAATTGTTCATCCCAGTAAGGACCAACACCAACTTTTTGACAAGGTAGATTATGTTATTATGCTACTATATTTATATGACCCAGAAATCAGTATCAGCTTTGTTTCACGGTCACAATAGCAAGGTATGACATTCTCGAAGTTTTCTCTGTCAGGGAACCACAGTGATGAATCCAGGGTTGCTTTTGATGTCAGTGATGGGCCTACTATTCCCCACTGTCCTCCATGTTACACACACTGAGTTGGAATTTGGGAAGTTGGAGCTGGCGCTTTCCAGATTTAGCAGCTGCGTAATGCTTGTTGCATACGGTGCATACCTGTATTATCAGCTGACCACTCAAAATAATCTTTACATGCCAATTGCTGAGGTTGGGATTCCTTATTTTCTGCACACTTTTTTGGAATGTATGAAGTACTTTGTACATTCTATCAATGAGGAAACCACAAAATCCCACAACTGTTAAGTTCCCTCTGCTAACCATCCTTTATCCTTCGCAAGCTAGGCTGATCAATACATACAGTAGCTACATTACTCTTCCATCGAGTTTGGTTCGAGCTTTCTAAATGTTTGGTAAAAATTCAGGAACAGGTTGCGAATGACGAGATCCTAGAAGAGGAAGAAACTCCTGAGATTTCAAAATGGGGGTCAATCATATGGCTTTCGATTTTGACAATATGGATTGCTGTCTTGTCACAGCACCTGGTTAATGCCATAGAGGTAACTTCTTTGTCCCGCTATATATTTTCATTTTCTAATTGCCAGTTTGTTACTTTGACATTCTATTAGTAGAATAATCTTATTAACCATAACTTGGGAATCCTCTCTCGTCTATGATCTCATCTTTGATACATATAAAAAGCCTAAGACGAACTAAAAAAATACTTGTGTTTTTGAGTTTCTCTGCCAATAAATTGCCCTATGTTTTCAGGGGGCATCAGATGCTTTGGGTATTCCTGTTGCATTTATAAGTGTCATACTGCTGCCGATAGTTGGAAATGCAGCCGAGCATGCTGGTGCTATCATGTTTGCGATAAAGACAAGCTTGTAAGTTCTTCTATCTTTCTTTGTATCAAAACTATGGTTTACTATCTTTTTTCTTCTCTTACCTGGTGCCGTTACAGGACATCTCTTTGGGAGTGGCAATAGGCTCATCAACGCAGATTGCCATGTTTGGGGTAGGTAATTCAAAATATTTATGCATGTTAAATACATCAAAGGGAAACTTTAAGAAACAGGTTACTCTTGAATAGCTTCATATCGCACATCTCATTCAGGAAGACTACCATTATGCATTAGTTGAAACTGAACGTAGAGGCGCAATCTCATATTTTATCCGCCTTGACTTCCCAGAACATACCATAAGAACATCCACTGAAAATTGATTTCATATTACACGAGTAATGATATAGAACTTATATGCGAGCCACATTTTCGTTTAAGCTAAACGCATTTAGAACCATATCAACTTCCAAGTAAAATAATACATTGAATTTGTCCTCGTATTGCTTTTGTCTTTTCCTGAAAGTACCTTACTAGATGGCCTGTATATTGAATTTGTATAGAGATTCTTATAATTAGGTCTCTGTCTTTCTGGCTTTCCTAAATGTGTGGTCTGTTCATAAGCACCGATCTTTTTCGTATACGTCCTGATTTTGTTGTTCATAATTGATTAATTTTCTGTGAAGTTTCTTCTTTTATAATATTCAACATTTTTTACTTCTTAATGTATGTTTGTGTTGATTGTAATCTATATAAATCCTGGGAGTTTTTTCTTTTTTAAACCTTTTCTTCAATGCAGATCCCCTTCTGCGTGGTGATTGGATGGATTATGGGTCGTCCTATGAATTTGAACTTCCAAATGTTTGAAACAGCAATGCTTTTCATGAGTGTCCTCGTAGTAGCATTCATGGTGCAGGTATGCATGAGTGTCCTTGTGGTAGCCACACTTTTTTTTGTATGTCGTCTTTTAATTTAGAGGTTGGGGTTGGAGAAAAGTTAAAACATAGTCGACTTTTCAAATTGCTTGAATATTACAACATAAAGGCAATGTATTTGTTCTAAAAGTTGAAAGTTCTATTAGTCTTGCTTCGGAGCTTGACCCCGTTAAAGATATACTCATGTCTCTTTTTCCTCCTCCGTCTCGATCCTTTGTTCTTTGCTTCACTCCCAGTGGTTTGCGCAGCAGCGCAGGCTATGTTTGAATATTAGCTTAGAAGGCTTCTTGCTGCTGAACATTATTTTCCTGTTAACTTAAAGGACTTATGCTCCTTCTCTGCTACTTGATAGTCGCTGTGAGCTTCTTTGTGCATATAGATTCAGATGATATACGTGAGTTATATTCTCTTTGTGAAATTGCTATATGGAAGCTCATGGTCTTCGATTTATATAAGCTTTTGGTGGTTTTTTAAACTGATAACATCTATTACTGTCACCATTATTCTAATCTTCGTTGCTTTCTTGAGCACTTCAACTGTGGTTAAATAATATAACTAGTTAACCATTTTTGGTCGTGTCAAACGTAACATTGTATTGATAACTACCCATCAGATGTTTTAGTTGAGATATACAATTCTATGGAATATCTAGAACGTGTGCTAGGTCCTGATCTAATAACTAAGCAAAAAAGATGCTGCTTTAATGCACATGAGGATGGAATCTAGAGAGCCAACTGAAGGTAAAAAATCCTTACTTAGTTGGAATGAGTTGGCGAAGACTCTCTTGAGTGATGAATTCAGTACTGATTTTTAGTTAGGCACACGTAAAATGGTGCATATTGAGGACGCATTAGTGAAGTAAGATGTTCTTTTGTTGAGCCTATAAGAACTAGAAGATAACGTCTAGCAAATTCTGTTTCAACTTTACATAGAAGTCGTTCCACTGCTCATTTCAGACTATGAGCTGATTAGCAAATCTCAGGTGAGAAATAACGTCCAAGCAGTCTTTAACAAAATAGATCCGTCATGTATGTGTACTGGTTGCGTAGCTTTTTCCCCTTGAATATTTTCATTCACGTACTTTTATTTTTTCCGTATGTCATCCAAACGGGTAAAATATGCACCTTCATAATGGTTAGGTACAACATCAACATGTCTTGATGTTGGTTAACTAATTGTTGCTTTGCTGGATACGTCGTTTTGATTCTAATCCAATACACAATGTAATCATTGCTTTGCAGAGGACAAACCCCAAAAGCCATAGTAGTTAAATGTTGTGGTTTCAGACGTTGACATGCTAAAGCTGAAGGGCCAGTATACAATTCAAGTTGCATACAAAAAAGAGCCATTTCTTCAAGTTTTGGCCATTCTGAGCTGTAGGTATTACCAACAATTCATCTGTTGATGATGCTCAGAGTTGTGTATTACTACCATCTGTTTAGTTGAGAAGTATATGTTGTTTTATCAGTTTTGTATGGCAGTTGGTGATTTACTTCTTTTGCGTCGAAAATGGCTGGATAGTAAATAATTTTTTGTGTTCATATATTGCTCTTAGGATCTTTTTTTTTCCCTTGTCAAAAGCAGAATATATTAGTTTTGTCATCTGCAATCATAGATGATGTGTCATCAAAGTTCAATCATTCATTGATGAGTTTGTATATCCAAATGTAAGTTTTTTGCTTTTGTAATTTCACCAAAAAATAGAAAGGAAAGTGTTGTATATTTAGCCAATTTTTTAACAAGAAAGTTGGGTACTCTTTGCAGCTACTTCTGCCAATTTGTTTGGTATTTTCATGACTTTCTTGCAGTATCTATATCTATAATCTATCTGTATCTATAATCTATATTTTTATAATATACTCTCTCCGTCCTAAATTTTTTAATTTGATTTCTTATTTTACTTGTTTTTTTTTCATTAATCAAGACAAGACAACTTTTTTCCCATTATACCTTTAGTAATATTGAATTATCAAATCTTGAAAAATGTTGTAAACAATAACAACAACAACAAACCCAGTAAATTCCCACATCGTGGGGTCTGGAGAGAGTAGAGTGTACGCAGTCCATATCACTACATTTAAAGAGGTAGAGAGGCTGTTTCCGATACATCAAAAGCATGGAACACGATAAAAATAACATAGGTACGACATCCACATAAAATTTTACATTGCCAAACAAAGGACACTGAGGCCCTCCTACCTACTGACTATGACTCATCTACCCACCTTAGCCCTCTGCCCTAATGCTTTTCCTCGATATCTTCCCATCCAGGGTCATGTCCTCAGTCAATTGTAATCGCTCCAAGTCACATTTAATCACTTCCCTCAGGCAGCCCCTTAATGAACATAAAAATTATATGCGGCTGGCTGGTAGGTTGAACTATCTCATAGTAACTCGACCTACCATTGTCTTTCTTGTGAGTGTTGTAAGTCAGTTTATGGAATTCCCATATGACAAGTCACTAGGATGTAGTTGTTCTACCCTTCAATACATAAAATTAGCCAAGCAAAGGATTGCTTTTGAGAATCGAGATCATGATTAGATTGATTATTGGATACATAAATATAGATTGAATAGGATCACCTTCTGATAATAGGGGCAAAATGGTAAAGTTACATTACCAATCATTGTTTTCTTAATAGCTGTGTCATCTCAATTTGGGACGGAGGGAGTATTAAAAATGTGAAGGGCCTTAGACATGTCGTTTGAACTTTTTGCTCTTCATTAAAAGTTTTTGCTTTAGACAAGATGATTTTTTCATATTTTTTTCTAATATTTAAGAGTTAAAAATTAATTAAATATATTTAAGGTAAAAAGTCATAAGAATTAATGACAACTAATGTTTTTTCTCTACTTGCAAGATGAAAGAATATTACTATTCCATCTACTTGCAAGTTGCAATTTAGCTAAATTCAACAAAAGTATATTTTTAAAAATTCAAATTAAAAAATCTTACCTAAGATCAACAATTCTAAAGAAAGATTAAATGAGTTTACTATAAATATTACTATCAATTAAAAAATTATTAGAAGAAATAGAAAATAAGAAAATTCTTACTAATTTTGCATGTAAAAATGATAGAAAAATAGATTTTTTCCAGAAAAAAAATTATTTTTTTAACCTTAAGGCCTCCAAATAATTTTTGGCTTTAGGCCACTAAAATGTTTGAGCCACCCCGATTGGAGTACAAAGTTAAGCTTCCAAAAACATCTCAATTTAAGTTGTTAACTATTAAGCACCTAAATTATGTTTAAAATATACCAAGTGGGTATACAGCAAACTTGGATAAGTTGTAGGTAAGTTTTTACCGTGCTACCGCTGCTTTTAAGTTTTAGTTTCTAATTTTGAGTAGAATGTATAGGCTTTTCCCAGTTTTTTTTTTTTTTGAGATAGCAATCTGTGTCAAGATTTGCTATGGTTTTGTAAAAATAATCTTGGTGATTGATAAACAAGATTAGTTACCCAAAAAAAATGTCTCATACCAATCTCACAATCATCTACCCCTTACTCTTATCAGACCTTCCGTTAAATTTGTTTGCTGTAAATGTGGAATTAGGTGAAGCAATGTGAGTTATTCCAGTCGATCAAAAAAGTATGCGAGACTTGGAAGGGACAACCACACTTTGTGTTAGAACATGCACTTTGTGTTAGAACATGCACAGTGGAAGCAACAGTACTACTGGATCAATATAACTTACATATAATCTAGATAACATAAATTATCTAGAAATTGAAAAGTTACTTACCTGTTGAAGCTTTCACACAATTCATTCACTGCTTTGACCTCCAGGGCTACAGTCTTCTACTATATCTTGACTAACTTTTGTTATCAAACTTGTGTGGGCAAGTACTTTTTGAATTCAAAGAGAATATGCCAAATAAACTGATAATAATCTTCTGAGCCAAACCCCTATTTATTCTTATTTTTACTTAAAGAGGGAAAAGTAATAGGCAAACGTTTTTACCCTTTTTAGTTGTCCAAAACGTTTTAGGCCTTTTCAGTCATCCAAAACGTTTTCAGCCTTATCCACTGTCCAAAACGTTTTAGGCCTCTTTAGTTGTCCAAAACATTTTTATTCTTAAAAGGAACGTTTTTAATTTAAAGTCAGAAGATATCGTTTTTCTTCCAAAAGACCAGTAAATAATATTACTTCTTCTAGTAAGTTTCTTTCTCTTTTCCAAAATTAATTAGTTAACCAGGTATAGCACGGACCACAGATATTAAGTGAGGCTTCCAATTATGATATTAATTTGGTGATGAAAGAATTATCATATCATAATAAATTATAAATTATACCACTAAAAATCTGTCATGCACTCCTCGATTTAACTTCTAAATCTACCATTACATCTTATTTAATTCCGAATGTTAGAATTATCGACACCAATCAATTAAATTAAATTCTCGGAATAATTTAACTCATTAATTAATTTAATCCTTTATTTATAATGCTTAACTTATTTCACATGACGGATATAAAAGCTGCCTGCAGGGTTTTCACGTGAAAATTTATAACCAACCATAAATGAGTGTCTTCTATCTCAAGTTCGAGACATGGTTCTATCAACTAATTAATATTTCACTAAGGTGATTTGTCATCATCCAACCTATTAGGAATATGTTGACTCACAAAAGAGTCTCACCTTTTAAAAGATTAAAACGACAAAACAAACCACATAGATCATAATAATTATATCAAGATTAAGAGTATAAGCACATGTATGGACTAGAGAAATCGTTTATTAATATTCAGAACATAAATGAATATCTCTAGTTGGTCCGTTCAATATATACGAAATGTACTAGCACAAGAAGATGGAATATTACCACTCCCCATAATTAAGATCAAATTATATTTAATCTTGTGCTACAATCATCAAGATGTTTGTCCTACCTCATCTTTGATTGTGAACATTAATTTATTACTTATAAAAACCAATAATTTTAATCTTCCGTGCATGAGTTAGAATACTCCATACACAAAATTGTCTACTATATAAGCAAAGGACACGCATGTTAACACAATGATCTATTCAAATAAAGATTTTATTAATATAATAAATAGTCTTTACATGGGATGAAAATATAATACTATAACACAAATTACATGGTTAATAGTATATCCTAACAATCTCCCACTTAGACTCATAACCATGAATACATAACTTTAATACTCATTTCTTTCACATGCTTATCAAAAACCTTCTGGGTTAAGTCCTTTATAAATGGGTCCGCCATATTGTTCTTTGACTCAATCTTCAAAACTATCACATCACCCCTTTGATATATTTGAGTTATATCCCGAATCAAGTGATATTTTCTCTTAATATTCTTACTTCTTTTATGGCTTCGTGGTTCTTTCGAGTTTGCAACTGCACCACTATTGTCACAATAAAGTAGTAGTGGCGTTTGAACCGAAGGAACAACTCCAAGCTCTTTCAAAAAGTTATCGAGCCAAACAACCTCTTTAGCCTCCTCAGAGGCAGCTACATATTCGGCTTCCATGGTGGATTCAGCAACACATGATTGCTTGATACTCCTCCAAACAATGGCTCCACCTCCTAAAGTAAACACATATCCTGAGGTAGATTTTCTAGAATCTTTATCCGACTGAAAATCTGAATCAGTATACCCAACAGGTACAAGATTCCCAGAGTAAAAAAAAGCATGTAATCCCTAGTCCTTTTAAGGTACTTGATTATATGCTTAACCGTAGTCCAATATTCTTGCCCAGGATTAGACTAAAATCTGCTAACCATGCCAACAACAAAGCAGATATCTGGTTTAGTGCACAACATAGCATACATGAGGCTCCCTACAGTAGAAGCATAAGTTACCGCCTTCATTCTCTCTATCTCATCGGTCGTTTTGGGCGACTGATCTTTTGATAGAGTAATTCCATGCTTGTAAGGAAATAATCCCTTTTTGGAATTTTGCATGCTAAATCTTGCAAGAATAGTATCAATATAAAGTGCTTGAGATAAGCTTAATATCCTTTGTTTGCGATCTCGTATAAACTTGATCCCAAGGATATGAGCTGTTTCTCCCAAGTATTTCATATCAAAACGCGAGGACAGCCACTCCTTAACAGAATTCAACATGCTCACATTATTTTCTATGAGAAAAATGCCATCTACGTACAAAATAAAAAATGCTACTCTGTCTCTATCCCATATTTTATAAACGCATGACTCATTTTCACATTGATCAAAATCAAAAGTCTTAATCGAATTATCAAAATAAGTATTTCGTGCTCTAGATGTTTGTTTCAAACCATAAATGGATTTCTTAAGTTTACAAACTTATGTTCATTACCACTTTCCATGAAACCTTCTGGTTGTGCCATATAAATGCACTCGTCAAGACTTTCATTTAGGAAAACCGTATTGACATCCATTTTCCAAATCTCATAATCATAATGAGCAGCAATGGATTAGAGAATCCTAATGGATTTAAGAATAGCTACCGGTGAAAAAGTTTCCTCATTATCAATTCCTTGTTTTTTAGTAAACCCTTTTGCAACAAGCCTAACCTTAAAAGTTTACACTTTTCCATCCACGCCTCTCTTTTTCTTATAGATCCATCTACATGTAATGGGTTTGGCTCCCGTAGGTGGTTTTACAAGTTTCCAAACTTGATTGAAATACATACACTCCATTTCAGATTGTATAGCAGCAATCCACATTTTAGCATCTATATCATGTAGTGCTTCGGCGTAATTAAGAGGTTCTGTATTAGGATCCTCAGGGATTCTATCATACGATTCTCCCAAGAGCACAAACCGTAAAGGTTTTCTAATAATTCTCTCATTAGACGACTAGTCACTACAGGATCTGCTACGTTTGGAACTAAATTTTGAACACCCTCAATGTTTTCCTGTACTATGACAGGTTCCTCGACATTATCCTGAACATTTTCCTCCATAATTGCAAGTTGCTCGACGTTACTCCCACTGCTTTGAGGTAGTGTAATGTCAAGTGTTTGCTCTTGTACAATCTCTTGCCTATTGATATTTCTCCCACTACGTGGATGCTGTGGTATGTCAATAATGGTTTTTGAAATTTGTTCTGTGTTCCATTATTCGTTATTCTATTGCTCAATTTCTGTAAAACAATTTTACTTCTAGGAGCGTGGTTCATTAAATAATCCTCTTCAAGAAATTTGGCATTTGTCGAAATAATTACCTTCTATTTCTTAGGACAATAAAATAAACCCCCTTTCGTCCCTTTTGGATATCCAATAAAAATGCACACTTTTGTCCTAGATTTTAATTTATTAGTTTTTTCTTTTAGCACATGTGCTGGACAGTCCCAAACCCGAATATGTCGTAGACTAAGCTTGCGCCCACTCCACAATTCAGATGGGGTTAAAGGTACCGATTTTGAAGGAATCAAGTTCAGAATATAATTTGCAGTTTCTAATGCATAACCCCAAAAAGAAAATGGAAAATTTGAATAATTTAACATTGATCTAACCATTTCCATAAGATTTCTATTTCGGCATTCCGCCACACCATTTTGTTGTGGTATTCCTGGAGCAGAATATTGAGATGTAATTCCTGATTCTGATAAGTAGTTAATGAATTCTGCAGAAAGGCATTCACCACCTCGACCAGATCGTAATGTATGGATATGTTTGTTATGTCGCTTTTCCGTTTCCATCTTAAATTCTTTGAATTTTTCAAAGCATTCAGATTTACGGCGCAACAAATAAATGTATCCATATTTTGAGTAATTATCTATGAAAGTCACAAAATACTCAAAATCACCTATTACTTGTATATTCATAGGACCACACAAATCAGTATGAATCAGTTCCAACTTATTACCGGTTCTAGTTCCTTTGGAAGGAAATGGTCTCTTGATCATTTTACCTTCTAAACAAGATTCACAAGTTGGAAGTGCCTCCACTTTCAATGAACTCAAAGGTCCATCAGAAACCAACCGTGAGATCCTATTTATATTAAGATGACCTTGACATAAGTGTGATAAGTATGTTTCACTCAATTTTGAAATACGTTTTCTTTTATGTGATTGATCAACATTATTAAGTTCCATTATTTGTAGCATATTATGGGAAGCATCAAATACAAACAAATCATGTATTCTACGAGCAGAAATAATAAAATGCTTATTAAACTTAATAATTGCACAATTATTAGCAAAATAAACATTATAACCAGCATTCATTATTCTTGAAACTGAAAGTAATTCCTTCTTATAGAACGTACGTAGAGAACATTATTCAGTCTTAAAACTCTAGAACTACTAAATTAAATGGAAATATTTCCTATAGCTAAGGCTGGTGTTGGTTCCTCATTTGCTTGAAACACGTTCAGTCATTTTCACTTAGGCATCGTATTTTCTGAAACCCCTGCAGTGAAGTACAAATATGATTAGTGTATACTGAATCTATAGCCCAAAATTAGGTAGAAACAACTACTAAAAATGTTTCAACGACATATGAAAAAGATGTACCTTGTTTTTGCATCTTAGCTATGTAGCCGGGACATTATTTTTTATAATGACCAGATTGCTTGCAATGATAACACTTTCCTTTAGGTTTAGCTACACCACCATTAGCACCTGAAATCGTACTTGACTTATTCTTCTTTTTCTTATTCACCTTTCGACTTACAAGTCGAAGACGAAAGATTGTCAACCATCAACGCCGTAGGAGGAGCTTGTGGCTTAATGATAGATTCTGCTGCTTGCAGCTCATTCAAAAGTTTTGCAAGAGATAAGTTCATCTTATTCATGTTATAATTCAAGCGAAACTGCTAAAAATTATCCGGCAGAGTCTGTAGGACCATCTCAACCTGAGATTCCTTATCAATAACCGCACCAAGAATTTTCAGCTCATTCAATAAACTCATCATTTTAAGAACATGTTCCCTTACTGAAGTTCCTTCAACTATTTTCGTGGTCAAAAGATCTTTCATGGACGTCTGCTTCAATCTCCAGACACAAAATTTCATCATTGTTTTCTTTTAGCTTCAAATAAAGACATTGAGTTTTCAAATAAAAAGTGAAATTTATGACATCTTTGTTTAGGCCATCCACCTGCTTCCCGTTTAAATTTCATATTAAAATCCTGTAATTTGTTGGGTAAAGACTCACTATTTCTTTCCTTTAAATTACCTTGTGAGAGTTGTACAAAATTAAAGAGTCATAAACTTCCTTTTCAATTAAGCAATACTACTTATTCTACTCCATTTGATTTAATTCATAGTGATGTTTAGTGACCTTCTCCAATTATATCTCGTATGATTTACAAGTATTTTATCTTGTTCATTGATCAAGCAACTTTTTATACATGGGTTTATTTTTGAAACACAAATCTGAGGTACCAAACATTGTCAAAAAGATTTATAACTCATAGAAATCCAGTTTGAGAAAAAAATCAAGATTTTTTGTTCAGATTCGTGAGGAGAGTATATGAATGCAAACCTCACAAGTTTTTTTCAAGAAAAAGGCATTATTCATCAACGTTCTTGCCTCTATACACCGAAACAAAATAGTGTGGTGGAATGTAAGAATAAACATGTTGTTGAAACTGCCTAAGCTCTTCTTGATACATCAAATGTTTCAAAAATATTTTGGGTTAAAGCAATCCAAGCATCTATTTATCTTATAAATAGACAATCATCATCTGTTATAAAATAAAATTGCCCTTATTTTGTCCTTTTTAAAAAATTGTCCGACTATTCGCACCTTAAAGTATTTGGTTGTGTATGTTTCATTCTTCTTTCATACCATGAACACAACAAATTATCCTCAAAAGCTGTTAAATGTACTTTTTTGGGGTACAATGATATCCAAAAAGAGTATTTATGTTATGATTCAACATGTCGCTTATTGAGAATATCTCGATCTGTTATCTTCTTTAAAAATTCTCTTACTTATACTAGTAAAGAGTAGCGACTGTCTACTATATCCTTTTGGAATAATTCACAACTCATGATTCTGCTAGCTATAACAACCTAGCCGTTGGTACATTGTCAAATTTTTCCTCTGCCACAATAGGTACTACTTATAACTTAGATCCCTTTTTTGATAATGATATTACTTTGATGAATACTATTTCTTTACTTGACCAACCTAACTCACATAATGTTTCTTTAAATTGTAATAACCAACCTTCTCCTCCTCAAAATATCATTGACCCTGTTAGACGCTCATATCGCCATGCTCCTCCTCCAAGTCGATATGGATATTCTGCAGGTGAATATGGTCGATCATATGCCTTACTAACAACCTTGAATTCTATAGTAATGCCAAATACTTACATGCAGGCTAGTGGTCTGAAATGTTGGAAAGATGTAATGAATGAAGAACTAGCTGTCCTTAAGGAGAATAAAACATAGGATATGGTGGATAGACCAACAAATGCAACAATTATTGGAAGTAGATTGGTGTACTCAGTCAAGATGAAAGCTGATGGATCCCTAGATCGATATAAGGAAAGATTGGTAGCTCACGGGTACAAACAGGAGTATGGAATCGACTACGAAGAAACCTTTGCTCCAATAGCCAAGATGACGACAGTACGTATATTGCTTACTTAAGCATCAATAAGAATGTTATGACCTAAACTGCGGCCCTGGCCGCGAGGAGCATCCTGAACCACGAAGGTCCGAGAGCTTTTCTAACTGACAATCATATGCATAATTCATATTTTTATAAAGAAGTGCAAAAAACATAATAAAACGAAAATATGGTAAATCTTTTAATCCAACTGAAAAACACGAAATTAAGTTTATAACATTCAAAAAACATATGACACCAGTTTGCGAAATCTCTAACAATACAAGAACCAACATCTGTCTAAAAACTGGGTCAAGGTCCCCAATTGGACCTTGAACCAAAACAAAATAACAATATATTATAACCCAGGCCTTTCAGAATAGGGGAGGCTCACCAACTGCAAATATCGGACACACCAATCTACTGCTTAGCGGGACCCCGGTACCGAGCCACAGATCCTAAAATATAGTCGGTCAATATAATTGTACTGGTATGTGAAATAATCCAAAATAACATCTTTTATTTCGCAACGTAGATGAGAGCATTTTGTAAAATATTACCTATAGGATAAGTAAAACACATGGGAGTAATTTAGAATTTCAAATGCTTTCTTTCAAATCATGACTCAACACCTTGTTATTTTTCTAAGCTAATCGGTACACCCTACAGTCTGTAATTTCATGGGCTATATGGAATCCATCCTTGACTCAGCGGTCAAGCCTTCAATCTAAGTGTGCCGCAAGGATTGGAGTTTTTATAAGTTGGTATACCCCCTTTCAAGTATACTATGGCAGCACCCTTACATGACGTCCACACATCCCTCTTTCGGGATAATACCCATATCGGCAACTACGATTTCCAATGATGAGCCCTTATACTCAAACGCCTTCTTCGGTTAACCAATTAGCTCTCTTAAGACCAAGTTTCAGTTCTTCGAAATCATGCTTCACATTTTCTAAACAATCAGTACTTATTCTGTTAAGGGCGTGTCATCACCGGGTATCTTCATACCCTGACTTGCAAGTCGTACATAACATATCAATTTCACATACCATCTCATTCAGAACATGCAAATGACCATCCAAAGATTTATAACGTCATAATAGAGTCCTCATTTTGAAATCACATGAAATATGATGCAATTACTTTTTTTTTTCACAATACTTAAACATATGGTGGCCATGTCAATTATTCAATCACATGCAATTCTTATTTTAAATACAACGAGTATAGTTATGGAAAGAAAAATCCCTCTCAATATACCATAAACCATGTCAAACACCATGATGTTAAGGAACTTACTTTCAAACCTTATTTCATGCATTCAAAACCATTCATAATACAAATAGAAACTACATTTCGTAATAAGAGAGGGAATTCATTGTTCATGCTCTCAATTAAACTTTTCAAAATTAATAAATGTATACATATAAGGGGTTAAAATTTGATTACCGCGAAAAGGGTTCGACACAATGCATATATTAATAACATGCTTTACGAAATAATCTTCAAAACCCTTAATTTACAACATGATTATAAATTATTATATATGAGAAAAATGATAAAATCCATGCCTATGGGGTTTAAGGATAGTCCCACATACCTTATGTTCCTTAGATGAGGAATAGAACCTTAATCTTGACACTTTTCTTGGGAAATTTTGGATTGAAAGGCTTGAATTCCTTGGATTCTTGGGGAAAAGGATTTTGGATTTCGTTCTTGGGGGAAGAGAGGGTGTTTGGTGAGTTGGTGTTGAAGAAGATGGGTAAATATTGCCCTTTTGGGTGATATACATCATCCTTTGAATGTTTGGGGTTGAGGGGAAAGAACCAAAATGCCCCTTGACCCTTAAGGAGTTGAAAACAACATGGAAATGGACCAGGCGGCGTGCTCATAGTCCGGGAGAGTAGAGCCCGCGACTCCTGCTCTAGTCCAGCGCTCTAAGCCCCGCGGTGCGGGCTTATCGCCCTTACTGCCTCTCACAAAAATGGTTATAACTTTTCGCCGGGGTATCAGATTAAGGCAAAATTGGTATCATTAGAAATCTTACTCATTTATCTACGATTTCATGGGTCTTGAGCTGAAAAATTCCACGTATATCAAAGGTTATACATATTTAAAGTAGACCCTTATAGAATCGAATACCAAACTTTGGATGAATCAAAGATTCTTAGATCAACTTTGCTCTAGGTGGTTTCTATGAACATTTTTCACTTCGGAAGCAATTCCTACTCTAGGATAAAGATCATGACACATATATTAACAAGGAATCATTGGGTTCAGGTCTATACGCGTTGGAACGATGATTTAAATTCTAGCCCGAAGGTGCGAGGTGTTACATTATATCCCCCTTGGGATCATTCATCCCCGAATAATGGGTCGGGATTTTTTGAAGCTCTAAAAGTATGGAATAAGGAACGTAACCTTGCACTGAACATTTTTCCTCAACAAAATATGCAAAGATATCAAAAGAGCTTCATGATAACCCTTAGTGAAACGCATAAGCATGAAGCATGGGGTAATGAAACTTTACATAGGGATGATCTTGCACATGAGATCTATGAATCATAATCATCACAACATAAGGCATAAGTTAATTTGGTGATAATTGGTCTGATTTATATCAGTACAATCATGAGATGAGATTTTGCGGAAGATAGAGATAAGAGCATTCTCTACTTTACATGATACAATGAATAGACTCAAACTTAGAGACACTACTCGGCTATGCCCCAGTATTATATAACATACTTTATCATATCCAACTTACAATTCTCCCGTCAGACATCTAACCACAAGAGTCCGAGTCCTACTATAAAATACTCTTATGTTGAAACCTAACTCAGAGAAAAGAGATGCTATCTTAAGCTACGGGAATCCATACTCTACATCCTTTTAAGAAGATTACTTCACCCTATCACTACCATAAAAAGCCCTCAGGTTTTTAATTTAGGGAAAACTAACCACATAGTACATAGGTTGTGTTTTCATCAATCACATCATTCAAGCCTATCATTACTACATCCACTTCATGGATATCCCAACTAAGACCAACAATTTCAATCACTCTCACAAATATTTCGCTACATACCTCCTTCCCAACTATTTTACATAACGAAAGTCCATCTCCTTCTTTCTCCCATCACCTATAACCTTATTTAAGAAAATCACATTGAAATTTTCACATTTAAGAACATCTACTCCCCCCTTCCTAAGTCACTACTACTCTTCCATAACTACTATCATACTATCATTCGGAGGGTCATTGAGGGACCCGAGCATAAACATCAAGAAAGGGAGTAACACTATTCAATTATACCATATACTTATTGCACCACTCAAAGTGAGATATGAGATAAAGATACAATACAATAGACATGAAGTGCTCCATATATCAAGTGTATGGATCATAAGTAGAGAGGCGTTCAGACGTAAACCTACACAACATATGTTCTTAGGACTGGGGGCAGTGAGAAACATATGAGCATATATCATAAGTGGTATAACATAAAGGCGGAACTCATGGAGTCAATTGCTGAGACAAGGATTGCCACTTGAAACTAATGCTTCTCATTTTCAGAGCTGAGATAGTCATGAGTTTGCATAAACTTTATCACATTAGCTAAACCCGACATAGAATGAATCAATGACATATAGAAATATATTTTCTTAGGTCCAAGCATGATTTGGGACATGGATTTATAGATCATGAACATCATAACATAGAAACTAAATAAATGAAAGACTGGATTTACCGAGACATCATTGCTTCTAGTTTGGAGGTCAGATCATGAACATAAGTTCATAGAGAACTCGAACCATAGGAATAGGCATGACTTGAACACTTGACACAAGGCATTAGCAGAATAATCTCCTAAATTAAATTAGGAGGAGTATGATTTAATAGAAATAGGTTTATTATGGATCCTCCCCGCAACTTGCCACACTGAGAAAATTTGGGAACTACCTTAATTCACCATCTCCCCCTTAGATCAAGGTCACAATCCTAGAATTGTGGACATATCCCCTCATCAAATCTATAACCACAACTCTCAACACAATGGGGGGTCAATATACACATGAACACAACCCCCATCAATAATTTTAATAGAAACACACAAATTTCTTTCTAGGACCTCCCCCTCCAGGCACACTAATCATAACTTTCTCCAACCCCTAAAGTCATCAACTTGTGACTAACATTATCGTAGGCATGGAAATCCATGCTTCTAAACACTTAACACTCCATCTTTAACTCCTTAGAATACTAACATTACACCTCTAATCACATAACTCACCTTTTAACAAAATTTGTAAAACAATACCAAAGCATATTGCCTACCTATATTTCCTCAAGTTCAACTTTAATGAACACTATACAACAACTCTCCAGACTTCTCCATACTACAAAATCCAAGAACACAAACTAGGTACGTAAAATACTTATACACATAAAACCTTATCTACCTGGGGTTCAACTTTTCCTTGTATACCTACGCCCTTATCCACTTAACGACTCAACCGTAATTTTTTATTTTTAACACTAGTTCTAATGTACATAAAAATCACAATTATCCACTCTTTTTTTTTTCACAGGTTGCCAACCTAATCTATTTCACACCTCACATGAAGCCTACTAATTCATTCCCACAAAACTTGCATCATTAACCTTAAGTTACTATTCTCACCACCACAATCCACATCTAAAGTTCAAGCGTATTATTTAACATCACCAATCATATAAAGTATGCCACATACTATACCAATCAATCAAATTAAAATATCAACCTCCATATTTTATTTCACTTAACGATGACCTATAAGTTCATCCTCTCTACGATATTACAACAACACCTCAAAATCAACTACATACCTTCTCATATATAGTACTAGTTCATAATTACTAAAGAAACGAAAGTCGGGGGGGGGGGTGTAAAGTCACATAATAGGGATAGTCGATCTTAATCTTATATTATAACCCATCACAATCTTACCAACATATTCCACTTCCTCACATCCTATTTACTTACCAAGCATACATTCAGACTACCTTCAAATTCCATTTACACCAATGAGTCTCTACCCATAACTTATTGACTAGTCTATCCCTTCCTATTCATAGCGTATAAATAATTTCTACAACCACCATAACCATCTATTTTGAGATCCTTCCTTATTGTGAGTAAATAATGATCATAGCCAATCGCTTCCTTCATAGATTACCATACAATCTACAATTATTGCTACCACATTAGCCTATCACTATAAAATGACAACTCATCCCCCAATCAATGTTTATACAACTAAAACTGGATTATTAATGCAAAAGTCATCCTTACTCTGACTTCTAAAATTGAGACTCCATATAACTAACTTCTAGACCATCTTACAACTCATAGGTTATGACACTTTATCACACACTACTACTTGGGTGGAAATAATGTTCCATCATTCTGCCACACATCATTACCCTTAAGTATGAAATCTGCAATAAGGGTCTTAGAAAAAGGACTGGATACACTCCATACCTCAGGATCAAATGCACGTTTGATGTAGATAGAGGTATAAGCTTAAATCAATACAATTTAAAGCACTTATGGGCTCCTCTTAAGTCCTTGTGCATTTTCATAATTTTTAATAACTCAATTAGAAGGGATCACTTCATTTAGACTCTAAGATTCTACACTTGAATCAACTTGACAATGAGACATAGTTAATAAAATCAAAGTAAAAAAAAAAATCTTAATAACTTCCAAATGGATAACACAATGGCACAATCTAGAACATGAAGAAAGGTGAAACATTCCTAAATGCCTAGTAGCTTTCTCCTTAGAAGTGTGGTGCACTACACACCCATAAACAGGACTCTACCCGTCACAATTTTGCAGACACCCTGGGACCATGAACCGTGCTCTGATACCAAGTTTTTCACGATTCGAACCGAGGCCCTGACCGCGACGAGCATCCCAAATACGAGGGTATGAGAGCTCTTCTAACTGGCAATCATATGCATAGTTCATATTTTTATAAAGAAGTGTGGAAAACATAATAAAATGAAAACATGTTCAATCTCTTAATCCAACTGAACAACACGAAATTAAGTTCATAACATTTAAAAAACATATGACACCAGTCTGCGAAATCTCTAAAAATGCAAGAACTAACATCTATCTAAAAACTGGGATGAGGCCCTCAGTCAGACCATGAACCAAAACAAAATAACATCTTATAACCCATGCCTTTTGGAATAGGGGAGGCTCACCAATTGAAAATCTCAAACACACCAATCTACTACTTAGCGGGACCCCAGAATTGAGTCTCAGATCCTGAAATATAGGGGGTCAATAGAATTATACTGGTATGTGAAACAATCCAAAATAACATCTTTTATTTTGCTACGTAGATGCGAGCATTTTGTAAAACATTACCTATAGGATAAGTAAAACACATGGGAATAATTTAAAATTTCAAATGCTTTCTTTCAAATCATGACTCAACACCTTGTTATTCTTTTGAGCTAATCGGTACACCCTACAGTAATTCTATGGGTTATATGGAATCCACTCTTGACTCAGCAGCCAAGCCTCCAATCCAAGTGTGCCGCAAGGATTGGAGTTTTTATAAGTTGGTATACCCCCTTACAAGTATATTGTGGCATCACCCTTACATAACGTCCACATTATCCCCCTTTCGGGATAATACCCGTATCGGCAACTATAGTCTTCAACGATGAGCCCTTACACTCAAACGACTTCTTTGGGTAACCAATTATCTCTCTTAATACCAAGTTTTAGTTCTTCGAAATCATGCTTCACATTTTAAAACAATCAGTACTTATTCTGTTAAGGGCATGTCATCACCGGGTATTGTCATAACCTAACTTACAAGTCGTACATAGCATATTAATTTCACATCTCATCTTATTCAAAACATGCAAATGACCACCCAAAGATTTATAACGTCACAATAGAGTCCTCATTTTAAAATCACATGAAATCTGATGTAATTACTCTTATTTTCATAATATTTAAACATGTGGTGGCCATGTCAATTATTCAATTACATGCAATTCTTCTTTAAAATACAATGAGTATAGTTATGGAAAGAAAACTCCCTTTCAATATATCATAATCCATGTCAAACACCATGATGTTAAGGAACTTACTTTCAAACCTTAGTTCATGCATTCAAAACCATTCATAATACAAATAGAAACTACATTTCGCAACAAGAGAGGGAATTCATTATTCATGCTATCAATTAAACTTTCCAAAATTAATAAATGTATACACATAGGGGGTTAAAATTTTATTACCACGAAAAGGGTTCGACATAATGCATATATTTTCATCAAAACGAAGTAATAACATGCTTTACGAAACAATCTTCAAAACCCTTAATTTACAACATGATTATAAATTATTATATATGAGAAAAATGACAAAATTCATGCCCATAGGGTTTGAGGATAGTCCCACATGCCTTATGTTCCTTAGTTGAGGAATAGAACCTTAATCTTGACACTTTTCTTGGGAAATCTTGGATTGAAAGGCTTGAATTCCTTGGATTCTTGGAGAAAAGGATTTTGGATTTCATTCGTGGGGGAAGGGAGGGTTTTTGGTGAGTTGGTTTTGAAGAAGATGGGAAAATATTGCCCCTTTGGGTGATATAAATTGTCCTTTGGATGTTTGGGGTTGAGGGGAAAAGACCAAATTTCCCCTTGACCCTTAAGGAGTTGAAAACAACATGGGAATGGATCAGGTGGCACACCCATAGTATGGGGGAGTAGAGACCGCGACGTCCGCTCTAGTACAGCAGTCTACGCCCCGCGGCGCGGGCTTATCACGCGCCTTTACTGCCTTTCACAAAAATGACTATAACTTTTCGTTCGGGTATTGGATTAAGGAGAAATTGGTATCGTTGGAAAGTTGACTCAATTATCTATGATTTGTTGGGTCTTGATCTGAAAAATTTCATGTATATCAAAAGTTTTACACATTCAAAGTAGACCCTTGTAGTATCGAATACCAAACTTTGGATGAATTAAAGATTTTTAGCTCAACTTTGCTCTAGGTGGTTTCTATGAACATTTTTCACACTTCGAAAGCACTTCCCACACTAGGATAAAGATCATGACACATATATTATCAAGGAATCATTAGGTTCGGGTCTATATCCATTGGAACGATAGTTTAAATTCTAGTCCGGAGGTGCGGGGTGTTACAAAGAAGTTGGAAGTTACACCAACTGGACGTCAAGAATGCTTTCCTACATGGAGACTTGCAAGAAGTGATCTACATAAATCCACCACCAAGTTACAAACATTCTAATCCAAATCAAGTGTGTCTTCTTAAGAAATCCCTCTATGGATTAAAGCAGGCTCCTAGCTCATGGTTTGAAAAAGTTTGAACTACAATCCTTGGTGCTGGTTTTTATCAAAGTAGCTTAGATTGTTCATTATTTCTACGTCAGTCTGGCCCAGGTATTACCATTCTCCTTATTTAAGTAGATGACATGATTATTACAGGGAACGATGAGGTTGGAATTTCTCATTTGAAAAACCTATTACACTCTTCGTTCAAGATGAAGGACCATGGAAAGCTAACATATTTTTTGGGTTTGGAGGTAAGTTGTGGAAAAGAAGGCATAAAATTGATTCAGCAAAAATATGCAGAAGATCTTGTTAAGTTAGTTAATCTAACTGATCATAAAAAGATTCATACTCTAATGGAAGGGAATACTAAATACAAAAGGAGGAAGGAGAACTTTTTGGAGATTAAACTCTGTATAGAAGTCTAGTTGGAACACTTATATATCTTACTATGAGTCGTCCTGATATCTCTTATGAAATACAAGTGTTAAGATAATTTGTTACAAAGCCCTACAAGATTCACTATTCAGCTTTGCTCAGGGTTATTAGATATATAAAAGGTACAATGAATCGAAGTCTCTTATTTCCATCATCTTCATCGCTGGACATAGTGGGATACACTGATGCGGATTGGGCAGGATGCCCTAATTCATTAATTTTAGATATATATCCTCTAAAGATCAATTGGTTGATTTGCTCACTAAGTTTATGTCAATGTCAAGAAGTCGACACAATTATCTTTTGTCCAAACTCATGCTTTGTGATACACAACATAAGTTTGAGGAGGGTATTAATGTTACCTTATTTCGACGTTACCTTATTTAGTGTCACAAAATCAGATACTGATTATCACAAAATCATGGATCTAATTTTCTTAAAACTGGAATTCTTCAATCAGGGATCTCCTCTGTCATTAAGCTAGTAATTAGGAGAAAATTAGGACTCCTTTCTCTGTATAAATACAGTATAGGTTCATTGTTATGTTTACTGAATATTGAATAATTCTTTCATCTGTATTGTTTCAATTTTTCTTCCTTTATTTAACTGATAGAAGATCTTATTTATAATTTGTTAATAATTCTTCTCATTACCTCATAGCATTTTGAATTGGGATTGTTTATTTAGTGCACACCTAAATTATTTTTGTCCTAATTACCCTTTTGAACTTGTGATTTGATAACCTTACCTCTGCAAAGATGGACACTAAATAGTTTTGATTTGTGCATCGAGTAGCGCCAGAGCTAGAAGTTTTAGTTCAAATTTTATATTTACATTAAATAAGTCAAATTTTATATTTACATTAAATAAGTATAGCATTTTATTTTGAGTGAGGCTTATAGCTTCAGATATTCTATTCACTTTGATACAACTAGAATATAAAGAGACCGGAGGCAACATTATTGGTGGAGTGGTATGAAGAGAATTGTGGTAGACTTTGTAACTCATTGCCTATGTTGTCAGCAGGTGAAGGAGAGCATCAAAGACCTGGTGGCTTGATTTAGAGATTTTCTATTTCCGAGTGGAAATGGGTACGGATCACCATGTACTTCTTTAGCGGGTTTCCTCATACATCCCATGGTTATGATGGTATTTGGGTCATTGTGGATCGATTTACCAAGTCAGCACATTTCATTCCTATTTAGATGTCCTTCAGAATCGAGAGGTTAGCCTATATCTATGTTTGGGAGATAGTCTGTTTGCATGGTGTGCCTATATATATTCAAATCGGGGTTCAGTGCTTACTTTTAGCTTCTGGAGAGATTTTTAGGAGGTTTGAGTACTCAGGCCGATCTTAGCACAATCTTCCACCCTCAGACCGATGGACAGTCGAAACGGACTATTTAGATTCTTGAGAATATGTTCCGAGCCTGTGTTATGAATTTTCGAGGTCAGTGGTAGAAACACTTAGCTTGGCGGAGTTTTCGTATAATAATAGCTATCATTCGAGTTTTGAGATCACACCATTTGAGGCATTATATGGTAGGCGTTGTCATTTTCCGATTGAATGATTCGAGACCTCTTAGATTAGACCCCGTAGTATTGACTTGCTTCATAAGTCTTTGGATAGAGTCAGGGTGATTCTATCTGGAGTGACTTGTTTTACATAACCACTCTCCCTGCCCATTTGAGACAACTTCATTTATTTCCTAAGCTCCCTGTCTCACTTAGGTAAAGTCCTCAAATGTCTTCTTCAATAGACATTTTAATTAATGATAGTAAGACTTTGTCATAGATATTAATCATTAAGAATTTCTCAGTTATATTAAGTGCATGGTTGTAAATAAAAATAAACCTACTTGATGTTTGAGATTTAAATTGTTAAGATTCAAACCTAAAACAAACACACGTATTCGTTGTACCAAAAAAGATATTAACAATAGCTTAATTGTTGCTAAATTATGTTTGTAGAGGCAATATTATTAGTGAAAATTACATTTTAGCAATCTTTGTAAATGCCCCTAAAACTTATAGCGACATTGGATCCAATGACAATTAGCTAATGTCGGCAAAAGTTTTAGCATTCTTTGTTAAAGTACACATTTATTGTTGCTAAAAGTATCTTTAGTGTGTAGTGATTGCGGCTTGATCTTCACTAGATCTCTTCCTCTTTTAATGCTAATTTGTATGATATGATTGGAAATTAATACTATAATGCATGCAGGGACACCTTGGAAGCACACAACCAAGAATTCAGGAACCTAGCAATAAGCATCCTGAATCAAATGGCAAAGGGTTTAAAAATGGATGAAAAGGAAATGAGAGACCTATACACTGATGGTATGCAAATACTAAGGATGAATTATTATCCTCCTTGCCCTGAGCCAGACATGACATATGGCTTAAACCCTCATTCTGATAGTGATGCTCTCCATCCTCATCCATTTGAATGAAATGGAAGGTCTCCAAGTCCGAAAAGATGATACTTGGGTGCCCCTAAAGCCCCTCCCAAATGCTTTGACTGTCAATATCGGTGATATGATGGAGGTAAATATCTATAAAATTATAAAGACTTTCAGTAGCAATAAATAATAAATATGTACTTTAACAAAGAATATTTCCATTGATAAAATCTAATATTTATCGTTGTCAATCTTTGATCTACGACTTTGACACAGGGACGACTCAATAAATATGATGGCTTAAAACAAAACACCAATGAGGGACCCTGACATTTTATTACAAAATAATAATAATATGTTATATATAATATCACTTGGAGTCTATTTTTGTAGTTTCTCTCTATTGTAATTTATATGATATTTTTTTATTTGAGATTCAAACTTTTTGATTTTAACAATGTGCTTAAACATAATTTTTTTAGCTTTTTGAAAATTCAAAACGACACAAATTGAGATAAATAGCGTTTTAGCCTCTTCATTTTGTTCCAAAATAGGTATGTCTTGGAGATTAAGGAAAGAATTTGTGTAGTCTTTCAAAAGAATTTAAGTTTTGTGCACCGTTAGTGTACAAAATATTCTACACTATTAGGTAAATTAACTTGCTATTGGTGGTTACTTAATTTTTTTTTTTAATTTTTATGTAAATAATTGAGTAACGTGCAATAGCAGGTTAATTTAACTGATAGTATAGAATATTTTGTGCATTAATGGTGCACAGAACTTAAACTCAAAAAAATATTAATCTAAATTTTATTTTACAAAATTAACCTATTAATGATGACCCCTCCCTGATCGATTCCATTCAGGATATAAAAGTAAAATACAGTGAATTCTGATGATAAGCATTTAGAGGTGATCAATTTCATTTTCTCATTCTTTCACTATTTAGATTACGTGACAGTGTTTGCTTGTTGTAGTTATTCCATATCTATGAGTTGAAATAAATTACCAAGAAAAAAAATGTAAGAAATGGATGTATATAAATTATTTTACTTATTTTTTTTAAAATCAGTTTAAAATCAAATAAAATTAGTGTACTGATTGTGTGTGAAATACGATATCTAACCAGTTTGATATGTTTTTATTTCTTGGGATCTAAAATTTGTATAAGAACTGACGTATTTCATTAATTTTTTTTAAAAAAATTATATGTTAGTATGTTAGAATTTTGGACATATTTTAATGTATGAACTGTATATAAAATGGTACTGAAATGAGGAATAATATAAGAAATCAGTTTATATATCCATCTCATTTACTAAATGATATTTTTTATCGGAGTCTCAATGTATCTAATTCGTATTAAAATTACAATAAAAAATGTTATGATTTTTATGTAAGTTTATTTGAAAACTAGGTTTATACCCAACACAAATTCTTTATGTTTATTACATTTCATATAGTTTTTCTAAGGAAGTTTAAACCATGTTATATACTAATATCATACACAAAATAATTTTTTATTTTTGAATTTTTGATCTATGAAATTGATATGTGAAATGATATACAAGAATAATGCATACTTATTTTGTTTTTAGTGAATGGAAATGATATTGAAATAAACATCAAAGATCCGAATAATATCTTTTTCGATGTTGCAATCACAATATGTAAATCTGTCTTCTAATGAAATTTTTTCAGTGATTTTGATAAATTTTTTGAATAATATTGAGTTTTACTCAGAATTTGATTTCTAAATTTTGGAGGAAGAAGAATACAGGTGTAAATCTGTATTTTCATGAAATTTTTCAACGATTAACATAAAAAAATAGGGGTAATTGAAGGGAAAAAGTCATTACACGCGATCACCAATTTTTTCGATCTAATTAGAATAAAATCTTTACTGTACTTCAGCTTGTCACTAACAAAAATAGAAAAATCTACATCATGTTGAGTTCGAAATTGAGAGGACGTCATGCGGAAGCTTAAAGTTTACAAATCATATGATGATAATTCAGACGACACATAAAACAATACTAAAAAACTATATTATTGATATGATTTGGCCAACTGACTTACATATTAAAACTAATATTAAAGAAAATATAAAAACGGTTAGAAGAAAATCTCCCCCTAAACAAGACTCTTAAATTTAAAGGACTACATTGTGATTGTTATTGTGTTATGGTATGAGAAGGGGGTCATCTATTTATAGAGTTTCAAAACCTTTCCTCTAAGAAAGAGGTTTGTCAAATATGGAAAAGTTTTATATTATTTTTTAGGAAAATAAAAGTATTTATGGTTACTTGTATTTTCCTTACACAAAAAAGTAAAACTTAATTTTGGTTAGAAAATCAGGACAAAACCCCTAACAAATCTCCACTTTTTGGCTTGATTTTCTTCACATGATCCACCTTCTTCAGATCTTTGGTCCTTGTGCTTCACATAGTCTTCATCACTGCTGCTTGACATGTTTAAAAATGGAGCTTTTGGGTTAAAAGTATATGAACCTTTTTTGGGTTAAAAATATTGGAGCCCTTTGTAGAGTTAAAAGTGAGCTTTATTTTTAAATATATAACAGTAGGATTATTGAAAATATGATTGACAATTGTTTTCACATGTAGTTTCTTTTTTGACAAAATATCCTTTCTATCGTCAAATTGGTTGCAACTTTAATCTCAACATGTCCTCAATCAGAAAGAAAATAGAACACATTACACTTACAGATATATGCGATCAGAAAGAAAATAGAATACACAAGGCTTTTGATTTATGGCGCAAAAAAATAATGGACATATTAGAGGAGGCCAAAGGACATAGCCAACAAAAAGTGCCTTTTATTTTCAATGCCTCATTCTTCGCTAAAGAATTTTAAAAAAAGGTATACCATGTTAGAGACATTATGTGCCAGATTTGGCTTAGCTTCTGAGTAAAAGATCACTTGAAAGTTGATGCAAGTATAACTATCTAATTTACATTGGTAAATAAAGCCGTTAGGAATCAATGAGACTTAATAATACTATATGTTGTTTTCGGAGAAGAAGAATATTTTTGGAGAAGAAGAAGCCGCTTTTGGAGAAGAAGAAGCCGTTTTTGGAGAAGAAAAAGTCATTTTTGAGAAAAATTAAGGATGATTGACATCCTTTAATAACTGACATCTATTTTAAAGCATTTTTTTTTTAACAAAAATAGAAAACACGTTTTTGAAGAATTTTATTTGTTTTAAAAGTCGCATTAATCCATTTTTTTAAAAAAATAATAATTAAAAGTTGTTATTAGTTGCAATCTAATAAGTATTGTTATGACTTGCAATATACAATCTAAGGATGTATATTTTGATTTTTTTTTTCTCCAAATAAAGTTTGAGTTTTAATGAAAAAAAGTATAAAGGGAGAAAATTACATACATACATACAAACATACATACATATATATATATATATATATATATATATATATATATATATATATATATATATACACGCATGAATGACAAATATAGGAACGATGAAATTGGAAAAAAGATTATGATAAAGTGAAAATATCAATTGCTAAGTGTCGCCTCTTCAAAAAAGGCTGATTGACAAGGAAAAGTATACCTTAGAGCCTTGATGACGACACTATAACACATAAAATGAGGCAAAATGCTTAACACATTTTGAATCTCGCTTCAGAACTTAAGCCTGCCTTTGACATGACACCGCTTATTACAAAGAAAAATATGCAATAGTACATAATTAGAAAAACTCAAATATGCGTTGGCTCGATAAGGTTAATTGTTGCATAAATAATCAAGCTTTTTTTGGTATCACTTTCAAAGAGTCTCGTTTTCTGGCAGTTACTCCCAGGCTTTCATCCATATTAATAGATTTAGGAGAGACACCATCAGGAAGCTCCCATTCGAATTCGTGAAGCAATGATCCCAGAGTGAAATGCATCATTCGATGGCCTAAAGGCAAGGCAACACATATCCTCCTTCCAGCACCAAACGGAATTAGCTCATAATGTTGACCCTTCACATTCACTTTTGAGCCAAGAAACCTTTCCGGCTTGAAACTCAAAGGATCGTCCCAACATTCAGGATCTCTTCCAGTCGCCCAGACATTTACTAGGACTTGAGTGCCTTTTGGTACGTCGTACCCCATGAACTTGGTGTCATGAATTGTCTCCCTTGGGAGCAAGAGAGGGACAGGAGGATGTAAACGAAGTGATTCTTTGATTACAGCTTGCATATAAGGGAGATTGTCAATGTCACTTTCTTCAAACTTTCTGTTTGGTCCTACTACTTTTGATATCTCTGTTTTCACTTTGTCCATTGCTTCTGGATGGCGCAAAAGCTCTGTCAGTGCCCATTCTACAGTGGTGCTGGTCGTATCTGTACCAGCTAAAAACAATTCCTATAATTTCATACATATGAGTTTAAGATGTATACCTTGACCCCTAACTCACTCCTGATTTGGGATATCTTTAAAGCATAATAAAAAATTGAGGGGTAAATTTTGTCCCCATTTTTTCTCAAAGAATTTGAAGTTTCGAACACATATATTCCACCCCTTTCATACTGGATCTCAAATATGAGAGAATTCGCTAGGGATAAAGGTATCAATGAACCAAAAATGAAACGGATGGTAAAATTGAACAATTTCGAATAGTATAATAACAAAAAATGACTTTTTAAAGGAGAAAAATAAAAATAAAAAACAGAAAGATTAAACTTAAACTAGTAACATGATTAAAGTGGCACAATAGTAGCAGAAGTTAAGAAATTAAGATTTAGTAAGGAGCATAGATTATTGCCTACAAAATTTTAGGCACCAAATATTGAAAAGACGAGGTATTGAAAAGACGAGGTAAGAGATTTTACAACTTACCACTATTAATACTTTGATTTGATGTTCTGATAATTTAGCTGGTTCATCTTTTCTAGTACCCTCAACTTCAATCAACACATCCAAGAAATCTTTCCCCTTCTCCTCACCCTTCTTTCGATCTCCCTCGCGTTCCTTCAAAAATATAGAAGTGATCTCCATCGCCTTTCCCATGTCGCGCACCATCTTCTTCCTCAATTTTTGTAAATCAAATCTTCTAAGAAATGGAAATATGTCAGAAACATTAGCAGTACCTGACCACTCCATGATTCCCTTCATGGCATTGAAGAACTCTGAGGCCTCTTCGGAGTCTGGATCAGCCAAGTCTTTCGACATAATCAAATTCCCTAGCATATTAAATGATGCTAGGAACACGAATCGCGTTACCTCAATCCCACTTCCTTTTTCATCAGAATTCGCTGCTTTCTCTATCCATTTTAACATATTATCCACACATTTTCGCCTTACTGGCACTGTTTCAATGATCTTTTTGTGTCCAAACATTTCCACAGTACATATCCGCCTTTGAAAGCGCCAAAGCGAGCCATATCGGTTTAGAGTCAAGGACCCTTGATAGTAATTGTGTACTGAATCTACATCGATTATTGGTCGATCCGCGAAGGAAATATCATGGTTCTTGAATAACTCTGCAGCAACCTGAACTGTTTGAATTACCATAATGTTAATGGAAGGGCCTACTTTGAACCACAAAACAGGACCATATTGCTGTTTTAGACATGCCATTTTTTTGTATGGCTCATTTCCTAGTTGAAACATGTTACCAAAAATTGGTAATCCTGGTGGTCCTGGAGGTAATTTGTAAGAACATTTAGTAGTCTTTTTCTTAGAAAAAAATAGGATGAAAGCTGGTAACAACATGATTGCGGAGAAAATCAGATAGCTCCATTCCCATTCCATCTCTCTATTTTTTTTTTTTTTGGGTGAGTTGTTGGTTTTCTATAAAATATGTGATGGAAGATCTTATTTATAATATGTTAATAATGCTACCCATTACCTCATAACCCTTTCACTTGTCATTATTTATAAAGTGCACACCTAAATTGTTTCTGTCCTAATTAACCTCTTGAACTTGATGATTTGATAACCTTACCTCATGCACAAGGGGACACTAAATCAAGACAAGTATGTGCATGCAGTAGTACTTTTGAAGGAGGGAAAAAGACATTAAAATTATTCTAAATCATATTCGAAGAACTGAAAACGCTTTTATACCATTTCAGCGACATAATATACATGTACTATGTAAATATAATTTATTATCATCCTACAAGTTGATCTGTCACAAAAAATGAAAACTTAAAAAAAAAAAAAAGGGCATGTTGTTTAACTTTTTTTAGCAAAATACAGATATTTAAGATATTTTTACCCACCCCCTTCCTTCCTTCCTTCCTTCCTTCCTTCTTCTTTGCAACCCCCTCTTGCAAATTTTGTCAATATTTTTCTGCTCATTTGTTTTGCACTTTATCATTCCCGTAATAGTAGCTACTTTTTTATTAAGCATTATTTGTTATTTTTTCTTCACTTTTTTCCTTATTGTCTTTCTCCATTTCTTTTCTTTTTTTGCTCTTTGTGCTTCTTCATTTTTACGAGAGTACTACCATTTCATTTTCTTAATTACTTAATTAATTTTTAAAATTAGGCTTCATATCTTGTTGGGTTCTAAGTGATGAAGGTGAATGAATAATGAAGGAAAAGTAAAAATGTGATGAGTTTACTTTATAGAAGTGTGTTAGAAAAGAACTTTCTTATATTTAAATTAAGTAGCATTCTTTCACGTGGATAGTGAAGCAAAACGAAGGCAAGTCTCGCATCGTTGTCGCTCGACTTCGGCTTTGGATTTAGATTTGGCTTTGAGAAAATGATCTAGAGATAATCTTTTTAGACAAAATTCATTTAAAACTTGAGAATTAGTGATTTTTTAATTTCAAAATCTAATAGAAAAATTTTCTCCATTTACAAACGCACACAAATATATACGGAAGTTGAGGCACTGTTTGAAAATAAAAACTAAACCTGCGCGCACCACATGGATATTGCCCTTAATAGAAGGGTCAAACTATGGGTGTCAAATGGGCCGGGCCGGGCCAACCCGGAACCGACCCTTCCATTTTAACCGGGTTGAGGGCCGGTTTTGACGCTAGCCGGGCCGGGCCGGGCCAAACAGTAAAAAAATTAAAACCCACCCTAACCCGGCCCGCTTAACCCAACCCGGTCAAACCCACCAAAACCCGGTCAAACCCGGTTAAAAACCAATCAAACCCATTTAAAAAATAAATAAAAAATCCAATATTCATTATATACACTCCAATATACACTATATACACTCCAATATACAATATATATTTTTTTAAAAATATATAAACAATTACACATATATACGTACCATTCAATATATAATTATTTATGACTATACGTACTACTTTAAATAAAACATATACTATAATAGTATAAGATATATATATACACTACAATATATATATATATATATATATATATATATATATATATATATACTAATTTATAAAACATATACACATGTATACGTTAAATATATACTACTTTAGAAGATATATATACATATATATGCACCATTCAATATATATGTACTACTTTAAATAAAATATATACCACAATATACATATATATATATACAACAATATGTATATATATATAGTTACATACTAATTTATAAAACATATACACTTGTATACGTTAAATATATACATCTATATAAGATATATACACATATATACGCACCAATCAATGTATATGTACTACTTAAAATAAGATATATACTACAATATACATGGATTACAATACATAGATAGTTATATTATACTAATTTATTAAACATATACACTTGTATACGTTAAATATATACATCTATATAAGATATATACACATATATACGAACCATTCAATATATATGTCATACGTTAAATAAAATATATACTACAATATACATATATATATACTACAATATGTATATATATATAGTTATATACTAATTTGTAAAACATATACACTTGGATACATTAAATATATACATCTGTAGAAGATATATACACATATATACACACCATTCAAAATATATGTACTACTTCAAATAAAATATATACTACAATATACATATATATATATATACTACAATATGTATATATATAGTTATATACTAATTTGTAAAACATATACACTTGTATATGTTAATTATATACGTCTATAGAAGATATATACACATATATACACTTCTATAGAAGATATCCAATTTATAAAACATATACACATGTATACGTTAAATATACACTTCTATAGAAGATATATAAACGTGTATATGCACCATTCAATGTATATATACTACTACTTATAAAATATACTACATTATATATACATTACAATATATATAGATATACTTATATACTAATTTATAAAACATATACACATGTATACGTTAAATATACACTTCTATAGAAGATATATGCACAAATATACAAAACATATGCTACTTAATATAATAAATTAATAATATTTGGTAGTAAATTAATAATATATTAGAAGTAAGTTTTTAATTTAAAGTAGAAAACTAGAAATTCAATTTAAAATTTTAAATCGTTAAATAAAAAAATATAAAAAGCAAGGACTACAGAGTGAATGAATTTGAGGAATTTTATTGATTGCAAAATGATCCAAAATTTATAATTTACATGAATGAAAAATCTATAAATTATGCATCATTTTTTCCAACTCATTCATGTTAATATTAATGGGAACTTGCATAGGATAGTCGAAGTCAATGGGGGCAAAACCATGTATTGGACTTGATTCTGCTGAGTTCTCCCGTGAAGTCATAATTTCTTCAAGTTTCAACTCGTCGCTCGGCTCCGGTTCCATTCCTTGGTTTCTTCTTTCCGCTCTAATCCAATCTCCGAGGCAAACTAGAACATTCATTGCATTGCTTCCCAATGAGTGTCGGTTGTCTCCAAGATGCTGTCGTCCCTGACTAAAGACGCTCTCTGATGCAACGGTTGATATTGGAACATTCAAGATATCTCTAGCTATTCTTGAAAGCACAGGATATTGTGTTTCATTACTCCTCCACCAATCCAACGTGTTGATCCGTCGTCTGCGATCCTCTGGTGCCGTTCGAAGATAATATTTCAGCTCTTCCCAATAAGTGGTTGTGTAAGTTCTCTCATCAACACTGTTCCAACAATTTAAATCATAAAACGAATCAGAAAAACCACTATGTGCCGGCCTTTTAGAAGATGATGGCTCCTCGGGAGGATGAGGAGCGACAGTTGGAGTGATATTTGTAGGTACGATTAAATCAAATAAATCAACATAGTGATTATATAATTTTTCTATGTAATCCTTTGCATCAGCCGTAGCCGTCCACAAATCAGGTTGTACTTGTTCAGAATCATGGTTAGTATTTATTTCTAAGTTAGTATAAATAAGAGTACTAAAGTGACACATATTATTATATTTCATGCACGGATTTAGCATAGCACCAACCAAGTAAATAGGGGGAATCGGGAAAAAATATTTTTTAAATTTCGTAAACATGGCGCCAACAGCTTCTTTATAACCTTCTTTATTTTTATATTCTTTGAGCAAACCAGAAATATCGGCTATATATGCCAAAATATTACAAACAGTAGGATAATAAGCACCGGAAAATTCAACCGTAGCTACATAAATTTTTTCTAAAAACTTAACAAGATCATTAATTACAACTCAATCAGAATTATGTAGCATGCAATCAGCAGAATCAGCAAATGAACTGCAATGTTGGTTAAAAGCTAGTGTAATAGGAATTCTATATTTATATCAAGTTTTTAAAAATTCATATGTAGAATTCCATCTAGTATCAATTTCCTCAGGCATCAAAATCGGTGTAAGTCCATTTTCTTGACATTTAACTTTAAATTCTCTAATTCTCGATCTACGATTATTTCCTTGAATAAAACTAACAGCAATGCAAATTTTTTCAATATAAAACTCAAAAAACTCAAGACCATTTTTTACAATTAAATTATATATATGACATGCACACTTAATATGACAAATTTCAGGCAAGGGCGGAGATAGCGTAGATTTTAATTTTTTTATAGCAGTGTTGTTGTTAGAAGCATTATCAAAAGCAATACATAAAATTTTATTTTCGATACCATAATATCCAGCAATTTTAACAATAGAATCAGCAATAAATTGTCCAGTATGTTTACGATCTTCATCATATAAAAAAGCAAGAATACGTTTTTGTATCACGAAATTACTATCCATCCAATGACAAGTAACGGTTAAATAATCATTTTTATTTACAGCACGACCAAGATCAGAAGTTAGGGACAATCTACTTTGAATATTTTTTAACAATGTTGATAAATAAAAACAATATTGTGAATGAAGTCTAAAAATATCAGACCGACAAGTAGTTCTAGGAATACCGTTAAACATAGGATTATAAATTGCTTGTATATAACGAATAAAGGCATCAGAAGAAGGAAAATTAAAAGGCAAACAACCCACAGCTACCATTTTAGCTATTTCTTCCCGGTCCCTCAATTTTATTATACTTCTTCGCTACGTGACCGGTTGCTGGGTCCATTCTAGTTTGCGTTGGCCCACCAACATCCCTACCACCTTTTGCAATATTTAACTCTCTTTTGTGATCTTCAGCTACATGTCTCATTAACGTACTCGTACCCCCTTGCTTGCCTCCACTTCTATGTTTATATATTTGTTGATAAATATTGCATAGCACCTCAATATCTGATATACGTTCAAAAAATTGCCATGCAATACAAGTTCTTTTACGAGGTCTTGGGGCACTGGGAGGACGGAGAGGGAGATTAACCTATTCAGATCTAACGTTAGCATCTCCTACTGCGGGTGTCTCAGCAATATTTTCATCATCTTCGTCTAAATTAACCTCATCTACTTCATTTTCTTCTTCTATACCGTAATTTTCCTGAGCTTCTACATAATCCATATCGTGAGCATCTACACCTATTTCTTCCTCAAAAGGTGTACCAAGCGGTACCAGAGGCGAAGGCACACAGGTATATCTACTACTTGAACTACCTCTACCGCTAGTAATTCACTTTTTACTACCACTACCGCTTCCGGGACAAAATTTTTTAACACCTTTAGTAGCGAGGTTTCTTAATTTATCCATAATATAAATTAAATTAAACTAAAAATATTCAAAATACACAAATATAATAAAATTAAATATTAAACAATTAATACAATAAATAAAAATTAAACATAAGAGATGGAACGACAATACCAAATTTTGAAAGTATCCGAAGATTGCGACTTTAGAAACTTCCGCTCGTACTTTGTAAACGAAAAATTAAAAAATTAAATTGAACACTTTAAGAAATTAAATATATTGAATATTTGAGAATTGAGAATTGAGATTTGAGAGAGAATGAGATTTGAGAGAGTGAAAAATTGGAATTTTTTTTGGGATTAAAAAATATTTTTTAAAGTTTTTTTTTTTTTTTTTTAATAAATGGGCCCAAACTAGCCGTTTGGACCCAAAAAAGGCTATATAGCCGTTGGGCCAATGGCTAGTTTGACCCAAAATCCCATTTTTTTTTAAAAAAAGTTATCTGGGCCGGGCCGGGCCGGTTAACCGGTAGGCCTGGACCGGGCTTGGTCCGGGCCGGCTTAGCCGGACCCATTTAAAAAAAATAACCGGCCCGGGACCTGGAACCCTAAAGCCCTAGGGCTTACTGGGCCGGGTCAAATCGGGCCGGGTTAGTTACGAGGGTCGGGTCGGGCCGGCCCACTTGACACTCATAGGTCAAACTGTCCTATTTTTCGTTAATTATTGGATTAAAAAGCATATTTAATATAACATGCATATTGTGTTGAAAGTGTGTGACCATCTCATTTAAAAGATTAAGCATTTAGAGAGAGCACACTTTTATCATTTATTATATTCTCAACACGTCCCCTCACGTGCGAGCCTCGGTGAGATTTGATCTCAGGACCTCTGCCTGCTTTGATACCATGTTAGTGTGTGTGACCATCTCATTTAAAAGCTTAAACTTTTAGAGAGCACATTTTTATTATTTAATTAGTTTATCAACATATTGTGTATGTTAAATTAAAAAAATATTGACTTGAAAATCGAAGTCAACCCGATTTTTAATTATCCATTCATTTTTAATTAATTATTTATTTTGAAACCTCCAGAAAAATCGTACATTGATAAATTTATTCTTGTGCATAACTTGCAAATTACATATAGGAGATGTTACTCGCGTTACGTAAATTCAATGTAACAAACTCAATAGTAAAGATATTAACATATAGAGTTGATCTTTTACCTTTTTGAGTACATTAAAAAAGAATTTGTCTAGTTAATTAAGGTCATTAAATATATCAACATGTTGGCTGGATAAACAATTAAATAAAGTGATTGATCTGAAAATTGAAGTGATATTTTATTCTGAAAGTATAATTAAATCTATACTGGCATTATTTCAAGTATCATCGGTTAAAATAGAAACTTAAAAGAAAAATGGATGACTAAAAATGAAGAGAAGTAAGAATCCACACAACGATAACATGCATCTAAACAAGTTGCTTTCATAGCGTGGAGTTGACCAGTATATTTAATTTTTTTTTAAAAAAATGTATGTTGTTGGCTGCGGTAAAATGTTTGACAGAATATCGTAGTACTCCCTCCTTTTAAAAAAAATTAATTTAGTTGTACGCGTCTCGCGCGTGTACTTCACTTTATTAAGTTTAAACGTTACAATAAATAAGATATTTATTTAAACAATAAAGATGAATACAATAATTAAAATCACCACTTTTATAGAATTTATTTAATTAAACCTAACTTTTACCAAAGAAATTTCTCAAAGCCAATCGACATTCATCTACCATCTGTAAACTGCAACAAAATAATACGATAATAGAGACCATAAAAATAATATAACTAAATCTAACCTTTACACAAAAATTTTCTCAAAGTCGTTGTTGACACCCAATTTTGGCTCTCCTTTTTCATAAAAAATAATTTCTCGATGCTTAGGATTCTTGAATATTTTTTCAAATATTTTTTTTAACATTAACAGTTTGAAAATGATATTTTTCTTATCCTTGCTATTAAAAATACTAATAACACATCTTATAAATTCACTCGGAGAAAAATAAAATAATAATAAAGTATATAATTTTTTTAAAAATATCATTTAACGTATTAATAAAATTCTTGCTATATTATTATATCTTTGTAAATTTACTTTATTTTATTTTATTTCGAATTATAGCTAAACGTATGTACAATCGCGCACACACATATATATATATACTAGTTTAGGTGTACGCGTCTTGCGCGTATACTTCACTTTAATGAGTTCAAACATTACAAAATAGGATATTTGTGTTAAATAATAAAGATGAATATAATGATTAAATTTAATATCTTTTGAGTATCTAAACAATAACAAAATAATACAATAATAGAGACATCAAAATAATAAAACTAAACCTAAACTTTATATAAAAAAATTCCTCAAAAAAAATCTTCATAGCCGACCCACATTCATCTAGCATCTGTAAATTAAAATAAAATAATAAGATAATAAAGATATCAAAACAATACAATTAAACCTAACCTTTACACAAGAAATTCTTCAAAGCCAACCGACATTCATCTACGACCTGTAAAACTATAAAAATAATAATATAATAGTGATCACAAAGCTTCAATTTTTATCCAATTAATTCTTGTCTGAGCGAAAATTTTGACACTAAAGAATTATTTTGAATGAAAACAAAGAAGATTATATACATATATATATATGTACGCACATGTTGAATTTTATTATGCTGACAAAAACAGTGAAAAAGTTGAGAGTTAGAAAATCAAACATCCATCAATCTAGACATGCAATCAAATTAAATTAGTTGAGCATCAATCATATTGTCTCAATAGGCAAACCAATTTGCTCTCTAATTTAACATACATCTCAATATTTATAGAAGTACTTCCTTAATTAATAGAGTGCTATTTTAGAAGTATTTTTCTAATTGAACAGTAGAAAGGAAAATATTAATTAATTCTCCTACCATATATTTTAGGAAGTCTAGTCGAAAGAAAAATATTAATTAATTCTCTTACCATAATATTTTAAGAGTCTCATATATTTTAAGAAGTCTAGTTAATATAATAAAAAATAATTAAATAATAAATTTAAAAAATAGTGAAAAGACAGTTTTGTCTAAAAAAAATCTTTTAATGAAGGACAAAAAGTTAAAATCACTTTTCTAAGGGTCTTCACACTTTTAATATATTATAGATATACACACGTGCACGCTTTTGGGAAAAACTAATTAGAACAAAATAAGTGTCGTTAAATTAATCAAGTGAAATCGATTTGGAAGAATTATATTAATTAACTTATCCATTTGGGGCAATTCCTTCAATTAAGTTTTGGAAAAATTTCAGGAATAGCAATTCTATAGCTTTAATTATAATTTTTATAGCAACAGTTTCAAAATTACAAAAAATAGCAATATGTATTCTGTATTTTAGTAAAATTTTGCTATATAAATACATATACAATTAGAGTATCCGTTCCTAATATAACTCTAATCAGGTAGAGTTAAATAAGGGAAGAATCTGTTCCTTAATTCATGCTACATTTAATTATACAGATTTCTTTTTCTTATATGACTCTATTTTTCCCACAACCTTTGTTTTACAGCAACATAATTCAAATTCAAAAAAAGTTTTCTATAATCAGCAACTCAAAGCAAATTAAAGAAACAGAGTGTTTCCAATATTATTGATGATAGTCTAAAATTTTGAAGAAAAGATTGAAAATACAACGGTTCAATTACTTGTATTGATATACAAAGTTGATTCTCTTTTTGATTTCATAAAATAAATTGCGAAAATCACTGAAAAAGTGGTAAAAAAAATACGTAACAGTCGTGGAACTCAAAAATTGAGATCGTATATGAATTTTATCAGTTCTCGAATAAAATTGTTTGAGCGAATTTATTTTTTTCAAAGTCAAAGTTATATTTGTCGTTATATAATTTGAAAATTGAGATACAATTGTTATACATTAAATTTGAATTTTAGTCGAGGTTAACTACTATTCTAATAGAAGATTTGTTTTTGTTGGAATTAATTTGCAGTTTTGTATATGCGAATGAGTTATTGTACATGGTACGTACAATAGTTGATATTTTAGCTAATTCATGATTAAGGAAGTCAATAAGCGTTCCCGGACAAGTTTCAGAATTTTCGATCCACGTTTGGTGTCCCAAAATGGTGGACTAATGCGATCTTGGCGCGCCGCGTCGCCTATCGCGTTGGTCAATTTTGTTGCAGGAACTGCCAGTCAAAAGTACTGAGGATTGGCGCGATTATGGCGCGATGTGTCAGTATCGCGTCGATCCATCAACGCGCCGCGTCGTCAATTGTGTCGATGCTCAGTTTTTCAGCTTTTAAAATCTGCGTTCAAGGGGACAATTTAGACTTCCCCCCACCCTCTATCACTCATAACACGGGATTAAGGTCCTCAAATACCAAAAGATAGCCTTCTTCCTTAAAATTTACCAAGAACACTTTCTAGGGTTTCAACTCAAAGTTTAAGAGAACTCAAGATTTAACCGTCACTTTTCAAAATTTCTTCAAAAATCGAAATCTCCAGACCAAGGGCATCAAGAATATCCATTTAAAGTCGCGAATAGAGTCGCAAAAGCGAGAGTTCATTCAAAGTCCATAATCTAAGGTATGTGGGGTTTGAACAAGAACACTTCTTCCATTCTTGTGCCCAAAGCTTTGATTTTATTAAAGAATTTCATATTTCTACAAGTGAGTTTATATCCAATTTACTCTATTTTGAGTTTATGAATTTAGAAATTGTTCAAGTCTTGAAATTGTATGTTATCTCAATTAGTTATTTCTTGGAATGAGGATTTATGTTGTGAATTGTATTTCCCTATTGAAAATTTATATTTTTAAGTGTTTCCAAAGTTGAACTCAAGAATTAAACCTTATTATGAAATTTAGATCATTTGAGTATATGTTGATGCTTTAAGTCAAGTATGAGTTGTGATGTTTCTTGAAGGCTATATTTTTAGCATGATTTAATAAGCAAGTACTTTGATTCTTAAAGAAAGATCGCTTTTGACCCCAAGCTAAGATAGGAATCCACATTGTTTATGATTTGAAGAAAAGAAAAGCATAATTGGCTTTCATTATACATTAGTGTACTATTTTAAGGTGGATTTCCTAAAAGTTTTGAGCCTAAGTATGAAGTAGTATTTAGCATCGAGTTGGGCGTGATTCCAAGGTTTCATGTCCCAGAACTATGAGCCACAGTAGGATGATAATTTACCCCAAGTGGGTTAAGATAGTGATCACTAAAGTTAAGGTTTTATTTCGATGGCAAGGGTAGAACAACTCTCCCCAACGTGGGTAAGATGTTGGAATCTATGTCAGCTCACATGGTTTATGTCGGTTAGAAGAAACTCCCAAGTTTCCAAAGAGTCCCAAAGTTCCATAATCATAAGTCTTTGAATTCCTAAAGTTTCAAAAGAAGTTCTTTATTCTCCTTAAGATAGAAGTATAAGTTTGAAAGTTATTGTTTTAAGATTCCTTTTTGGTTTACAAGCTTTGAGAATCAGAGGAGAATACATATTTTAGAACTAAGAATAATGACTCACGAGATTTTTATTACATGTTTCATTGTTCATGACTTATGAGATTTATATTTCGGACTTATTCAAGCTATGTGAATCATTCATATTTGCATGCATGGTTTCATAAAGAGTAATGATATTATTTACTTAATGAATACACCCCCATATACTTAGTACATTCTCAAAGTACTGATCCACATATATGTCTGTGTGCTACATTGTCTCATAATGTAGGTTTGGGTGCTCAGTCTTAGCCACGATAGTGATTCCCGAGTACTTTTGTCTACAATCCACAGTTGGTGAGTCCTCATGGTTCCAGGACCTATTTTCTCAGATTTTCATTCTTGATATCAATTGTTATGGCTTTCAGTTCAGTCGAGTCAGTTGGGAGTTTGTCCCAATGACTCTCTAGTTCAGTAGTAAGTAGAGGCTTGTCGGACTAGACTAGTAGTTGTGTTCCAGATTTTCAGGATTTATTTCTCAGATGATTATTTTAGTTGTTTCAGTTCATATTTGATAGGATATAGTGTTCTTTCTTGACTTATCTATCCTAAAGTAAGTGTTAGAGGTAGTAGCAGGCTAATAGGGTTAGCTTGGGGCTGCTTGGGGCCTTAAGCATCGTGTGACGTTCCGAGATGAGATTTTGGGGCGTTACAAACTTTATATCAGAGCCTAAGGTTTAAGGAGTCCTAGGGAGTCTGACAAGACATTCTACGTAGAGTCTTGATCATCGGTGTGTAGCTCGCCACATTTATGTGCAAGAGGCTACAAGACATTTTAGGAAAAATTATCTTTTTTATTTCATAATCCGTCGTGCGTACAATTGTATCTCTCTGCTATTAATTCGTGCTCTTTTATGACAGAAAATGCCTCCCCGAAGAGTTAATGCCCGTAGGAATTATAACTAGAAACCTCAGCCTATTGATCCCCTTAATGAGAATGTGTCTCATGCTGAGTTTCGGATAGCTTTTCAGGCGTTAGCCCAGACGGTCACCGTGAATGTTCAGGCCAATAACCAGGCTACAGTTCCGCATCATCTAGGAGGTTATTTAGCTGCAGCTAGGATTTGAGATTTTATGACGATGAATCCGCCAGAGTTCTATGGGTCGAAGGCAGGTGAGGACCCATAGTTGTATCTTGATGAGGTGAAGAAGGTTACCTAAGTTAATCATATTTCTAAAGAAGAGAGTGTAGAATTGGCATCTTATAGGCTGAAAGATATTGTGTATGATTGGTTTGTGATGTGGAGAAAGAGTAGAGGGGAAAATGCAGCTCCTATGACTTGGCAGATGTTTCAGGATGCGTTCCTAGATAAGTTCTTCCCACTTGAGATGAGGGAAGCGAAGATAGAGGAATTCATGAACCTGAGGAAAGGATCTATGACAGTAAAGGAGTATTACCTCAAGTTCAACCAGTTATCTAAGTATGCTCCTGATTTGATGGCTGAACCCAAAACCAGTATGAGTAAGTTTGTGACCGGTATATCTGGATCGGTTGTTAAGGAGTGTAGGACTGCTATGCTCAATAGAGACATGGATCTTTCCAGACTGATGATGCATGCTCAGCAGATTGAGGTAGATAAGATAAATGAGAGAGATAGAGTAAGAGAAAACAAGAGGGCTAGATCAGAGCAGCATGAGGGAACCGTCCGCAGTTTTAGAGCCATTCATCTATGCCAGCGCTTTCATCAACTAGTGATCCCACACCCAGAAACAGGCAGGAGCAAAGGAATAAGTCTTCTATGTCCAGATCCCAGAACAATGTGGGTAACAGGTCCAGTTATCCCCTATGTGCTAAGTGTGGCAGAACCCATCCCGACGAGTCTTTGGCCGAACAAAGGGGTTGTTTTAGTTGTGGAAAGTTGGGCCACATACTTAGAGAATGTCCGCATGCTAGACAGGGGAACAAAGATGTTCGACCCCCGACTCAGGATACCAGTGCACCAGTTTCTTTAGCTCGTCCAGCCCCTCCTCAGGGTGTTTTATCCAGTACTGATGGCGGTCAGTGCTAGAATTGATTCTATGCTTTACCATCCCATCAAGAACAAAAGAATTCTCCAGATGTTGTTACTGGTTTGCTCCATGTCTTTCACTTTAATGTTTATGTGTTGTTGGACCCTGGGTCAAGTTTCTCTTATGTGACCCCATTAGTTGCTGTGAATTTTGAGATAAATCCCGAAAAGATCTCTGAGCCAGTTGTTGTTAAGCAAGTTTATAAAAATTATCCTATTACTGTTCTTCATAAGGTCATATTTTCTGATTTGATAGAGTTAGATATGGTCAATTTTGATCTTATTCTGGGTATGGATTGGCTTCATTCCTATTATGCATCTATAGACTGTCGTACCCGTGTGGTCAAGTTTTTGTTTTCTAATGAGCCAATTTTTGAGTGGTCCGGTAATTATGTATCTCCCAAGAGTCATTTTATATCCTATCTCAAAGACAGAAAGCTAATATCTAAAGGTTGCATGTATCATCTAGTTTGAGTTAAAGACACTAAGTCTGAGACTCCAACTATTCAGTCAATCAACATAGTTAATGAGTTTCCTGATGTTTTTCCAGAAGATCTCCCAGGGGTACCTCCTGATAGAGAGATAGAGTTTGGGATTGACCTTCTTCATGATACACAACCTATTTCTATCCCTCCATACCATATGGCACCCGCAGAACTTAAGGAGTTGAAATAGAAACTCAAAGATCTTCTAGACAAAGGTTTCATAAGGCCCAATGTTTCTCCTTAGGTCGCACCCGTCCTGTTCTTGCGAAAGAAAGATGGTACTTTGCATATGTGTATTGACTATTGTCATCTTAATAAAGTCACAATCAAGAATAAGTACCCTCTTCCTAGAATTGATGACCTGTTTGATCAATTACAAGGTGCAACTTATTTCTCAAAGATAGACCTTAGATCCGTCTATCATCAGCTTAAAGTAAGAAAGTGTGATATTCTAAAGACAACCTTCCGAACCCGTTATGTCCATTTTGAGATTCTATTCATGTCTTTCGGGCTAACCAATGCTCCAGCAACTTTCATGACCTCATGAATCGAGTGTTCAATCAGTATCTAGATATGTTTTTCATAGTATTCATAGACGATATTCTTGTATACTTCCGTAGTGAGGATGACCATGCAGACCATATTAGAATTATCCTGCAGACTCTTAGAGATCATTAATTATTCACCAAATTCAGCAAGTGTGAGTTTTGGCTAAGGTCAGTAGCTTTTCTAGGTCATATTATTTAAGCCAAAGGCATTAGAGTTGATCTCCAAAAGACAGAAGCTGTAAGAAATTGGCCTAGACCTATCTCCCTGTCAGACATTAGGAGTTTCTTGGGTCTAACTAGATATTACCGCTGTTTTGTCAAAGGTTTCTCTTCAATTACGTCTCCCATGACCCGATTTACCCAAAAAAGGTTAAGTTCCTATGGTCAGATTCCTGTGAGAAGAATTTTCAGGAGTTGAAGACTCGACTCACTTCAGCCCCTGTATTAACATTGCTCGATGGTACAGATAGTTTTGTGGTGTATTGTGATGCCTCTAGAGTTGGCCTAGGTTGTGTGTTGATGCAGAAAGGTAAGGTTATAGCCTATGCCTCTAGGCAGTTGAAACTGCATGAAAAAAATTAACCAACCCATGATCTTGAATTAGCTGCTGTGGTTTTTGCTTTGAAAATCTGGAGACACTATCTTTATGGTGTTCATGTTGATGTGTTTACTAATCACCAAAACCTGCAATATATGTTTACTCAAAGGGAGTTGATTCTTAGATAGGGAAGATGGTTAGAGTTGCTAATAGATTATGATATTAGTGTGTTATATCATCCGGGCAAGGCCAATGTAGTGGCAGACGCCCTTAGTAGGTTATCTATGGGCCGTGTGGCTCATGTGGAGAAGGATAAGAAAGAATTAGCTCGTGAAGTTCATCATTTGGCTAGATTGGGTGTTATGTTGTTTGATTTAGCTGAATGTAATATGTGGGTTCAGAGTAGTTCCGAATCCTCCTTAGTTTCGGAAGTGAAGGAGAAGCAAGAAATGGATCCTAATTTGGTAAAACTGAAGGAGTCAGTTAAGGACCAAAAGGTAGAGGTTTTCTACCAAGGGGGAGATGGTGTGTTGAGGTTTCAGGGTAGATTGTGTGTTCCTTGTGTTGGTGATTTGAGGCAGAGAATTATGGCTGAAGCGCATGGCACGCGATATTCTATTCATCCCGGTGCTACCAAGATGTACCGCGATTTGCGGGAAATCTATTGGTGGAGTGGCATGAAGAAGGATAAATCAGAGTTTGTAGCAAAGTGTACAACTTATCAAGAAGTTAAGGTAGAGCACCAAAGACTTGGTGGTGCAATGCAAGAGTTTGGTATAACCACTTGGAAGTGGGAAGAGGTGAATATGGATTTCGTGATTGGTTTACCCCTTTCGCATTGTCATCATGATTCTATTTGGGTTGTTGTAGATAGGTTGACTAAGTCAGCACATTTCCTGCCAGTGCATACATATTATACAGCTGAGGATTATGCTAAGTTGTATATCCGAGAGTTAGTCAGATTGCATGGAGTTCCCTTGTCTATCATCTAAGATAGGGGTACTCAATTTACTTCCCACTTTTGGAGAGATTTTCAGAAGGGTCTTGGTACCCAAGTGCATCATAGTTCCGCCTTTCATTTGCAGATAGATAGTTAGGCTGAGAGGGCTATCCAGACTCTGCAAGATATGTTGAGGGCATGCACCCTTGATTTTAAAGGAAGTTGGGATGCACATTTTCTATTGATTGAATTTTCATATAACAATAGTTATCATCCTAGCATTCAAATGGTCCCATTTGAGGCTCTTTATGGGAGGAGATGTAGATCACCCATAGGTTGGTTTAAAGTGGGCGAGGCTGCTTTTATTGGACCTAATGCAGTGTTTGAGGCTATGGAGAAATTCAAGATGATTAGAGAGAGATTGAAGATAGCTCAGAGTCGTCAGAAGTCATATGCAGACGTGAGAATAAGGGACCTTAGTTTGAGGTAGGTGATTTAGTGTATTTGAAGATTTCATCGATGAAAGGAGTGAAAAGGTTTGGCAAGAAGGGCAAGCTTAGTCCCAGCTATGTTGGCCTCTATATAATTCTGAGCCGTGTTGAGAAAGTAGTTTATGAGGTAGATTTACCTACAGATTTGTTAGCTGTTCATCCTGTCTTTCATGTCTCCATGCTTAAGAAGCACATTGGTGATTCCATTGTAGTAGATCGTTCAGAGATCTCAGACATTCAGAACAGTCTTTCATATGAAGAGATTCCAGTTGAAATCCTAGACCATCAGATTCATGGACTAAGGAACAAAGAAGTTTCTTTGGTCAAAGTTTTATGGCGAAACCAGTCAGTTGAGGGTGCTACTTGGGAAGCAGAGGCAGATATGCGAGCCAAGTACCACCATCTATTCTCCACAAGTTCAGATCAAGCCGAAGGTATTATTATTCCTTAATTCAAATCCTTTTTAAATAAATATTCAGCTATATATCTATACTCGTTATTAGTCCATGCATTCTCTGGAGTACTCAAAGTTATGATGATGTAGAGTCAGTTTAGTAAATTATTTTAGTTGTACATTTTCAGTTTCCTCTGTATTCTTAGCCTAACTAGTGACATTCGAGGACGAATGTTCCCAAGGGGGACATATTGTAAGACCCCGCAAAATCCTCATCGTCTAAATACCTTAAACGATGCCCAAAGAGTTCTTAGACTTAGAAAAGAAATCTAGCAAAGTGTTGGGACTTAGTCATTTCAAGAGTCTCAAAACTTTGAGGATTTTATGACCAACCTTCCCAGCCTTTGATAGTTGATATTTTAGCTAATTCATGATTAGGGAAGTCAATAGGTGTTCCCGAACAAGTTTCAGAATTTTTGGTCCACGTTTAGACCACGTTTGGTGTCCCAAAATAGTGGATCAACACGATCTTGACGCGCCGCGTCGCCCATCGCATTGGTCAATTTTGTTGCAGAAACTGCCAGTCAAAAGTACTGAGGCTTGGCGCGATTATGGCGTAACACGTCGGTATCGCGTCGATGGCATCGACGCGCCGCATCGCCAATCGCGTAGATGCCCAGTTTTTCAGCTTTTAAAATCCGCATCCAAGGGAGAAATTTAGTCTTTTCCCCCACCCTCTATCAGTCATAATACGGGATTAAGGTCCCTAAATACCAAAATATAGCCTTCTTCTCTAAAATTCACCAAGAACACTTTCTAGGGTTTCAACCCAAAGTTCAAGAGAACTCAAGATTTAACCGTCACTTTTCAAAATTTCTTCAAGATTCAGATTCCCCAGACCAAGGGCATCAAGAATTATCCGTTTAAATTCGCAAATAAAGTCGCAAAAGCGAGAGTTCATTCAAAGTCCATAATCTAAGCTATGTGGGGTTTGAACAAGAACACTTCTTCCGTTCTTGTGCCCAAAGCTTAGATTTTATTAAAGAATTTCATATTTCTACAAGTGAGTTTATATCCAATTTACTCTATTTTGAGTTTCTGAATTTAGAAATTATTCAAGTCTTGAAATTGTATGTTATCTCTATTAGTTATGTCTTGGAATGAGGATTTATGTTGTGAATTGTATTTCCCCATTGAAAATTGATATTTTTAAGTGTTTCCAAAGTTGAAGTCAAGAATTAAACCTTATTATGAAATTTAGATCATTTGAGTATATGTTGATGCTTTAAGTCAAGTATGAGTTGTGGTATTTTTTGAAGGCTATGTTTTTAGCGTGATTTAATAAGCAAGTACTTTGATTCTTTCAGAAAGATCGCTTTTGACCCCAATCTAAGATAGGAATCCACATTGTTTATGATTTGAAGCAAAGAAAAGCATAATTGATTTTCATTATACATTAGTGTACTATTTTAAGGTGGATTTCCTAAAAGTTCTGAGCCTAAGTATGGGAGTAGTATTTAGCATTGAGTTGGGCTTGATTCCAAGGTTTCATGCCCCAGAACTACGAGCCACCATAGGATCATAATTTACCCCAAGTGGGTTAAGATAATGATCACTAAAGTTAAGGTTCCATTCCGATGGTAAGGGTAAAACAACTCTCCCCAACGTGGGCAAGACGTTGGACTCCATGTCAGCTCACATGGTATATGTCGGTTAGAAGAAACTCTCAAGTTTTCAAAGAGTCCTAAAGTTCCATAATCATAAGTCTTTGAATTCCTAAAGTTTCAAAAGAAGTTCTTTATTCTCCTTAAGATAAAAGTATAAGTTTGAAAGTAATTGTTTTAAGATTCGTTTTTGGTTTACAAGCTTTGAGAATAAGAGGAGAATACAAATTTCAGAACTAAGTATAATGACTCATGAGATTTTAATTACATGTTTCATTGTTCATGACTTATAAGATTTATATTTCGGACTTATTCAAGCTATGTGAATCATTCATATTTGCATGCATGGTTTCATAAAGAGTAATGATATTATTTTCTTAATGCATACACCCCCATATACTCAGTACATTCTCAAAGTACTGATCCACATATATGTTTGTGTGGTACATTGTCTCATAATGTAGGTTCAGGTGCTTAGTCTCAGCCGCGACAGTGATTTTCAAGTACCTTTGTCTACAATCCGCAGTTGGTGAGTCCTCATGGTTATAGGACTTGTTTTCTCGGATTTTCACTCTTGATATCAGTTGTTATGGCTTTCAGTTCAGTCGATTTAGTTGGGGGTTTTTCCCAGTGACTCTCTAGCTCAGTAGTAAGTAGAGGCTTCTCGGACTAGACTAGTAGTTGAGTTCCAGATTTTTAGTATTTATTTCTCAGATGATTATTTTAGTTGTTTTAGTTCAGATTTGATATGATATAGTGTTGTTGCTTGACTTATCTATCCTAAAGTAAGTGTTAGAGGTAGTAGCAGGCTCAAAGGGTTAGCTTGGGGCTACTTGTGGCCTTAATCACCGTGTGACATTCCGGGATGAGATTTCAGGGCGTTACAGAAACCGTCAGTAGCTTACGGAAAACTACCTACATTCATACATATGTTGAACACTAGTTATCCAGGTTCACATATTAGAATGAAAAAGCATGAAGATAATCAATTTTTATATATATTTGTAGCACTTACTGTATTCATCCAACGGTTCAATCATTGTAGACCTATTATAGTTGTTGATGCAAGTCATCTCAGAGGACTGTACACTGGAAATTTTATAGCTTCCTATTCGATGAATGAAGCAGGTAAGATATACTGTAAATGTGTTTGAATTTATACATGTTTCCAGCTGTATGTATTTATAATATACATATGTAGTATGTTTATGTGTTCACTGGGAGTTACTTTTATGTGTATAAATAATGTACTTTTATATGTAATTTTTTTATATGCAGGTCATATATTTTCTTTGACATATGGTGTACTTGATTCTGAAAATGATGCATTCTGAACTTGGTTCTTTGAGAATCTGAAGGAAGCATATGCTGAAAGAAAATATATGTGTGTAGTTTTTGATCGTAATGCAAGCTTCATAAAAGCTGTTGGTGATGTGTACAATGATGTACCACATTATGCATGTAGTGGCATCTATGAAAAAATGTGAATTTTTTTTTTAGAAAGTCACATGATGCATTATCGGAGACCTTTTATACCATGACAAAATCATATTCAAAGTTTGAATTTCACAAGTTAATGGAGAAAGTGGAGGCAGTTAATGTTAGAGTAAAGAATTACTTGGAATTGGCGGGATACGATAAGTGGGTTAGGCCATATGCATCAGTTCATAGGGGATGAACTTTGACATCAAACATTACTGAGTCAATTAATATTGCACTGGTATCTACTAGAGAACTACTAATATACGATTTTATAGAGGAAGTTAGATTGATGTTTGGTAGATGGAATTGTGAAAACAGACAGGAAGCATTGTATACTTTTATGAATCTTATTGAAAAATTTCAAGAAATTCTCCAACATAATGAAGCAGAATATACACGTATGACGGTATGATGAAATACATATAGTCATGTTATATATATATTTCTATTTTCATATGTTGTATGAAATATATGTTCAAACATTAATAAAAATTGAAAAAATCTATATGTTGTAATGAAAATACTGTCACTTGGCAGAAATATACATATTTAGAGTCTGAAATATACGTATGTTGAGTTTGAAAAATATATTTGCTATGCTGGAACAATAAGAACTGTAAAATTGATTTTTATTTTTTAATTATTTTTATTTTAAGAATTTTAGGTTATACCAGTCTCGAAGTATGTCTATACAGTCCACGACAAGGAAAAATATTTTATTGTTTACCTTAAGAAAAAAAAAATTCTTGTCATACATTTTAATTGGATGAGATATCGTGTGTGCATGCTTGTGCAGTACTTGATAACAAGAGTTTTAAGAAGGGACAATATTGCTCTGATCTATACAAGCCAAAAATAGTCTTGAGAACGTATGATCTTCCAGTTTATCCTCTACCACAAAAAGATGACTGGGTAATTCCACAGAAAATATTGGAGGAGGTAATTTGCCCCCAAAATACAAGCGGTCTCCTGGATGTAACGACCATCCCAGTCGTTTCATAAATTTTACTGAACTTTTTTATTTTAGCTCCTCTTAGTTTGTATACATGATGTATGAGTTACGAAGATGAATAGTACCGATTCTTGAGGAGTTTCGGGTGAGTTAAGTCCTTAATTGGGTTAATGAGCTAAAGGAAGTTAAATTCAATCGTGCTCAATTTTTGATCAAGATGACCCTAGATTAGTATTTTAGTGATTTCAATAGATTCGGAATATATTTTTTTAGTCAATTTACATATTTGTTTTATTTTTATAGGATTCCAAAAAAATAATGAGAATTTATTAGAAATGTTGGGTATTTTAAATAATTAAATTAAAGAATGGTTAACGAAAATATTATTTTATTAAAATTAGTAGTGGGTCATACCCACTACTCCCTTATTTGTTTCTATCATATGTGAAATTAGGGTAATATATTATCAGATTAGTTGTTATAGATAGTTTATTTGAATAGACAAAAAAAATGGAGGCGCAGACGAAAAGAAAGAGTGCACTGTAGATGAAATTTAGCCGACTCGACTACTACAGGTTAGAACATTACACTACCTTACGCTTGAGATTTATGTATATAAAGAGTAATGTTTGGGTGTCAGCGTCACATGGTCGTAAAAGAATATAAAATCAGAGGATGTTTTCTTTAAAAATTTAAGTAGGATTAACATAATATAAATAAATTATTTTGTAATGATTACCAGTAATCATTAGTTGAAACTTGAAAAGTAGGACAATGATAAGGTAATCATTATCAAAATGGGTGGAATTCAATGGTTCAACTCACTGTATCATCGTTTTCTTAGAAAATTTAACATATTCGGGTATTTATTTTCTTATCATTCTGCAACTATGATTTTGATAAAAATTTAGGTTTTAGGCCTACAATTTTTAGGGTGGGAATTTAAAGGATGAGTCATTAGATTTGTATTCTTATGCGAATTATATATTTGAATTTTGAACAGATTTGAAACATTCAAACAATTTACGGAAGGAAAAGACCCTTGCAAAGTAGCTTGCATCCAGTTTCTTTGGTTGAGTTAGGTTATGGTTTAATTGGAGTTTAGACTCGATTTAATTGTATGTATGCTCCTAAATTGGATACTTGTGGATTGATATTCGTACATGTTTGAAATTAGTGATGTTTGAATTGTTGATTCCTGTATAAATGTTTATTGAAAATTGACTTGATGGAATTATTTCATGACTTTAAGTGTACTTATAATCTTGGTACATTGTGTTGTATGTTGTGAGGTTGTGTAAATTGATATTGATAATACTTGTTTATGTTTATGTTGGATCGGGTACCACGCCGGTACGTTTACATTTATGTTGGATTGGGTACCACGCCGGTACGTTTACATTTATGTTTGATCCGGTACCATGCCGGTACGTTTATATTTATGTTGGATCGGGTACCACGCCAGTACGTTTACATTTATTTTAGATCAAGTACCACGTCGGTACGTTTATATTTATGTTGGATCGGGTACCATGTCGATACATTTATATTTATGTTGGATCGGGTACCACACTGGTACGTTTATAGTTATGTTGGATCGGGTACCACGCCGGTACGGATATGTATATGTTAGATTGGGTACCATGTCGGTACGGTATATGAACATAGATTGTTCCCTGTAGGTCATGACTATTTTAGCAAAAATAAGTCCCATAGCATGTGTGTACATATTTGAGTTGATTCTGTAGATGTTTACAGTATGGTTGATACTCTTGATGGTTATGTGGCTTGTTTGTGAGCACTGTTTGACATGTTGTTGCTGTATTGTTGATTCATTGAATATTTGTTGTGTCACGATGCTTGTCTACTTGTTATTCAATTTATGTTGTGTACATGCTATTAAATTGAGTTGACATATGATACCTACCAGTACATAGTGGTTTGTACTGATACTACCATGTACTCTTCTTTTGTTGAGTGCAGAAAGAGTTCTACGCTCAGACATGACCTCACCTCTAAAGTTTGATAGCAGATCTTGATCCAAGGGTGAACACTCCATCTCTAGGCTTCCATGGGTCATCATATTTGTTCTTGTCCATCTTTCGGACAATGAAACATTCTTTGTTTACTTTATTTTTGGATATCACTTTAGATATGATCTTTGTTAGTATTTATTGTACGGTGACTTTCGGGTCTTGGGGATTTTAGTGAGTATTTTATTTGACGTCCGCATTAATAACGATTAATCCTGAATTATTATTATTATGTTAATTTTATGATATCATCATCTTAATATTGACTAAGTGTTTGGGTAATGGTTTGATTTAGATGGTTCTCTCACAGGAAGATTAATGTGGGTGTCACTCATGACCATTTGAGTCTTGATAAAGTTTGTATCAGATCCAGGTTCGTCGATCTCGTCGTAGAAGGACATGTCTAGTAAAGTCTTGTGGAACGGTACGGAGACATCTGTACTTTTCTTTGAGAGGCTATAGGACACTAGGAAAATTTAAATTCTTCTTTCTTACGTGATATTACTTGATTTCAATTGGTTTCTGGCAATTTCAATTGGTATCTGGCGATTCCAATTGGTATCTGTTAATATGAATAGTGTCATGTAGAGTTCCATAGATTGGTGTGTAGGGCCCCACACCCAATCTGCATAAGGTATGAGGCATGTAGAAGTCATTTTCCTTTCTTTCTCTCCATCGTGCCATCCTAATCTTGGACTACTAGATTGAATCCAATTGGTATGTTGACATTCCAATTGGTATCTTAATAATTTTGAATAAAAATCTAGGAGATTTCAATTGGCATCTGTTAATAAGATCTAAAAGTCATTGTTAATAGGTAAAGACTTGTGAAAGTTGTGAACTTATTGATTGCGTGTATTTGATAGCTGGCTAAACTTGTGTTGCTAGATTTTTGTCATTGTTGTGAATTGTTTTTGTTAAGTGATGAAAATTGACTAAGTTGTTTTTGTTGATAAATGTGATGGAATTATTTGATTTCGTATTATTATGAAACTAGAAATTCTATGGTGCTTACTTATTTTTGGTACTATTATACTGATGAGATTGATGGTATGGGAATTGAGAGGATGATATGAGAATGTGATGTCGAGAAAAAATAGTAAAAAAGTGACATGAATAAAAGACTGAGGTGATATGTGTTTTCTGTAATGAGAGGTTCTTGTTAATGATGTTATGGATGGATCCTTGTGTAGTTCGATTATTGATATTATTTGGGGATCCTTGTGTGGTCCGGTCATTGTGATCGTATTTAGAATTTTTGTGCAGTTTTATTATTGAAATTATTATGGGTTCCTTGTGAGGACTAGCTAAGTGACATTATCTTTGAGTTCCTTATGTGAACGAATTCTTAATGCTTGGCAAAATAATGAGTTTTAAATAAAAGTGACAAAAACTAGTAGAGGTTGTTGATACCTATAGAATTTGAACGATGACTTGTCTGGAATGTGATATTGGTGATGAGATTTTCAATGAACTATAATCGATTTATTTTGTTTAGCCTTCCTAGAACATCTTTGGGACACTTCGATAGAGGTCTCATCTATTGAGTTAGTTTCTGTGGTGTGTGAGTTCCAAGAGTTTTTTCCAGAGGATTTTCCTGATATGCCACCAGCTGTGACATTGGTTTCTGTATTGATCTAGTGCCAGGTACTTATCCTATTTCTATTCCCCCTATAGGATGGCTCCGACTGAGTTGAGGGAGCTAAAGGCTTAGTTGCAGGATTTGTTGAGTAAGGATTTTATCCGTCCAACTACCTCTCCATGGGGTGCTCCTATCTTGTTTATGAAGAAGAAGGATGATAGTCTTTGTATGTATATAGACTATAGGCAGTTGAACATGTTACATTCTGTAATAAGTATCCTTTGCCCCGTATCGATGATTTATTTGACCGGTTGCAGGGTGCATCCATATTTTCTAAGATTGATTTGAACTTCGGGTATCATCTGCTTAAGATTCGGCCTGACGATATTCCTAAGCCTGTTTTTTGAATTTGGTACGGGCACTATGAGTTTCTTGTGATATCGTTCGAGCTGACCAATGCCCCAACTCTTTTTATGAGTTTGATGAATGATATATTTAAATCCTACTTAAATTATTTCGTGATTGTATTTACTGATGATATTTTGGTTTATTCTAAGAGTAAAAAGGAACACGAGAATCACTTAAGGATTGTTTTGGGTTTGTTAGAAGAGGAAATAAACTTGATACGGAGTTTTCTAGGTGTGGGTTCTGGTAGGATTCTGTCTACTTTTCTTCATAGATGATGTGTGATATATGTTGTGTGTGGCTATGGATGTTAGGCTTGATTATGAGTAGGATGACTTGGCCTCAATTGTTGATATTTGGAGTTTAGATGCGGGCTTGGGTCCCATAAAATGGCATGTTTATACCCTTTTTGAATCCTATTGTTTTCCCTCTCTAGTTTAGATTAGTTGTAGCATGGTTATGATGTAAACCTATGTTTGGGATGTGGTTTTGGTATTTGAAGCATGATTTGTATATTTAGCCTTATTGGGCTAGTGTGGTAGTCTTGAAATCGTAAGTTGGGTAAAGTTGACTTGAGTACCCTTGTTTTTAGTCGAAGTTGCTATATTAGGATTGAATATGGATTACTCGATATCTAGAAGATGAAATAGATACCTTAGCCAATTTGGGTCATAGTGTGCCTAATTATGGAAATTGAGAATTAGAAGTGGGATCGTCTGGACCACTTAGGCCTAAACTTGTGTTAAGTCTTGTGGACTTAGTTATGGATATTAGACATAGATGAGGATAGTAAACCTTAGAATAATGTTATTTCGAAACTTGGTAACTTGTATTGATGTTCCCGAATTGTGCCTTTGAGTTATAGTTATGATACTTCTTGTTGAAGTAAAAATGGGCATTTAGAGACGATATTCCTTCTAGATACGTTATGTGGCCTATAGAGCTGCTATTTTATAGCATACTTGATGATTGGCCTATAGAGATGCTATTTTCTTTTAGATATGCAAATTGTCCTAAAGAGGTGATATTCCTCGTAGTCATGATGTATGCCCTATCGATATAAAATATCCTATAGACGATTACATGTCTATCTATATTATGCCTCTAAAATGTGAGATACCTACTATATGTGAGATGATTAGAGATATTCTATGGCTTATAAATATGATTATCAATATGAGTTTCAGATATGTATATGGGCCTAAGGTCGTGATTATGATATTATGACAATTCTGGATAAATTAATGGACTAAGAACTGAGTTATGATAATGATTGAATATCCGAGGAGTCCTTATCAGTGTAAAGGATACGATTACAGTTTATGAATATATATATAGGGTTGTATACATATCTCTCCGGTATGGGACAGAGGAAGATGAGGTATGCTGCTCACAACTTTATTGATTGGATACTGGCGATGGCTAGGAATCTAATGTATTAGTTAATGAATCTTGCTTAGTTGAAACATGGTAGCTAATGATGGTTAATGCGTGACTTGTGGTGAGGTCGGGTCTAGCATAGGTGAAGATTAGTTGGTATTGACGACTAAGATGGTATTGATGACTAAGTTCGTGATGTAAATTAGTCGATAAATGAGGATTTGTATATTAATGAGGCTAGTTAATAAGATATGTTGGTAATAAAAGGTGACTAGTTAATAACTTTGAATAGTTGCAAAATGGTTAACTAATGAATACTTAAGCAAGGATTAGTTGGTAAACGATGGTTAGATAATCAATGGTGTCATATAATAAAAGGGATAATACCTACGAAAATATCTGAAATTTGACTAAATTTTCAGTTGAGCATACTGAACTTTACGGCGGTCCTATTACCCCCCTAGACTTTTTTTTTTGTATTTTAGTGGCATATATCTGCCCACTTGGACCATTGAGTGTAAGTCACGCGTATTGGGCGCGTGAAAGTATTAAAAAACGTTATAAACCTTCTTTTTTGTCAATTAGCCCCTCAATTTTCATTATAAACCTTTATTTTATTTTATTTTATTTTCATTAAAATACTCACATAATCATATATATACACACACTCTTCCATACACACACACTGCCATACGCACACATTGCCATACACACACTACCATCAGAAAACACTGATCATACACACACACTGCCATCGAAAAATAAACGCACACACTCACATACTAGAGAACACTACACACATAGTGATACACATACTATCGGAGAGAATAAAAAATGGGGAGAATCGAGAGAGGGAGAGAGAATCAAGAGAGACAGTGAGAAATTAAGAGAAAACAAGAGAGGAAAATAGGACGGTCCTCAATTTCCCCATCTCATTTTCAATCGAATTCCTTCGACCAATTTGATTTATGATCACCCGAGCACCATCTCCGACCAAATTAACCGAGGTAGTAATAAAAAAATCACAATTGAATGAATTATGATCATTTTCTGAAGGGGCTTTTGACTTACCAACATTTTCAACATCATTTTTGATTAAAACTTGTTGGAAATTTTGAATCAAAGCCGGCAAATTATCAATTTTCTTTGAATTCGCCAAATTAGAATTTTGAAATTGGAACCAGTGGGAGTTGTAATAATTGGAGATTTTGCCATAGAATTATTTCCTACATCCCCATCTATTAATTTGCGTTGAGAATTTACGATTTCATCGGAACCTTGCAAGTCGCCTGAATTTTGAGCTTTTTCGGCAATAAATTTCAAACTTTATTTTTTGTAAAAAATGCAAGGACGGAATGTATTAAAAACATGGGTTTACAAAACATGTTTACAAACCCAAATATTAATGTATTAAGAACATGGGTTTACAAACCATCGTGAATGGAGAAGAATGGAGAATTTTAAAATTCTAATGTAGATACTACTGTTGTGGACCAAAATGGAGAAGAATTAATTTTAAATGGAGAAGAAAATAAGAATGGAGAAGAAAATAAATAAAAATTAATTTTAAATAAAAAATACACGTGTTAATGCGAGATTGGCGCGTGTATTACATTTTCTACTCCAAAACTGGAAATAGCATTTGGGAGGGGGGGAATTAATTCTACTTTAAAAAAAGTCTAGGGGGTAATAGGACCCCCGCAAAGTTCAGTATGCTCAACTGAAAATTCGGTCAAAGTTCAGGTATTTTCGTGAGTATTATCCCTATAATAAAATATGGTTAGGTGACAAGTAGTAACGTGTTGTCTACTAATGATTAACAGATATAGGATGATTAGTGATAATAATGAATGGTGGATAAATGACAGTTTTCGTCTGGTGATGAACCTTGACGAGATGTTAGATGTTGGCTATTACATAAATAGTGGTTAGTTGCTATCCCTTGATAAGGATTATGTGAAGGATAATGTTTAGTCTAATAACTAAAGGTTATGTGATGACTAGTGAACTAGTGATTCTATGATAATAAGCGTTGGTTGCTAATAACGATAATAACGAGTAGTTGGAAAATATTGACTAGATAGATATTCTATGGTGATATGACTATTTTTATGAGTATTTTAGTGTATGTTATTCGGTAATGACTATTATGATGATATATTGATACCCGACAAGGCCGGAGGATACTGTTGTGATGATGTTGATAACCGACAAGGCTAGAGGATATATTTATGATATGTTGATACCCGGCGAGGCCGGAGAATTCTATTGATGATGTGTTGATATCCAGCAAAGTCAGAGGGCGATTACGATGATGATGGTACTGATGAGGACAGTTATGATGAGCTGTGATATTGATTGTTTTCTTTGCATTCATTCCTGCATGTGCATCGCCTATCACCAATATGCACCTATATTTATCAACTGGTATAGGACGATTGCATATATATAGGTAAAGAATATGCCTTGTGTTGTTATATGATGATTGAACCTTCCGAGTCTGGGGTGGTGGGGGCACGCATAGGCTCGGCTAGGTATTTGGTTATCTGTAAGTTGAGGACTAAGAAGATTGCGTCTGTGAAAGTCCAGTGTAAGAATCTTCCTATTGAGGAGGCCAATTGGGAGATCGAAGCAGACATGCGTAACAAGTATCCACATATTTTTGATGATTTAGTTAATTTTCTGTTTCCTCTTCTTGTCTCTTGTTTGCCCGTTTGGGGACGAACGATTGTTTAATTGGTATCTGATGTAACGACCCTCCTAGTCGTTTCGTAAATTTTACTGAACTTTTTATTTTTGCTCTTCTCTTAGTTTGTGTAAGTGATTTATGAGTTACGAAGATGAATAGTACCAATTCTTGAGGTGTTCTGGGTGAGTTCAGTCCTTAGTTGGGTTATTGAGCTAAAGGAAGTTAAATTCAATCGCGCTCAATTTTCGATCAAGATGACCCCAGATTAGTATTTTAGTGATTTCAATAGATTCAGAATGTATTTTTTTAGTCAATTTACATATTTAATTTATTTTTATAGGATTCCGAACAAATTATGAGAATTTATTAGAAGTGTTGGATATTTTAAATAATTAAATTAAAGGATGGTTAAAAAAATATTATTTTATTAAAATTAGTAGTGGGTCATACCCACTACTCCCTTATTTTTTTGTCATATGTGAAATTAGGTTAATATATTATCAGATTAGTTGTTATAGATAGTTTATTTGAATAGACAAAAAAAATGGAGGCGCAGATGAAAAGAAAGAGTGCACCGTAGATGAAATTTAGTCGACTCGACTACTACAGGTTAGAACATTACACTGCCTTACGCTTGAGATTTATGTATATAAAGAGTAATGTTTGGGTGTCTGCGCCACATGGTGGTAAAAGAATATAAAATCAAAGGATATTTTTTTTGAAAATTTAAGTAGGATTAACATAATATAAATAAATTATTTTGCAATGATTTACAGTAATCATTAGTTGAAACTTGAAAAGTAGGACAATGATAAGGTAATCATTATCAAAATGGGTGGAATTCAATGGTTCAACTCACTGTATCATCGTTTGCTTAGAAAATTTGACATATTTGGGTATTTATTTTCTTATCATTATGCAACTATGATTTTGATAAAAATTTAGGTTTTAGGCCTACAATTTTTAGGGTGAGAATTTAAAGGATGGGTCATTAGATTTGTATTCTTATCCGAATTATATATTTGAATTTTGAACAGATTTGAAACATTCAAACAATTTACGGAAGGAAAAGACCCTTGCAAAGTAGCTTGCATCCAGTTTCTTTGGTTGAGTTAGGTTATGGTTTAATTGGAGTTTAGACTCGATTTAATTGTGTGTATGCTCCTAAATTGGTTACTTGTGGATTGGTATTCGTACATGCTTGAAATTATTGATGTTTGGATTGTTGATTCGTGCATAAATGTTTATTGAAAATTGACTTGATTGAATTGTCTCATGACTAAGTGTACTTGTACTCTTGATACATTGTGTTGTATGCTGTGAGCTTGTGTAAATTGATATTTATAATACTTGTTTATGTTTATGTTGGATCGGATACCACGCCGGTACGTTTACATTTATGTTAGATCGGGTACCATGCCGATACGTTTACATTTATATTTGATCGGGTACCACGCCGGTACGTTTATATTTATGTTGGATCGGGTACCACGCCGGTATGTTTATATTTATGTTGGATCGGGTACCACACCGGTACGTTTATATTTATGTTGGATCGGGTACCACGCCGGTATGGATATGTATATATTGGATCTGATACCACGCCGGTACGATACATGAACATAGATTGTTCCCTGCAGGTCATGACTATTTGGGCAAAAATAAGTCCCATAGCATGTTTGTACATATTTGTGTTGATTCTGTGGATGTTTACAGTATGGTTGATACTCTTGATGGTTATGTGGCTTGTTTGTGAGCACTGTTTGACATGTTGTTGTATTGTTGATTCATTGAATATTTGTTGTGTCACGATGTCTGTCTACTTGTTATTTGATTTATGTTATGTACATGCTATTAAATTGAGTTGACCTATGATACCTCCCAGTACATAGTGGTTTGTACTGATACTACCTTGTATTCTTCTTTTGTTGAGTGCAGAAAGTGTTCTAGGGTCAGACATGACCTCACCTCTAGAGTTTGATAGCAGATCTTGATCCAAGAGTGAGCACTCCGTCTCCAGGCTGACATGGGTCATCTTATTTGTTCTTTTCCATCTTTCAAGCAACGAAACATTCTTTATTTACTTTATTTTTGGATATCACTTTAGATATAATCTTTGTTAGTAGTTCTTGTACGGTAACTTTCGGATCTTGGGGATTTTAGTAAGTATTTTATTTGACGTCTGCATTAATAACGATTAATCCTGAATTATTATTATTATGTTAATTTTATGATATCATCATCTTAATATTGACTAAGTGTTTGGGTAATGGTTCAGTTTAGATGGTTCTCTCATAGGAAGATTAATGTGGGTGCCTCTCATGGCCATTTGGGTCGTGACACTGGAAGACCTCCCAAGAAGGATCGTGAAAAATCAGGAAAAGATATGTTTGAAACGAAAAACAAAAATTATTGTAATTCATGTGGGATTAAAGGTCACAATAGGCATTCATGTAGGAAATACAACAAATGATAAGTTTGTTGATGTACTTAGTGAAAAAACAATTCCTGAATTTTTTCATTGAGAATTATGTGATTTTAAATTTTGAAACAAATGTTTGATGTTATTGAACTTGCTATAGTTTAAATGTTGCAATTTTAATGAACTTGATTAATTTAATTTATTATGAATATATTGTACATGACATATAACATCATTGATTTATACCTAATACACTAGAAACTGCATATGCAAAATTTATAATTTGAAAAAATACATGTAAGAAACTAATAAGTACCTATGCCCATACATATATATACATATGCATATCAACAAAATATATATTCAGACTTGTACAATACATATGCGTTATTCAAATATACAGATGCATTCTGGTAAAATACATATGCATATCAGGTAAAATACATATATAATCTTGTTAAAATACATATGTATTTAACTATACAAATATATATACATATGCATTGCAGAAAAATAAATATTCGGACATATATATATACATATACATATCAGAAAAATATATATTTAGACTTGTACAATACATATGTGTTTTTCAAATTTACATATGCATTATTGTAAAATACATATGCATATCAGGTAAAATACATATGCATTTCTGGTAAAATACATATGTATTTAACTATACATATGAATTGCATATAAATTGCAGAAAAATAAATATTCGGACAAATATATATACATATCAGAAAATATATATTAATACTTGTACAATACATATGCGTTTTTCAAATAACATATGTACTATGATAAAATATATTTGCATATCTGGTTAAATACATATGGATTATGCATAAAAATATGTATGCATATAATAACAGGGAATCATAGGTATTTCTGAAAAAATACATTTGCATTAGACATAAATACATATTTAAACTGGAATGAACATATTTATTAATCATAAATACATATACATCATAAATCTATATGGACTTGTGCATAACAATACAATAACTATGTATTGTTCAAAAATACATATGCAAATCTGTAAAAAAATACATATGTATTAGCTGGACAAATGCATATGAACGTCTGGTAAAAAATACATATGTATTATTGATAGATATATAAGCATAACTGAAAAATATAAATGCATTAGTCATAAATATATATGCAAAAACTGGATAAAACACATATTCATAAAGACATATGGCTAACATTTACATAAACTAACCACGAAAATATTCTATTTTAGAAGATTAAACATCAAAAATCTAAATATAACAACAAATAAACATTAACATATCATCTTTCGACATTAAACTAACATATGAAACTTAAGAAATATTCAACAAATTATTTGTCCACCTAAAGTTAACTGTTGTAAAATACAATAAAATAAAAATTCACATCAAATCTCACGCACTTTAGTGTCTTCTGTTATCCTGATTTCTAGAGGAGGCCTCATAGGTGCTTCATCATCACTGTATGTCTTTTTTTTTTCTCGAAGCATAATTCCACAAAAGTGAAGCATATCTCGTGCGAATAAGATCTGAGTCAAAGTCAACAGGTGAAACAACTTCATCAAAAGTAACGCACTCAACATATGTCGCCTTATATAAATCACAATCCCTGCAAATACATTTACCAATAAGTAAGTATCTGTTATAAAATGAATATATGTATGTATGTATGTATCTCTCTCTCTCTCTCTCTCTATATATATATATATATATATATATATATATATATATATATATACAAGTAATATGTATATTCACTACTTACAAGTTGCCACTTGGTTGTTGAGGCAAATCCTCCACAAAAGTAATATCAAATAGATTCAACTTATCATTGAATTTGTAATTTGGATGATTGTCAATATCAATACCCTTCTTCTCATAGAATTTACATGCCACGAGACATAAAGGTATAACCTCAGCTAACTTTTTAATTTCATCAAGCACCACAACATCATGATCAACAGATGACAATGAATCATATACGTATATACATCTATCATTAAAAGATAAAACAGAAAGAACCCAATGATGTTTGACCTTTACGTTGACAGAAATGAAAATATAATCAACCGTATGCCATGGCACAGTAGCATGCATACGGAATCCATTTATGTACTTATTCAGATGATATTCTTTTCCACCAGCATTAAGTGTTGAATCATCAATTGCATACACAGCTAACACACAGCTAACAATGTTCATGAAGTTGTAATCTATTGTGTTATACTTATTTGAGCTATTGGGATCATACTTGAACTTCTTTCGCAAGTAGTAAGAGCAAACATCAATTTGCTGCATTATAAAAATAATTCTAATTTAAAATTAACTAATCAAAATTAAACTCAGAGACACTAAAACTGCATATGTATATACTCATATACATATGTAACTGAACATATAACATACGACATATGTATATACGAATATATCATTATAAGTATTTACAACTTTAAATATGTAACACTGCAATAAATTTTATTTCGATATACAACTTATCAACATAATAGTCCATCACTTACCTCATCTGACCATGTCTGGCCAGGAGTACTCATAATGTAGAACCAATTCTTGTTTTCAACTGATAGCACTCCAAAATTCAAAACTGGTATGCTGGACTTGTTCTTCTTGTAATGTTCCTCTTTATTATTTCTGTTTATTTATTAAACATAATGCTACATCATAAATAGAAAAAATAAATCAATATTATAATTAATTTTTACCCTATATACGTTTTCGAATGATATTTAAGAAGGTCCACCGAAAGCCACGTGAAGAACTTGTTGGTAACCTTTGCGTCTTATATATCATTAATTGGATGAGATACGAATGGATGCTTCTGATTTAATACTTTTCGTTGCGCTTCTGTGCTTCCTTTATTATTACGACATGCAAAATATATAAAGATAATTAAAAATATAAAATGAATAATTATTGTATAAAATACAAAAATCATACTCCATTAGCAGTATAAAAAATATAAAGTAAACAAAGTTGGTAAATATAAAAAATATGCTAAAGTACTAACCATCTGCTGAACCAAATTTCACTGTGTATGGTGACTCGTTGAATCTAGATGGTCGCCTAATCCTTGAAACATTCATATGCATTTGTTCTACTTTATTTGTGGATGGATGTACGATTATCCTTCTTTCAGGATTTACATACGCATTAAGACTAGGAAAAAACTCATCAGAAATTGTGATTTGAGAATCCGGTAAAGGTTGTTCATCCTTTCTTTCTTCAGTTACTGCTTCATGACTGTGGACTGGAGTCTTATTTTTCTCGTCCAAGTTTGATTTCTCCACATCATCTGATGATGTATTTACAATCATTTCTGCAGAACATTCTTTGTTCTGTATAAAATGTAGACTGATCTTATAATGTAGTAACATTATCAAAATAAATAAATGCAGACAATGCACGTATTCGGCATACCTTGGACTCATCTTCTGCTGATGTATTTACAATCATTTCTGCAACACCTTCTGTGTTCTGTATAAAATTTAGAAAGATCTTATAATGTTGAACCATTAGATAAAAAAGTAAACACAAACAATGCATACATATCTTGGACTCATCTTGAACTCCCAAATTGGACTGTATGAGATCAAGATTAATGCTTCTAAGCACTTCATCTGAAAATGAGAATTGAAAATCTGATATTTATGCTTCGTTAATACTTTCATCAATCGATTTTGTGTTTTATATAACATGTTGAAATAAATTAAATAACATTAACAGTTGTCAAGAACTAAAATACAATATACGTATATTTAGCATACTGGTGAATCACATACATCTCTTGCTTCATGTACACTGATATCAGTTTTGTCCTTTCATAAAAGAAACAATCAAACATTGAAAATATTAACATTCAACTATATAAATATACATCAAAAAAATAAAATTTAACTATTTACAAGAACAACATCATTATCCTCATTATACACCTCCATGAAACTGGTGCTTCAATTTTGTTTGATCTCTCTGGTTACTTGTTTTTAGATATAAAAAATAACCACGTGTATAATTTCTATATGTAAAAATAAATTTCAATTGTATATAAAAAATAAAGTGCATATGAATGTACACAATTTACTTACCAATATGCCTTCAGAATTCTTATCAAAATCATGCACAAACATTGAAGTGAATTGATGGGATGATGTATTCTTATCAGCTTCATCCATTTGTGACTTGTCAAATTCTTTTTCTTTATCTTATTTCTTCGCGTTAAAAAAATATAAAATACATATCAAGATCAATAGTAAACTAACTAGTTAGATTGATACTACATTTGTATATCTAATTATACATTTTATCATTTGAAAAAAATACATATTAATACTGCAAAAAAGCCACTGCATACTATATATGTATTTATTCAAATACAAAACAGATATGTTGTAAATGAATTTAATACATCAAATATATTTTTTCTAAAAAAATCTTTTAAATAAGAATTGTTGTACATATTATTATTTGCATATGTATATATAATTATACATATTATCATTTAGGAAAATGCATATTAACACTATAAAAACACAACATATTGAATATGTATTTATTCAAATATAATATATATATATATATATATATATATATATTGTATATGTATATATATATATATATATATTGTATATGTATATATATATATATTGTATATGTATATATATATATATATTGTATATGTATATAATTCATTGATTCAGTGACCACGTTTATAATTCTTATATGTAAAGCTAAATTTTAAATGTATAATAAAAGTAAAATTCATATGAATGTACACAATTTACTTATCAATGTGCCTTCAGAATTCTTATCAAAATCATCCACAAACGTTAGAGTTGAATGATGGGGTGATGTATTTTTATCAGCTTCATCCATTTGAGACTTTTCAGATACTTTGTCTTTATCTTGTTTCTTTGCGTTGAAAAAATATAAATGCAGAATAATATCAATAGTAAACTAACAAGTAAGAATGAAACTGCATATGTATATATGATTATACATATTAACATTTAAAAAATAAATATTTAAATTGTATAAAGACACTGCATACTAAATATGTATTTATTCAAATACAAATACATATGTTGTATATATATTTAACACAACAAATATATTTAATAATTATTCTTTTAAATGAGAATTTTTGTACCTTATTCTCATTTATTGAATTCATTATCTAATCACACCTTGTTGATACTAGGTCCTGAATGACATTCAACTCTTGTCGAACCTGATTTCAAACAAAAATAATCAGACATGAAAAAATATATATATATCCAAGTCTTAAACACAAATTACCTCATCACAAAATTTTTTAAAGACTTTCTTAGAAACAACAACATCTTCATCTTCACAATTGAAAGAAGACAACAGGTGACTGAACTAGAATAAATTTTTTACTTTCTGATCGGTTTATGTTTTTCCTGTTTGAAACTAATGTATCTTTTGATTGAATCGGCTTGAAAATTGGTGTCTTCACAGAAGGCCTCTTCACATCACGAGTTGGAGGAGTTCTTTTCGGTGTATGCTCATCTACACCTTTTGGTTGTTGCTTCAACTTTTTCTTGGAAGGTGAATTTGATGAATCGCCCTGATATTTTTTTGGTGATTAAATGCTTTTGTTGAAGTGGGGGATCCTGAAAATCAACATCTGAATCAACAATATCTTCTTTATGACTTTCACCTCCAGGTACAACCTTCTTGGGTATTTGAAAGGATGAAATCTCTTTTCGTGTTGGCTCAATATTCTAAAAAATAACCTACAGTATATAATATTTATATTACAAAATACTTAAAAGTATTTTAGAAGTAAAAAAAAAAGTGACATTATGAACATATACAACAAACATTATAAATCAGTTAACCTTACAAAAATGCATAAGCAGTGATAAATTGTATTTTGTATATGAACATATATGAAAACAGTAAATGTATTTACAAAATAATCAAACATCACACAAAAAAGAAGTTTTTAAGTAAACTGACCTTGTCATTTGCATCATTAAACATGCTTTTAATAAGAGATTCATATCGTGGGCGAGGAGCATTTGTCTTCCAATTCAAAATACATAAAATTTGAGTGTCCACCTTGGAAGCAACATTACGAGGAACATTAGAACAATACTCGTACAACTAAACCTGAATGACAAGTGACATTCTATGGAGCATATAAAACTTTCCTGTCGCTTTAAACTTTTTATTCAAGCTTTTAGCTACTTCCTCAAATGCAACAGATCCCCAAGGATAGTTCTTGTAGCGACCACTCTCAACAAATTAAAATGGAGACGTGGAATAACTGCGGTATCAATAGCTGACAGTAAAAATGCGTGAATAAAATATAAATTAGCAAATTTCACCACATTTTCATTATTTTCCTTCCCCCATATTTTACCCGAAATAACGGCAAATAATTTTTTTTTCTAAATATAACTGGAACCATCAAAATATTGCTCAATAATTCTATTTGGAAGCTCCTCATCAAACACAAAATCATTCTTATTTGAATGACAATTCAAACCAGTAACCACAACAAACTCTCTAGGACTGAAGTGAAGACTTGTTCCCTTTGTACGATAAATTATGGCACTTGTAGAACTTTCCTTAGTTACAAGTGACATAATATATCTCCCTAATTGCGCTTGAACCACACAATTTTTCTTATTTATGTAAACACCAAATATACTATTATTACAAAACATCTTGTACTGATTCTTCGTTAACATTGACTTAATACAATCTTCAATGTTATTGACTGTACGACATTCGATATGTGGTGCAAATTTGGGCAATACTTTTTTCATGTATAATTGATCACGCAACACCTATAGACCACAAAAATACAATTATATATCTAAAAAGTGCCACATATGTATTTACAAAAATACATCTTAAAGTTTCATTACAACATATATACAAAAATCTAGCATATGTATTTTATGAATACATCACTGGTACAAATTTAAGTTATCAAACATCAAAATACATACATTGTCACCATCTAATAAATAACAAATACAACAAAGCATAAAATATAAATCTTACCAATAACAAGTACAAAATACATATCTAACCAGTAACAAATATATTTCATATAATTCCAAACATATAAAATACATATGTATTTTATGTATACATAGCTGGTCCAAAATTCAAATTATCAACAAAGAGAAACTCAACAAAATACATATGTATCTTAACAGAAACTCAAAAATATGTACACAACTTATCAAGTGTATATATAAAATACATATATGAACATATTTTCCATAAACTATAAAATTTTACAAATGCAAAAATACCTTCTCCACTTTCTCTTTTTCAGATTCATAATCAGATGAAATAGGACTTGTAATTTTACTCGATTGTGCTTTTTCGTCTGGCTTTCTCTTTTTCACCGATTTTTGAATTTTTGTGGGTTTTGGGGATGGAGATTTCCTCACTGCTTTCCGTTTCATTATTTCAATAGTTTTTTCGGATCGTTTCATTGCTTCGATATGAACTCTTCTATGAAAACACCTTCCTTCGACTGAATATTAGTAGAAACCAAATTAATGTCTTCGTCTTGTGTTAAATCAAGACTAAGCGATGGTAGTTCATCGAAAACTAAATTCATTGGTGGAATACCTCTAACTGAACTACTACGATTTGCATGTTCTGTCATTATAGTAGAACTCCAAAAATTTCAACACACAAAAATTTCAACATACAAAAATTGAAAAAAAAATAAAAAAAACCCCAAAACACAAAATGCAGAAGAATGTGAAAAAATAATGCCAAAAATAAATTACATAAAAGAAGTTATATGAAAAAGATAACATGTATTAACTGTAGAATCAACTTACCTTAATAGATGGGGACAATGTTTATCAAGAATTTGAGAGAAAAAATTGGAATTTGAAGAAATAGACGAAGAAAGTTATATCGGAGAGAATTGAAATTGGCAAAGTTGCATGAAAAAAGGGTAAGGTAAATATATGGGTTAAAGTCACGCGCTTTTTAATAAAAAATATAAAAGATTGCTACTTTTTCTATTACTTGTAATTTTAACAAACTATTGCTATTAATTGTAATTAAGCTCTTAGATTTGCTAGTTTCTGTAGTTTTTTCTTAAATTTTCAGTCATTTGAACCAGCCCAAAAGCTAACCCAACCCTGGCTCAATTACAACTCTACCCGGCCCACCTTATAACCTTCCCCTTTTACCCGTACAATACAACATCAATAATACAAGAAACAACAACCCAATTTCTATCAAACAACATCAACCAACAACACCGAACCACCCTCAAACCACAAAACAATGGTGAACATTCGTGAGCTTCTCTCCTCCTTCACTGCAAACCTTTGAAAAGGAGTAGCTAGAGGTTCAATGGTTTTTGGGCTATTCTTGATAGACAAAGAGCTTGCCTTTCTTGAAAAACTCAAGCCTACTATATCAAAATTTCAATAAAAGTCTCAAACTTTCAATCTCTTCTGAAAAGATGATTTTTCTTCACTAAACTATCACTTTTTTAAATTCAAATTTCAAATTCTCAAGGCTCCTCCAAGAAGTTGTTCTATTTTTGCCTATAAAAGGGGGCTCTTTTTCACTTTGAGGATGGTTGAAGTGGTAAAAATTGGGAAATTTATTGGGGCACCATACTCTTTCACTCACTAATTTTGTTTTATTTTATAATTTCTGATTACGCTTTCTTTACCTTCGTTGCTTTTCGTCGTTTGCATTCGAAGTTCGAGTTCGAGTTTGATTTCGTATCTCCGATGAGGAAGCCTCAGCTTCGCTTCCCCACACAAAGTAAATTCTATTCCGTCTAATTACATTATGTCTAGTTTTGGCAATTTTCTGATCGGTTGAGTTTGTCTCTATCATTTGGTTAATTTTGAACATAAATATGAAATAAAATGGAGTTGGTCATTTTTGTTGGCCGGTTATGAATGCAAACTTTGGACAAAATTGTTTATCGTGTTCTAGTTGGGATGTCAACTGGTTAATTTTGGGCATAAAAACATGAAGCAAAATCAGTCCTTGTTCATTTCAGATTCTTTTTTTTGTCTTCCTACTTGTTTCCTGTTATAATTTCCTATTAGGTGGTCGGTGTATTAGTCAGTTATGTTTCTGTAAGGTATAATCAATCTTGTGGTTTGTATTATCACTTTTACATAAAATGCAGAAAATTCTTCATGGTACTTTAGCTTATATTACTGTGTGCGTTACGTGAAGCAAAGCTAAGTTTTCCAAGGGTTTTGTCTCTCTCTGCATTGTTTGTTGGAGTTAGTCTAGAATCCCAAGTTCGATACAAAGGTCAAAATGAAGTTTGATTTGACTGTTCGGACGCGATTTAGTTCAAGAGTAGAAAAGCTATATTACCATAGCTGGCCTGAATTAGCTATTTTGGTCTTTTTATTTGCTTACTTAAAACGACCGAATTTATGTTTGCAAATCTACATTAGTTGAGTCTGCTTTTTTTGTTTTTTTCTAGAAGAAAATAGTTCAGATTTTGATGTTTGTTTCATGACGTGTTCATAGAATCATCTAAATAATAAAAATATAAATTCGTTTCTGTCCTGGTATTCCTTTACTTTTTCGACTCGTTTCTTGCATCAAATGGTTGCAGAAGTAATGAGCTACTCTATCGGATTGTGAAAGTCTATGTTTGCCGTCTATGCTTGTTCATTCTTTGTTTGTACTCATTAACATCATTTGAAATGATTTGATTACTTACTATTGTCTCAAGACAAAATGCATAGAACCGAGCCATATTTGGGGTGTTCTTGTGTTCAAGCAGTTGTAGTTGTATTGGCATATTTACTTTAGGGTGTGTTTGGTATGATGGAAAATATTTTTCGAAAAATGTTTTCCGGTTTTCCCTTGTTTGGTTGCAACAAAAGTTTAGGAAAATATTTTCTAAGACAACTTATTTTCCACCATTTGATGGAAAATGACTTCCCTTATGGGCCAAAGGAAGTCATTTTTCAGAAAATGACAAATGTGACTTATGACCTCACCCCACCCCTCTTCCCACCCCAACAAGACTTATATTCACATGACTCAAAAAATTCACATTCTCAAAAATTTACATTACTCGGAAATGTTTTTCACTGTGCTTGGCTTCAATTCTTCATTGCTTGAAATAAAAAATAGTGAAGCCCGAATTTTTTCCATTTTCAATTCGTTGAATATATTGTTATTTTCATATGCATAGAGGAAGACTTACTTATATTACTTTTGTTAATTGCATATTTCATTTTGTTATCGATGTAACTTGTTTCACGAGGTTGAATAAGTTTGTCGTTCTTTTATATTTCTATTAATTGTAGTATCTTGAGATTGTCCTAACAAAATATTGAAAAATGTCTCCTATATTTGCTAATTAATAGTTTCTTAAATTTAGTGATTGTAATATTTTAGTATTCGATATTGATATTATTTGTTATGCTTAAATTAGTTCTTACATATAGTTGAGTTGCTAGAGGCACTGATATACTAGTTAACAGATAGTAGTATTTTCTAAAAAATATTTTTTCACTCACCAATCGAACATTAGAAAATATTTTTCTAAAAAATATTCTCTACTCACCAACCAAACACCATAAAATATTTTCCGGAAAATATTTTCCATTCACCAACCAAACATGAGAAAATAAGTAGAAAATCAAATTATTTTTCAGGAAAACACTTTCCAAGAAAATATTTTCCATGAAAAATATTTTCCATCATACCAAACACACCCTAAATGTCAGCATAGTTCTTGATAAAAGAATTTGGTTTGAATCATCTACCGTCTTAGCCTTTAAAACATATATATTAGGCATGGTAGCCGTTCAAATATGTTAGGCTTTAAAGAAAATTTAGTGGACGATAGTTTTCTTTTATTTCTCTTGATAGTAGTATTTACCACCATTTTCCAAAAAAAAATACACATGAATTTCTTGATCCTGGTAAAGTTGTTCTAAGCCAAAATGATGTGATTGCACCTCTTTCTCCTTCTTCTGGTATGATTTTGTGAATACCTGAGTTATTCTAGTCCCAAGATTCTGCATGAGTCATCCCGCCTTTCCTTGTTCATTACTTGTCTCACCTCGTCTCTTCTGTTAGTGTGTGCAAATGTCTTTTCTGTAAAAATTGGTGACATATGTGATTGTTGGTAGATGGGTTTGAATCACTTACAAATAGTATGTGAACGTTTAACTAAAAGTAGATTCATATAATGTTACACTTTCTTCTAAAAAATACAATTTTTGATTTCAAGAAATGTTCTTTGGTTGCTCCCTTTTCTAAATGAATAGGTGTGTTTGAACTTGAGCATTTGTGCCACTGTTGAATAATTTTTCGTATGAGTGATCTGATCTCTTATTACAGTAATAGATTTTCGTAGGTGTCCCATATGCGTACATTAAGATGGTGAAAAATTCTTACATGTGAGGGAAACATTTAACCAAATTTCTATATTGTTGTTTGGAGTGTGTGCTTTGTATCTTTTGCTATTGTGTCATTTAATTGGTTCTTAATCTTTATATTCTTTTGTTTCATGTGAAACTTTACTCCTCTGTTCTTGTCTTATTTCATGTGGTATGAGGCTGATATGATTTGAATTGTTTTCACATTGTTACTGAGGGTAAAAAACGAGCACTAGAGTTAGAAATTTGTTCCCTTGCTAGCTTGGATTTGTAAATTTCCTTCTATCATTTGCAACTCGCTAGTTTACCTGATCTCTTGTTTCCCTTATTGGCGTCTCTTTTGATCAAGTTTAGAGTAAAGCTCCCTTTTGTCTTAGACTGAAATGTTAAAATTTTTAATCTACTTCAACTAGTGTTTGCGATCTTCAAGATGGAGTTCTAATGAAAATAATTTTGAATTACAATGTGCAAAATCCTTCCTTCCCCTTTTTTGGTCAACTTTGCTGGTAGCTTTCTCACGAACAAAAGTGGTATTCTTGTTTAGCTTGATTTTGACGATGCGTTCGTAATGCTCTCACTCATGTGATACTCTACTTGTGAATTTGGTAACTAGAACTTTCATGCTATGAATTTTTTTTATTAAAATATGGAATATTGTAGCTTTTATCTAGATCAACTCCAAACAAAAAAACTCCACATGACTGTCCACTTGGATTATAACCAACTTCCTGAAGCATTTTTTGTTATACTTAACCTATGTCTTACATTTTTTGAATCAGTGTAGTTACTATTTACGTTATTGATTTTCTATTTGACTGCAAAAAAATATTAATGTGTTTATCACCTAAAAAAATATTAAAATATTATAGTAAATTCATTTGTTCTCATTTCACCTCTCTTAGATTTTAAATGTAGCGTATCGCTAAACTTAGGTATTTAATTTATATTTTAAAAAGTTTAAAATTTTGTAGGTTAAAACATACCTTTTAGAGTAGTGGCTGAGTTGTTAGAACCTTTTAATGCTTTCATATAGAATAATGACTTTAATTTAGTCAAACCTTTTCAATTTTGCAAATAACTTACCCATCAAAACTCCATTTTATTTAACTTAATATAGTTAAATATTTACTACTTTTTATGTTATTTTTAACGTCATGTCAAGTTTTTTTTTTTTTTTTTTTTTTAAAATAGATTTCCAAAGCAAATGAGTCAAACTTTTTAGTTACTATAAATGATCGTTTTCAAATCCTTGCATTTTTCACAAATATCAAAGAGTTCTTTTTTTCTAAGTTAAAGTTTGCTCACCAATTTTAAGTTTGAAAAATGTTTCTCCACCAATTACTTTGAAATAAAAATTATTTTCTTACTCAATTACTCGCCTTTTCAAATCTTAGCTCTTGCATTTGATTTGAATTTCTAACCTAAGTTTGGTCGGTTAATCGTAGCTCGCGAATCCTTTAGGATGCTTAATCTCTTCCCTTTAGGATAATTAAAACCCTTACCTACAATCACTAGTTAAGTAGATTTTAAAATGAAGTCTTGATTTTTCTTTTAAGTCACATAGTTTATAATAGGTGTCCTAATTCACCACAGAATTAATTAGGTGGCGACTTTCTGATTTTAATTAGAAGTTTTCCAATATGTTGTACCTAGATTTGAATCGTGTCGAAATGGGGTAGGACAGTAGTCTAACACTCACTACCACCTGAAAACTATAACAAAATAATACGATAATAGAGATATCAAAATAATAAAACTAAACTTAACCATTACACAGAAAAAATTCTCAAAGCAAAGATATAAAAACAATACAATTAAACCTAACATTTACCTACAAAAAATTCTCAAATCCGACCAACATTCATCTAATACCACCTGTAAACTACAACAAAATAATACAATAGTGATTACAAAGCTTCAATTTTGATGAAAATAATTCGTGTCTGAGCGAAAATTTTGACCCTAAAGAATGACTTGAATAAAAACAAAGAAGACATAGGTGAGGTTTTGAAAATTAAGCATCTACCAATCTAGTTTAGCGTGCATCTCAATATTTATAGAAGTATTTCCTTAATAGAGTCATATTTTAGAGTACTTTTCTATCCTATTTTAGTAGTGTTTTTCTAATTGATCAGTACAAAGAAAAATATTAATTGATTTTCCTTCCATATATTTTAAAAGTCCCATATATTTTAGGAGTCTAGTTAATATAATAAAAATAATTAAATAATAAATTAAAGAAGATAGTAAAAAAATAGTTTTGTCTAAAGGAGAGTCTTTTAGTGAAGGATAAAAAGTTCAAATCACTTTTCTATAGATTATAGATAAATACAGATATAGATATAGATATAGATATAGATTATAGATTATAGATAATGACCTATTTAACTTTTTTAATTTATTTAAAAATAATAATCTTTTGTTATAATATTTTAATTTTACTTTTAATTTTTATGTAAAATATTTAACATCATAAAATTAAAAAATAGTTGATATATTTAACATAATTTTAATTTAATTTTTTTTTTCAAAATTTTTTGGCAAATCAAAATTTTCATTCCCTTTTAAACGAAGCAAATAGTTTTTTATAATGGTTAATGGAAGCGAAAGGTGCATTCTTTATTGGGTAAGATATTTATTGAATATGTATTCACTGACACTACGATGTACTTTATATGACCTTTTTTTAGTCAATTTTTAGAAAAGATATATGTTCAATTCTATTAAATGATTTATACAAATATAAATATTTATAATTTATTTTAAATCATAAATTTATTTTAAAAAATTATTTATTTTTTAAGCTTCGTACTAAATTAAACAACATGCTATAAATAAAGACAGAGAGTGATATTATTTTATTTCAAAATAATTAATGAACACGTGACAATGGCCATATGCATGTGCATGCAATAGTACTTTTGAAGGGATTTGGCTCCTCTCCTTTACTTAAAATCCCGTTCTACTAAATTAATTACAAAAATCTCTTCTAAGTAATTAAAGTAGCTTATTTTCTGATACATAACTATCCACTCCTTTACACAATTCAATATTCCTAATTTATTGCCCAAAATCATGATAACAATACCACAATTGATGCCCAAATGTTCTCCTTCATTCTATCAACATTGAAGTTTTAACTTTCATATACAACCTCCATTAACAATACCATAATTATTTCCGTGAGCTGATACATCATTTGTTATAATATTTGATATGAATTTCTCGTCCCTAATATATTCAATATAATGAATTTTCTGATACATAGATCTAACCTGAAAAGGTTTCAATTTTCGTTCGCTGATACATAATTTCTATGTATTTAATAAGGGTTTCTCGTCCTGATACATTCAATATAATCATATTTTTTTTTCTGTTAAGTAATGTATCATATGAATTAATATTTCTTCATCATTCTTTCTTCATCATTCTGATACATAGATCTAACCTGAAAAGGTTTCAATTTTCATTCGCTGATACATAATTTTTTATGTATTTGATAAGGGTTTCTCGTCCTGATACATTCAATATAATCATGTTCTTTTCTGTTAAGTAATGTATCATATGAATTAATATTTCTTCATCATTCTTTTCTGTTAAGAATGAATTAGTTTTGGAAGATTATGATTGATGAAACTTGATTTGACTATTCAAATTTTTAAAAATAAAGTTGAAATGGATTTTATGTAATTAAACAGACAAAATCTTAAATTACATCCGTTAATTACTCAACTGTAGGCGCTTATATCGTTTTTTCCCCTTTTTATCTTCAATTAATTAGTTTGTAATGTATCATAAACTTATGTCTCGGGATCAAACTTATGTATCATATCCGCAATATTAAGTAATTAATATAAAACTTGGGAGAGAGGGTAATTAGATAGTAAAGTATTGGGGTTTATGCTGTTTATCTTTAAATAACTGATATTTGTCATATCTAAATAGATTAATTGTCTTTAAAATATGATGGTGACTCCTTCAAGTGTTGGTATTTTCTTCTTAATTGTCTATCTGATAATTTTTATGATTATCATGATATATAGAACTTACTCTAGTTCAAAGAAAATTTGAAAAGCATTGCAGCGTAAGTATGAGACTGAGGAGGGGGGAGCAAAAAAGTATGCCGCTAGCAGATTTTTTTGTTTCTAAATGGTGGACAACAAATCAATGGTAAACGAAGCTCAGGACTTCATAATGATAGTTGGAGAACTCAGGTCCGAGGATGTCAAAATTATAGATAACCTTATTGTTTGTGACATAATAGATAAACTTTCACCTTCGTGGAAGAAATTTCAAAAAACTATGCGCTACAAGTAAAAAGAAACTTCTCTTGAGACTTTGATAATGAGAATCCGCATGAAAGAAGGGGCAAGGGGCCAAGACGCACTTTTATAAAAAGAAGAAAACAACATCACACCAAAGGTAAATTTAATTTCTTCAAATAATGTTGCCCTTGAAACTAATAAAAATATTACTTTGAAACCTAAGAAGAAATTTTTTAAAAAAATGATGGTAGACAATCCAAGAAAAATAATGATAGAAACAACCAAGCAAAAAATCAACATGTACAAGAAAAAGGACTGTGCTTTGTTTGTGAAAAAAGTGGACATATTGCTCGATTTTGCAAATTTTAAAAACGTGGGCCTATATCTCAGGCAAACGTTATCGAAGAACCATTTGTGACTTTGATAACAGACATAAACATGGTGGAGAATGTTGATGGATGGTGGACTGACTCTGGTGCAAACCGTCATGTCTGTTATGACAATGACAGATTTAAAAAATATACTCCTTTTGAGGAGCCCAAAATCATCATGCTTGGAGATTCTCACACAACTCAAGTGCTTGGAATGGGAGATGTCGAGTTGAGATTTACTTCTGGAAGGGTATTGATTTTAAAAGATGTACTTTATACTTCTTCCATGAAATGAATGTGATAAGTACATATATCATAAGTCTTGAAATAATTTGCATGTTATTTGCCAATATGTTGATGATTTATTAATATTTGGCTCTAACATGAATGTTATTAGTGATGCTAAAGATATTCTTAGAAGTCATTTTATATGAAAGATCTTGGTGAGACAAATTTTATTCTAGAAATAAAAATTACTAGAACATGTGATGGCATTTTTCTTGACCAGTCACATTATGCTGATTTTTTTTTGAAAAAATATAATTTCCTTGATTGCAAGCATGTTGTAACTCTATTTGATTATAGTGTTCACTTGTTTCTTGTTGAAAGTGAAAATGATGTTATAAATCAAAAAGAATATGCTAGCACAATTGAAAGTTTAAGATATGTGACTGATTGCACTAGACCTGATATTGCATATGCAGTAGGAGTACTTAACATGTTTACTAGCAAGCCAGGTAAAGAACATTGACATGCTATAACAAGAGTAATGAGATACTTAATTGGAATGAAAACTTATGGTTTGTTCTATAAAAAATATCCTGTTGTACTTGAAGGATTTTATGATGCGGATTGGAACACTTTATCAGGTGATTTATTATCCACTACTGGTTATGTTTTTACCTTGGGTGGTTGTAATACCCCGTATGTTTCTAAGCTAGGAAATGAACCATTGTTCCTAGATATGAAACCTCCTATACTGTGATTCATATTTGAGTACATGACTTACAATGAGTATCCTAGTGATAATATAGTTTATTACGTGTTAATCATGTTCATACGAGTAACTTAGAGTAAGGCAAGCTAAGAGCTTTTGAATCCATCAAGTTTTAGTGCTTGATTTCGCAAGAGTAATCTTTGAACAAGAATAACTTTATTTATATGTGGTATTTTGGTAAATTTAGACAAACCAAATTGTATAGAATTGAATTAGCTTTCCAACGATATCAATTTTACCAAAATCCGACACCCGAGCAAGAAGTTATGGCTTTGCGAAGTGGAGTGCGTCGCCTAACAAATCGCATAAGGCTACTGGAATGGGTATGCCATAGGTTTTGCGATGCACACCCTAAAGTGTGCCATAAGATGTGCGACGCATACCTTAGCTTGTGCTATAAGATGTGCGGCGCACACCCTAGCTTACGCGATAAGGTGTGCGACGCATACTTAGGATTCCAGTGACAAAAATACTTTGTTTTTGAGTTATTTTGAGGGCAACTAAGTCTTTTGACACTCCTTACACGTCCCTAAACTTAACCTTGAAAAATTTATAGCTCCTAATCACATTACAACCCTATTAACATCTTAAGTTCATTATCCAAGAGCACAATAGGAGAAAAACAACTAGGGTTGCACCATCAAGCTTGAAGGTCCAATTTTTCAACAATTTCATCACCATTAAAGTATGTGTAGTGTTCATCTATGGATCCCTTTCATTTATAGAGTTCAAGAATAATGTTTTAAATATTATTTTGTGATTGTATTGTTGCGATATTAACATGTACATGTTGATGATTTGTTGTTTAAATTTCAAGATGATATCTAAAGGTGTTTTCATGAAGTATATATGTTTGTTAGTTGAAACCCATGAATTTTGGGTGGTTTAATATGGTGAGATTCATGAACACACCTAATCCAAAACAATGCAAGCAAAGTGTTTGATAAAATACCTAGGATGATAGGATTCATGTCCCATGATCTAATAGTTCTTAAATGACAAGTCCAAGCTCTATGTTTTATGATTCCACATGAATTCCACGTTATTGATATGTGCTGTTGTTGTGACATGGATTGAGCACGGTATTGAAGCTATGAAAGTATATACATGTTGTATGCATTTCCTTTCCGTGTATAAGATATTGAGAACTATGCTTAGTGTGAAATCCCCTACTTATGATATTGTAAACGTGGTGTCTACTCTTATGATCAAGTCAGTCATGTGTGTCAGTTTCCTTCCATTGAGTCCTTGGGGTACTTGTACCCGAAAAATATAGTTGTTTGCCTAGAGCCATGTCATGTTATCACGATACTCTCAGTCAAGCCATGATCTATAGAACTTAGTCAGTCACGTCACTCAGGATATCTCAAAAATCTCATGATCTCAGTTAATTCTTAGATAGTAGTACTATTCTGTTAGTCAACGAAAGTCAGTTATGCAGTCCATGTAAAGTCAGTTAATCATGTCCAGACTTTTCAGATGGGAGTAGAAGTTAGCACCGAGTGAACCCAAGGATGGGAACACACTTTCAGATGATGGTGTGATTCTTAGCAGTCATCCTTGCATTCCAGAACTATGTAGCCAGCATAGGTTGAGACATCAATACCTGTCAGTTGAGGGTAGATGAGGTGGCTTAACCTGTCAGATTAGGGTCCCACCGTTCTCATTAGAGTACCTACCAGATGAGGTTCACTCACAGTTTTTCCTTACCAGTGGCGCGGTATTGACACCCTTCCAATCAGGGCACAGATTGGACCCCAGCTCAGCTATTGTAGTGCATTTGGGGCATGTCGGTTAAACAACTACCTCCCACAGTTTCATTCTCAGTCTCAGTGAAATAACTCAGATAGTTCTTCATATTTTAATACCAGGACTATCAGATACAGTCAATTTAGTTATAGTACGGAACTCAGACGGTTCCATCAGATTCAGGACTGTCAGACACAGTCATCCATCTTATCGAAATTTCAGTATCAGTCATGTTAGATATCAGTAAACTATGTATTAGCGTACAGATCTAGATATCACTCATTAACGATCTCAGTTACTATGTATGCATGTTTGCACTCTCACGTTCATATTAGTCAGTCAGTTAGCATTGCTCATACATGTAAACCCTTTTGCATTTAGCCTACCTCACTCGTATACTCAGTACTTTCAGTTGTACTGACGCATTTGCGCTATGGTGCTTTCTTTTATGTTACACCATAGGTTCAGATACATGAGTTCCGGATCAACAGTAGCAATCGTATTTCAGTATACAGAGTTACAGTGAGTCCTCTTCATTCGAGGACGATGTGATTTGATTTTACTTATTATTTTAGTTAGCTTTCAATTTACGGAGTTAGTTGGAGACATGTTACTTCAATTCCCTACTCAAACAGTACTTAGAGGCTTTCAGATTTTAGATTCATCTTTCAGTTGTTTTGGGTATTAGTTACCCCATATAGATGTTATTATTTAGCAGATATTCTAGTCAGTTGAACCTTATGGCTTATTGTTCAAGTTTTTCCATATTTTACATGTATATTATGTAGTTCATAGGTACAGATATTAGTCATGGGTTAGCTTATGGTCCTTCGGGGTCATAAGCACCGTGTAGCATACAAACTTGGTATTAGAGCCTAAGGTTCAATAGGATCCTAGGAAGTCTGAAAGTCGCATCTAGTAGAGTCTTGTACATAGGTGTGTTGCGCGCCACATTTATGTACAGGAGGTTATGAGATATTTTAGGAACAGTTTCCCTTCTTTCATTATTCATGTCGTGCTAGTGAGCATAATCTCAAGTTAAACTCTCAGTGTAATCCGTTCTTCTCTTATTTCAGAACAAACCTCCAAAGAGAAGAAACCAGCCAACTCTTCAGCCTGAAGATCCTTTGGGAGAACATGTTTTTCATGCGGAGTTTAGGGCCGTATTCACCATACTTTCTCAGTCTGTGGCTGCTAAAAATGAACGGCCACCAGTTATTCTGGCCAATCCACTGGTCAACTCAACCGCAACTTCACCCAAATGAACCCTCCATCTTTCTTCGGGTCTAAGTCTTCTAAAGACCCTTAAGAATTCATTGACCAAGTCCAGAAGGTCATAGACATCATGGGAGTTACTTCTTGTCAGAGTGCCGAGTTAGCCGTATACCAGTTACAGGATATTGCTCATGCTTGGTACAAACAGTGGAAGTCTGAAAGGTTAGAGGATGCAGGTCCTATGGAGTGAGAGGAATTTGTCACGGTTTTCTTAAACAGATTCTTTCCCCAAGAGCTGAGGAAGGAAAAAGTTTAAGAGTTCATCAACCTCAGGAAGGGAAATATGACGGTTAAAGAGTATTCTCTCAGATTTACTCAGTTAGCCATATATGCCCCTCATGTGGTTGTAGACAACAGGGCTAAGATGAGCAAGTTCGTGTCAGGGGAGAATGATAGTGTGGTAAATGAGTGTAGGTCTGCGATGCTGAATAGTGATATGACTTTAGCCAGGCTGATGACCCATGCTGAGCAAATAGAGGAGCAGAAGATTAGGATTAGGGAGAGGAAGAACAAAAGGGCAAGGTCAGGCAGTTTCAGTTTTGCTCAACCCAAATAAGAAGTAGGAAATCGTTCGCAGTTTCATCCTAAGCCAGCAGTTCCTGTTCCTTTCTCCGTCAGTGCCCCAGTGCTAAAATTCAGAGACGGCAACCGAGATCAAGCACTAGGCTCTAAGTCTCAGGGTAGTGTCAGTAGTGCCCGAACTAATCCCCTAAGTCATACTTGTGGTAAGAACCACAATGGTATTTTTAAAGCTGGTAGAGATTTTTATTTTGATTGTGGAGAGCCAGGTCACAAAGTTAGAAACTATCCCCAGTCCGGTTATCAGGGTCAGCAAAACCGTTCCACAGCTCAGTCCAGTCGCCCGAACCAGCAGGGTGCCACTTCTAATGCTACTAGTGGGCAACACCCAAATCGTATTTATGCTCTCCAGACCCGAAAGGATCAGGAAAATTCTCCTGATATCGTTACTGGTATGTTACAGATTTTCCATGTTCATGTTTATACTTTGCTAGATCCAGGTGCATCCTTGTCTTTTGTTACTCCTTATCTAGCAGCCGATTTTGGAGTCAATCTTGAAAATTTAGTAGAGCCCTTCTCAGTCTCTACCCCAGTGGGTAAATCTATCATAGCCAGACGGGTATACAGGAACTTTCCGGTTATGATATTCCAGAAAGCCGCTTCAGCAGATTTAGTCAAATTAGAGATGTCTGACTTTGATGTCATTCTCGACATAGATGGGCTTCATTCATGCTATACCACAGTCGACTGCAGAAATAGAATAGTCTAATTTCAGTTCCCAAATGAACCCGCCCTTGAGTTGATGGGTAGTATATCCGTTTTCAGAAGTCAGCTTGTTTCCTACCTTCGGGCAAGGAAAATGATATATAAAGGATGTGTTTATCATCTTGTTCATGTTAAAGAGTCTAGTTCTAAGACTCCTAGTCTTGAATCAGTTCCAGTTGTAAATGAATATTCAGATGTCTTTCCTGAAGATCTCCCAGGAATTCCTCCCGAAAGGGAAATAGACTTCGACATTGATCTTCTTCTAGACACTCAACCTATTTCTATTTCGCCATACAGAATGACACCTGTAGAACTCAAGAAACTGAAAGAAAAGTTGAAGGATCTCTTAGATAAGGGATTTATTAGACCCAACATTTCACCGTGGGGTGCACCAGTCTTATTCATGCGTAAGAAATACGGTTCTCTCAAGATATGCATTGATTACCATCAACTTAATAAAGTTACGATCATGAACAGGTATCCACTTTCTCGGATAGATGACTTGTTTGACCAACTCAGGGTGCCAGTTATTTCTCCAAGATAGACCTCAGATCAGGCTACCATCAGCTCAGAGTTAGAGAATATGACATCCCGAAGACAACTTTCCGTACTCGGTATGGTCACTTTGAGTTTCTAGTCATGTCCTTTGGTATTACCAATGCCCCAGCCGCTTTTATGGACTTGATGAACCGTGTGTTCAAGTAGTACTTGGACATGTTAATCATAGTCTTCATAGATAATATTCTAGTTTATTCCCGCATTGAGCGCGATCATGAAAACCATCTCAGAACAGTACTTTAGACCTTCAGAGATCACCAATTATTGGCCAAATTTAGTAGGTGAAAATTTTGGATAAGATCAGTAGCATTCCTTGGCCATATTATTTCCGATGATGGCATTAGAGTAGATCCTCATAAGATCGAAGCGGTAAGAAACTGGCCTCGTCCTGTCTCTTCATCATATATCAGGAGTTTCTTAGGTTTGGTTGACTATTACAGATGGTTTGTCGAGGGATTTTTCTCTACTGCATCTCCTATGTCCATATAGACTTAGAAGAAGGTCAAGTTTCAGTGGTCAGATTCTTGCGAGAAGAGTTTTTAAGAGTTGAAGACTCGACTTACCTTATCTCCAGTTCTAGCTCTTCCAGATGGTTCAGATGAGTTCGTAGTTTATTTTGATGCATCCAGAGTGGGTTTAGGTTATGTCCTCATACAGTATGGCAAGGTCATAACCTACGCCTCCAGACAGTTAAAGCTCCATGAGAAGAATTATCCTACTCATGATCTTGAGTTAGCAGCCGTAGTATTTGCCTTGAAGATTTGGAGGCATTATCTATACGAAGTTCATGTAGATGTCTTCACAAATCATAAGAGTCTTCAGTATGTCTTTTCTCAGAAAGATCTCAATATTCGTCAGAGAAGGTGGTTAAAACTCTTGAAAAATTATGACACGGGTGTCCTTTATCATCTGGGCAAGGCCAACGTTGTGGCCGATGCTTTCAGTAGACTCTCCAGGGGTAGTGCTTCTTACATTGAGGATAGCAAAAAGAAGATATCTCAGGAAATCCATCAGCTTGCCAGACTAGGTGTTCGCTTAGTCGATTCTTCAGAGGGTGGTGTATGTGTTCAGAATAGTTCAGAATCATCTCTAGTTTCTGAGGTGAAAGAAAAGAAAGACAGGGATCCCAGCCTTGTCAAGTTAAAAGTGTCAGTTCAGAATCAGAAAGTAGAGGTTTTCTCCCAAGGGGGAGATGGTGTTCTTCGTTGTCAAGGTCGTCTATGTGTTCCAGGTGTAGATGGATTGAAGCAGCGAATTCTTACAGAAGTGCATGGTGCACGATACTCTATTCATCCAGGGGCCACTAAGATGTACCGCAACTTGCGGGAGTCCTATTGGTGGAGTGGGATAAAGAGAGATGTTGCAGAGTTTGTGGCTAAGTACTCTATAAGTCAGTAAGTTAAGATAGAGCATCAGAAGCCTAGTGGTTCCATGTAAGAGTTCACCATTCCTACTTGGAAGTGGGAAGAAGTGAACATAGATTTCATGACGAGTTTGCCTTGAACTCGTTATCAGCATGATTCGGTTTAGGTTATTATAGACAGAATGACCAAGTCAGCTCATTTCCTTCCAGTCCATACCTCTTATTCAGTCGAGGATTACATCAAACTCTACATCAGGGAGTTGGTCAGATTACATGGTGTTCCATTATCTATCATCTCAGAAAGAGGTACCCAGTTTACCTCTCACTTCTGGAAAGCGTTCCAAAAGGGACTTGGTACCCAAGTTCATCTCAGTATAACTTTTCATCCTCAGACAGATGGTCAAGAATAAAGGACCATTCAGACTCTTGAAGATATGCTAAGGGCGTGCGCAATTGATTTCAAGGGAAGTTGGGATGACCACTTGCCCTTGATTGATTTTGCATACAATAATAACTATCATTCCAGTATTAAAATAGCTCCGTTTGAAGATCTCTATGGTAGGAGGTGCAGATCTCTAATCGGGTAGTTCAAAGTTAGTGAGGCCTCAGTCATAGGGCCTGACGTAGTATTCAAAGCCTTAGAGAAAGTCCAGTTGATCAGAGAAAGACTTCGGGTTGCTCAGAGACGACAGAAATCCTATGCAGATGTGCACAGAAAGGATCTCAGTTTGAGATTGGTGGCTATGTCTATCTAAAAATCTCTCCCATGAAGGGAGTGATGTGGTTCGTCAATAAGGGAAATCTCAGTCCCCGATATGTCAGTCCCTTCAAGATTCTCAGTCGTTTAGGCAAGGTAGCTTATGAACTCGAATTGCCTTTAGACCTAGCTTTGGTTCATCTAGTCTTTCATGTCTCTTTGCTCAAGAAGTGCATATGTGACCCATCAGTCGTGGTCCCCACTTATATCATTGACGTTCAGAACAGTCTCTCCTATGAGGAAGTTTCAGTCGAAATTCTAGACTATCAGACTCGTAGACTGAGGAACAAAGAAGTTCCTCTAGTCAAAGTTCTTTGGAAAAATCAGTCCATTGAGGGAGATACTTGGGAAGCAGAAGCATAAATGTGTACCAAGTATCCTCACCTCTTCTCCTTCAATCCAGATTAATCTCAAGGTAACAATTCTCCTTAAGCTTATTCAGTTTCCCGTTCAGAATTCTGTACAACTTGGTATTCAGTTCACGCTCATATTTTATCACAAATCTGGTATCAAGTACCATTTCATATTCAGTCATGCATTCATGTATCAGTCCAGTGTATAATCATGCATCAAATATGCATTCTCATTGGGAGAACTCAGTTATCAAAAATCTCAGTTATGCATTCATGAATCAGTTACTCATGCATCAGATATGCATGTCCAGTATGATATGTTTAGCTTATCAGTCATGTCAGTTATGAGATCATATTTCAATAGTGTATTTCTTGTACGTACTCTATTTTATCATCTCTCCCGGTTTCAGTCAGTCTCATTCGAGGACGAATGTTCCCAAGGGGGAGATATTGTAATACCCCATATGTTTCTAAGCTAGGAAATGAACCACTGTTCCTATGTATGAAACCTCCTATCCTGTGATTCATATTTGAGTACATGACTTACAATGAGTATCCTAGTGATAATATAGCTTATGATGTGTTAAGCATGTTCATATGAGTCACTTAGAGTAAGGCAAGCTAAGAGCTTTTGAATCCATCAAGGTTTAGTGCTTGATTTCACAAAAGTAATCTTTGAACAAGAATAACTTGGTTTATATGTGGTATTTTGGTAGATTTAGACCCACCAAATTTTACATAATCAAATTAGCTTTCCAACGATATCAATTTTACCAAAATCCGACAACCGAGCAAGAAGTTATGGCTTTGCGAAGTGGAGTGCGTCGCCTAACAAATCACATAAAGCTACTGGAATGGGTATGCCATAGGTTGTGAGATGCACACCCTAAAGTGTTCCATAAGGTGTGAGACTCATACCTTAGCTTGTGCCATAAGATGTACGGCGCAACCCTAGCTTACGCGATAAGGTGTGCGACGCATACTTAGGATTCCAGTGACAAAAACACTTTGTTTTAAAGTTATTTTGAGGGCAACAAAGTGTTTTGACACTCCTTCCACGTCCCTAAACTTAACCTTACAAAATTTATAGCTCCTAATCACATTACAACCCTATTAACATCTTAAGTTCATTATCCAAGAGCACAATAGGAGAAAAACAACTAGGGTTGCACCATCAAGCTTGAAGGTCCAATCTTTCAACAATTTCATCACCATTAAGGTATGCGTTGTGTTCATCTATGGATCCCTTTCATTAATAGAGTTCAAGAACCATGTTTTAAATATTATTTTGTGATTGTCTTGTTGTGATATGAATATGTACATGTTGATGATTTGTTGTTTAAATTTCAAGATGATATCTAAAGGTGTTTTCATGAAGTATATGTATTTTTTAGTTGAAACCCGTGAATTTTGGGTGGTTTAATATGGTGAGATTCATGAACACACCTAAGACAAAAGAATGCATGCAAAGTGTTTGATAAAATACCTAGGATGATAGGATTCATGTCCTATGATCTAATAGTGCTTAAATGACAAGTCCATGCTCTATGCTTTATGATTCCACATGAATTCCACGTTATTGATATGTTTTGTTGTTGTGACATGGATTGATCACGGTATTGAATCTATGAAAGTATATACATGTCGTATGCATTTTCTTTCCGTGTATAAGATGTTGAGAACTATGCTTAGTGTGAAATTCCCTACTTATGATATTGTAAATCGTGGACTCTACTCTTATGATCAAGTCAGTCATGTGTGTCAGTTTCCTTCCATCGAGTCCTGGGGGTACTTGTACTCAAAAAATATAGTTGTTTGCCTAGAGCCATGTCATGTTATCATGATACTCTCAGTCAAGCCATGATCTATAGAACTTAGTCAGTCATGTCACTCAGAAAAGCTCAAAAATCTCATGATCTCAGTTAATTCTCAGATAGTAGTACTATTCCTTCAGTCAACGAAAGTTAGTTACTCAGTCCATGTACAATTAGTTTTTTTTCATGTTTAGTCTCTTCAGATGGGAGTAGAAGTTAGCACTGAGTGAACCCAAGTATGGGAACACACTGTCAGATGAGGGTGTGATTCTTAGCAGTCATCCTTGTGTTCTAGAACTATGTAGCCAGCATAGATTGAGACATCAATACCTGTCAGTTGAGGGTAGATAAGGTGGCTTAACCTATCAGATTAGGGTCCCACCATTCTCATTAGAGTACCTACTAGATGAGGGTCACTCACAGTTTGTCCTTACCAGTGGCACGGTATTGACACCCTTCCAATCAGGGCACATATTGGACCCCATCTCAGCTATTATAATGCATTTAGGGCATGTCGGTTAAACAACTAGCTCCAACAGTTTTATTCTCGGTCTCAGTGAATGATCTTAGATAGTTCTTCAGATTTTAGTATCAGGACTGTTAGATACAGTCAATTCAGTTACAGTACGGAACTCAGACGGTTCCATCAGATTCAGGACTGTCAGACATAGTCATCCATGTTATCATAATTTCAGTAACAATTATGTTAGATATCAGTAAACCATGTATTAGCGTACAGATCTAGATATCACTCATTCACGCTCTCAGTTACTATGTATGCATGTTTGTACTCTCACATTTATATTAGTCAGTCAGTTAGCATTGCTCATACATGTAAGCCCTTTTGCATTTAGCCTACCTCACTCGTATACTCAGTACTTTCTGTTATACTGACTCATTTGCGCTATGGTGCTTTCTTTTATGTTACACCATAGATTCAAAGACACTAGTCTGGATTAGCAGTAGCAGTCGCATTTCAGTATGTAGAGTTGCAGTGAGTCCTCTTCATTCGAGGACGATATGATTTTATTTTATTTATTATTTCAGTTATCTTTTAGTTTACGGTGTTAGTTGGAGACATGTTCATTCAACTCCCTACTCAGACAGTACTTAGAGGCTTTCATATTTTAGATTCAGCTTTCAGTTGTTTTGGGTATTCGTTACCCCATATGGATGTTATTATTTATCAGATATTTTAGTCAGTTGAACCTTATGGCCTATTATTCATGTTTTTTAGCATTTTACACGTATATTATGAAGTTCACAGGTACAGATATCAGTCATGGATTAGTTTGTGTTCCTTCGGGGTCATAAGCACCGTGTAGCATTCCGGTTTAGCAAATTGGGGCGTTACAGCGGTGGTGTTATTTATTGGAAGTCTAAAAAGCAAACTATAATTGTTAACTCTATCATAAAGGCTGAACTTATTGCTTTAGCTTCAGCTAGTGAGGAAGTGAATTAGTTGAGATATTTGTTATTTCAAATACATTATTTTGAAAAATTAATTCCTCCTATTTTAATTCATTATGAAAGCACCGCTGCAATTGGTAGAGTTCAAAACCGTTATTACAATGGTAAATCCAGACCTATAAGGAGAAAACACAGTAATGTGAGATCATATTTGTCAAATGATACCATTAATATTGATTATGTCAAATCTTATGATAATCTTGCAGATCCATTAACTAAGGTCTTAGCAAAAGAAAAGGTGTGGAGAACATCGAGGGGGATGGCATTGAAGCCTATTGAATCTTGAGTCATATGTGAGGAAACCCAACCCGGGGACTAGAGATCCAATAATCAGGTTCAATGAAAAAAATAAATCACATGATGACTTATTGTGAAAAATGCACTACTTTTTTTATCCCTCCATATGGTGTGAATGCATTTTTCAGTAATGATTGGGAGGTTGAGTTTAAAAAACTCTTAATAAAAATTTGTAACTCATATGAATGGAGTGCTAAAAGTACAGGAGATCTCTCGACAGATTTCACCTATGTGAGTGTGGAGGTAGGCCGTTTCCTATGAGAATTAGGCTCATTCTCAAAGACACTCATGAAAAACTGGGATAGCACAAGACAGTAATGTGTTGACTATAAAGCTCATGTCAACTCCTTGACTATTATGTGTAAGCAACAACTTTTTTATTTCCCTTAAACAATCATAGTTCAAGTCTGCGACCACTACGACTCTGGAGTAAAAATTACTGTTTTACTAAGTGGAGATTCAATGCAGAGCACACCTTCATTATGCATGGTAGTCTTCCTTCACTAGTAGACTCTCTTATTAATATTAAAATGAGTGGGGGATTGATATTGTTTTAGCATTTTAATATTATTATTATTTAATGTTATTATAATGCATGATTTTTGAAAGCTATGCAGCATTATAGTACATTACTGTTGTTGTTATATTTCATGATTGTTACCTTCATTACTAATGCCATTATTTGGCATGTCACACACGATGCATGGCTGTTATGTCAACCACCAATCTGACTTTTCAGCCTCCTAACTTCCATTCTTTTGTAACTTTTGAGCCATTAAACACAATTGGTTAGTAGTTACATGTAACTTCTACTCTTTGTTCCTTCATTATCCTACTCTTTTATGTGTTGTAACCTTTGTAACTCTTGTAACTTCTATGTCTTTCATCTACCACATTTATCATCCTATTCATTGCATGGAAGATTTCTCACCTATAAATAGAGGTAGCCTTGCATGCATGTTTATACAAGCACAAGATAATAGAAAGTTCATAAAAGTTAGTAAAAAGGAGAGTTTATTAGTTGAAGGGAGGTGTTCTTTTTGTGGAGCTTTGAACTCAACTCTTGTTCAGAGTTGTTGAGTTGTTCTTTGAGAAAAGGTTGTTGTATTCTGGAGGGGACGAGTCAAAAAGATCACTGCTGGACTGGTGAAACAATTTGCTGCAGTGGGCTTGAATCTCCTTACGGAGAGCGAGTTATCGACGCCTCAGCCGTAGAAGAAGAAGATAACTTTTATTTTTTCTTCACTTATAATTTTTCAGTTGTAATATTATTATATTTTCACTGACAATCTCCATTTTCTCTGTTTCTTTATGTGACAGAATAAAATCAAATATAAAGGTGTAATGAGATTTTAAAAGATGCATGGTTAAAGAAGCAGCAAATTAATTAAAAAGAAAAAGAGAAACTATTTTAAACATTTTATTTATACTACTATCTACTATACAATATATTTTTCCTCTCCACTTTTCTTTCATTTTTGGCATAATTTTATTCACCAAACACTTTTCTTTTTACTTAAAAAGTTGACTTTTCAAAAAAAAAAAAAAAAAACCAGTCAAAGGTAATTTACAAAAGTTAACATTTTATTTTCTAATGTCTATAATACCATTTGCATATGTTATTTGACTTGGCACGTAGATAGTGAGTAATGGTGTTTATAAAAGCATTGAAAACAGAGTAATAGTAAACTCAAACGAAAGAAGGTTATCTCTTACAACATTCTATACCTTAACAACGACTATGAATTGAGACATGCACTGAGCCTCGTTGGACAAAATAACCCTCCGATTTTTCGAAGAACTAACCAAAATCTATGGAGATTTTTTCTAAAAAAATTAATGGAAATCGTTCATTGATATCATAAAGATAGATACTAAGGATGACAAATCCTAGATAACATTTGAAGCTGTGTTTTGGGAGACATTATTGTCTATCGTTGGCCTCTATAGTAGAATCGAGGAACCTGAGAGGCTATACTCTGCATGGTTATGCGCATATTTATATCCCGTGGCATTATGTACTTTTACAAGTTACTCTTGCCATTGTAGTTTCAAGATCCAACGTTTGATGGTTGTAAGTCTGTAATAAAGAAGAAAAATTTGTGACAACTCTTTTAAGTCTGTCACGTATTTTCATTTAGAAACTTCAATTGAAGTTGTTACCTTTATTTTGATAATGAGGAATTTATTCATTAAACATAATTAAGAGTCATTACATTAGGAGACTGGTCTAGATAACGTATAATACCTGTTCTTTGGCAAATATTAATTTGTAATTTTTAAAATTATTATTATCGATTGATTGAAGTTTACTTATCATTTTTCTATGAGAAAAGAAATAAAGTCTCCACTAAATTTGTTTGACATTTGCAAAAAGACACTTTAACTTTGTGGGCGATCTATTATCCCACAAAAGTTATAAAGACCAGTGTAAATAGATCATTTTGATTGAATTTCAGCCAATGTTTATGTTCCACGCAAATAAGGTGCATGAAGGAGAAAACTTTAACAACAAATTAAAAAGTATCGCGTGTAAATAATTTTGTCTATTCTTTATAAAATCTATCTTCTTTTTAAAAAAAAAAAAAAATCCGCATTTATTTACCTTTTTCAACTATCCCTTGCCCCCTCTCCTGTCCCCTCCCCAACAGCCTCCACCCACCCACACAAAAACATCATTTTCTTCTTCGTCTGAACATCTGTATACTACTTCTCTTTTTACTCATATTCTTCTCTATCCTTAAAAATTATTTTTTCTACTTGATTCTATTCCTTGATACAAGATTGCTCTTTTTTTTTTTTTTGAGTGACTATTTATCTATTTTTATTAAGAACCATAAAACTCCATTAAATGGAGTTTCAATCTCATCGCTAGTGTAGAGCTTTTGATTTATAAATTTAAATTTGTTGATAAATTAAATTTGACTATTGTAATAGAAAATTAAAATTTATTAGTACATAATAATGTTTTCATTGAAAGTTCGGAATGATGAGCCAACGTCGAACGAGCGGGAAGGAGGAGGGGGGGGGGGAGATTGTGCTTTTGCAGCAAGGTGAAACAAATTAATTTAAGGAATCTAGTGAGTGTGTGTTTTGTTGATAGTGGTGATGGTGATGGTGATGGTGATGGAAATGGTGGTGGGTGGGTGGGATTGAGGGGGGGGGGGTGGAGTGATAAATAAAAGAGGAGAAGGTATAAAATAAAAAATAAAACTTTATTAAAAAATATAAATAAAATATGAAATTAAATGTAGTTAATACGTGGCAGACAATGATTAGTGTGTGAATTTACTCTTTTACTCGTGATTCAAATTCAACGAAATTAAAAAAGATATATTAATATTATTTTAAAATTATTAAAGGGGAAATAGGACACCCGCAAAGTTAGAGTGTCTTTTTAAAAATCTCGGACAAACTCAGTCTTGTCTTTATGTCTTTTCTCTTTTTGTATTGTTGAATGATAACGTGAGCATATATTCAAGTATATCAAAAAGTAGCAACAATTTTTTTAAAAAAATGATAGATGGCAATAATTTACTCAAGGCAAGAAAAAAAAAGTTTCTTATATACTTAGGAAAGATATTAGGCTAAGATATTATATAGATTTAGAATTTTTGGATTAGAAAAATATTTTATGACTAAATATATGGAAATAATTAACTATTTTAACTGTGGTTAAGACTTTATTTTAATTAATTGTATCTCAACCATTAATTTTAAATTATAACACGTATCTTTAATCCAAGCAAAAACTTGAAAAAAATAAGAAGAACCAAATTCTTGATCAAACTCATTCAGATCTATTAATTTCTTTAAAAAAAAAAACAAATAAATGCATCTTAACATCAAACACAATTAATGACTGAATGTCAAAATTTATGCCTACTCATTTAGCAAACTCGATCGAAATGAGAATTTTTTTATTCAGCCTCATAAACATTATTGCTTTAACATTCGTTAATTCGTTACTGCTTCTGCTCATTTATACCAGAACATTTCTACAAGTTGATGATGTTCTTTCTGAAAAGATAATTTTACACAAACTTTATTTATTAAAAGATATTGTTTATTTGTCTTATATATATATATATATATATATATATGTGTGTGTGTGTGTGTGTGTGTGTGTATGTATGTATATATATATATATATTCAAAGTGTGAAGACCCTTAGAAAAGTGATTTGAACTTTTTGCCCTTCATTAAAAGTCTCTTCTTTAGACAAAATCATTTTTTCACTATTTTCCTCAAATTATTATTTAGTTATTATTAATATTAGAACTTTGAAATTAATTAAAATCCTTATTGAGTTAGGAAAGAAAGTTCTAAATCAATTCAAAGCTTACCTTATATGTAATTTATTAATAAATTAAATAAATGAAAAATAATATTGATTTGAATTGAAAAGAATAATGAAAAAAATGTCTAAAGAACAAAAAAAGGAAATAAATAAATGGAAAGAAATCTAAATTTAATTAAAAAGGAAGAAAGAAAACGTGTGGAGGAAAAAAGGAAAAAAAAAAAAAAAAAGAAAAAAGAAAAACTAAACAGAACATGGAAACAAAAAAATCACAAAGGCTAATTTATTACATTAAATAAATACAAATTGAATTGATAAAGAAGGAAAGTAAACTAAACCTAAAATTTCTTATAAATTGAGAATTCTTCCTTTCTACAATAATACGTTGACAATATAGTTCTCAAATAATTTATTTTTTTTATTATCGTTGTTCATAAATTTGATTGAATTTAAAGTATGTTTTCTAAAACTTTTGTTTTTGATGTTTACAATCTTGATAATATTTATGATTAAAGAAATAAATTTGCTTGTAATTTGAGGTAGTTTTCTAAAAATTTTAATTAGTATGTTCTTGAAGTTTATAATAACAAATCATCATGTATTCGTGATAGACAATTACTAATAATTGAGAAGTTTTTAGTGAAATATTAACAGTATTTATGATTGAAGAGACATTTTTTCTTGTGATTTGAGGTAAATTTTATAAAATTTTAGTATGTTTTTTATGTTATAAAAATAAATCATCATGCATTTTTGTTAGACTTCTACTAATTGAGAAGTTCTCTTTAATGATTTTTGTATGTTCTTGAAGTTTAAATAATAAATTATTATCTATTATGAATAGGTAATTGATAATTGAGATGTTTTTTATGATTTTTTTTATAATGACTTATATATAATAAATAATTTAAAATTGATTTATTTATAACTTTTACCAATTTTTTTGGATTATATTTCGTCATAATAAATTGGTTAGCCACTCTAATTGTATACGGATTTCTTCATCTTTTTTTTTTCTTTTATCCACATGAGATATTTGGAGATTTAGTTAAATTAACAATCTAGCTTTTAGAAAAGTACTAACTGAATTGAATTCTAATGATATCAAATAATTTTATCCAAAAATAAGATTAAAAATAGTGAAAGTAGAATTTTAATCCTATGACTATATATTTATAGTATAATAGGCATGTTTATTTAGTAATCAAGATATATTTAGAGTTTACACGTCGTAGATGAATTTACAGGGGTTGATGAATTTACATGTGGTAGATGAATGTCGGTCAACTTTGAAAAACTTTTTAGATAAAGGTTAGTTTTAATTATATTGTATTTATATCTATGTTTTGAGAATTTTTTTGTGTAAAGGTTAAGTTTAGTTGTATTATTTTGATATATTTATTATCGTATTATTTTATTATAGTTCATATGTGGTAGATAAGTGTCAGACGGCTTTGAGGAAATTTTTGTGTAAATGTTAGATTTAATTATATTATTTTATGTCTCTATCACCGTATTGTTTTGTTGCAGTTTACAAGTGGTAGATGAATGTCGATCGGCTTTGACAATTTTTTTGGTAAAGTTAGGTTTAATTAATTAAATCTCCAAAAGATGTTGAATTTAATTATTGTATTCATCTTTATTATTTAAATAAATATCCTATTTAGTACAACGTTTGAACTCGATAAAGTGAGGTACACGCGCGAGGCGCGTACACCTAAACTAGTTATAAGAAAAGAGTAAATTGAGATTTGTATAGCTCACTCTTCTGGATTCCGGAGAAAATTGAAGGAAAGGTGTCATTTAAGTCTTGAATGAAGGATTGGTGACATTGACCAACTTAAAGGGTTAAACATAATTAGAAAATTTGATCAAGTTAATTGTGGACTTGATTAATATTTTTAAAACTTTCTAATCTTTCCAAAAATACATATCAACCCATACCCCTCTCCTCTCCAAATCATCAACCGTCTCTTTCCTCTCTTTCTCCCAACCAACAGTTCTGCAAAATTTCTCTCTTCAATCTGCGGCGACTTCAACCTCCGGCGAAAAATAGTTGGGCGAGTTCCTTTTTTACTTTCAACCTTCAATCGACGTGACAACAGTGTTCTCCGGCGACAACAACTTCGAGTTCTTCGTCATCCCATTTCTTCTTTCACAGATAAAAAATTATATCTTTTTTGTTATAAAGAAAAAAAGTAACTTGAGTCAACTTCTCTTCTAGTATTAGTTAATAAATTCAATATTTCTTACTTAAATTTAAAATGTGGACTGAAGAAAATCCTAATTTCTGGTATTTTTTTCTCTACTCTTTTCGGTGTGAAATATAATTTTATGTTGTTATTGTAGTTCTTGTCGTCGAAATGTTGATTCAATTTGTTGGTATGTGTTGAGTTTTTTGAAGGTTAATTTTGTTGTTTGTATTTGCATAAACGCAAAATAACAATGTTGGTGATTTTTAGTCACCGTTAATGTTCTTAGTGTGTGTGTTGTGTTGGTGTTGTTGAGTTGATTTGTTATTTTTCTTACTAAAAATGGTGTATTGGATAATAAAAGGCGATAGTGATATTGTTTTATTAAACAAAATCCTGATACTTTTTTTCTGCAACAGATTAATTATCTGATGCAACAGATGAACCATCTGATGCAACAAATGAAAATTTGATGCAACAAATTAAAATCTAATGCAACAATAAAAATTTGATGCAACAGATGAATAGTATAACATATCATTCATTTGTTGCAACAAACGACTCTTCTGTTTGGAAGAAACCTAAACAATATTGATAGTTGATAACAGTTCCAACAGATAACTCATTTGGAAATAAATGAGTGATCTATTTTTATTGTTTTCAACAGATTTCTTATCTATTACAATAGATTGGTTATATGTTGCAATAGCTAACCTACCTGGTGTAACAGATGAGTAGTCTGTTTTTACTGTTTCCAACGGATTACTCATTCATTGTAATAGGTTGGTTATATATTGCAACAGATAACCTACCTGATGTAACAGAGGAGTGATCTATTTTAACAGATGAGTATTCTTTTTTTATTATTTCCAACGAATTACTCATCCGTTGCAACATATTGGTTATATGTTGCAACAGATTGGTTAAATGTTGCAACAGGTAACATACCTGGTGCAACAGACTAGTCATCTATCTCAACAGATGAGTGATCTATTTTTATTATTGTAACAAATTACTTATCCATTCCAACAGGTTAGTTATATGTTGCAACAGATAACCTACATAGTGCAACAAATGTGTGATCTGTTGAAACTATTATTTTACTGTTGTACATGTCAGATATACTGTTATCATTTTTTAACGATGCATTAATCAATTATAATCTACTTTATTTTCTTGTTATTTTTAGATTATATGTCTCCCAAAAGAAAAGAAATCGAATCAAGTCCAAGTAAAGGAACAAGTGAAGCAGCTAGGCTACATCCACAACTCTATGAGCTTGGTTTACAAACGTTATCTCAATCAGAAGCGAAAGATAATGAACATGGGAAGGAGGAATATTTCAAAAGAGATGATCCAAATGTTAATATTCCTTCCATCGAAGAGTTGGTCAAAACTTTCAGCATTAATATTTATCCTATGAGAATGCAGTGTGATGGTGCCACAGATTTAATGGGTGATTTTGTGGTTATGTCAGGCATGAAAAAATCTTTTGACACTTTCAGAAAAATACTTCTAGAACAAAATTTGGAAGCTTATTTTAGGGCAGCTTCTTTGGGAAATATCTTGATTTGCCGGAAGACAACAATGTTTGTTTCCAAAGGAAAATAGTATATAATCTTCTCAAGCATAGGTTTATGTCTGAAAACAAAGATAATATGGATGAGGTGTCCATAAATTACTGTAGCATACTTGTTTGTTTTGGTTGCAGGGAGTTTTCCAAAGTTACTGGAATAAAATTTTATCCTCCTCCTTCTCAAGTTATACCTATTCTAACCCCAAAAAAATATTCCGCACACCCAAAAAAAGCAAAGACAAGTCGAGTGATCATGATGACCTGGTGTCCATTGTTTGTCCAAGCTTCAAAAACATAAATTTGATAGAAGCATTGAAAGGAAAAAGACTTTCAAAGAAGCACAAGAAATCATTGTGCTTGGTTTGGTTTGTACATAATATTCTTTGGACGAGAGACGTTAACAGCAACATACCACTTTGTTTGATAAAGCTCTCCGAGGATCTTTAGGAATTTAACAGCTATCCTTAGGGTTATGAAAGCTTCAAAATGACTGTCAAATATTTGTTGACTCTGTTAACGCCAAAGACAGTCAACTTATATGGCTTTTCATGAGCTTTCATGGTAAATATTTCTTTTATTATGACATGATTCATTTTTTTATTTATTAATATTTTTGATTTATTGACGTTATTTTATAGGCTTGGGCATTTGAAGCCATTCCTTATTTGAGACAACAAGTGAACTACCAGGAAGAAGTTTCATGTCCAAGAATTCTGAGATGGTTGTCGGCCAAAACTGATAAAAATATAAAATTTCTTGATCTCTTCAACCCCCCGAAGAAAGTAGTAAGTGTAATTCTTATTAAGTTTTTATTTTAATTAATGATTTTTTAAAATAATTTCATCATCGTTCAAATATATGTACTGATTTATTTTAGATTGTCCATCCATGGCTTGTTCCGACCAATCGAGAGTTGAAGATGTCATTTTTTCTTACTTTACAGTCTGTGCAAACTTTATCGGACTCTAAGCTCATTTATAGAATAAAGAAGAAAATGTTTGGAGCAACAACCATAACAAGAAAAATAATTTTGGAGGGTGGGCTTGTTGTTGATGATGATGGTAGTGGTAGTGGTGCTACTGTTGGGGCTAATGATTCTCCTCTTATAGTTTTTGAAACAACAAACCATTATGATTATGATCATACTGGTTATACAAATTTTATCACTTCTAGCAAATGTTTGGCATACAAATGTCAAGAATGCAAGGCGAAACATGGTGGAGTGATTAATGCTATTAATGCATTAACTACTTCTATAAAGAAAATAATATCTAAGAGGGGTGTCATTCCATCAAAGAGGATTTTATATCCATACGCTCCACTAGAGATCAAGGTTGCTAAGAGAAGAAGGAAATAAATTTCCAAGACATCATCAAGCATCGAAAAAAGTAAAATTACAACTCTTCTGTATTTTTCTTGCACCTTTGATCAATGTACAAAGGCCACAGGAGAGCAGCATGAGACGAAGAAGGTTAATGTATATCATTTGTTTCAACAAACAAACATACATATATTTGTTTCAACAGATGATACATCTGCTGAAATTATCAAACAAATATGTACATCTGTTGTAATTGTCGTCTAACCTATTACATCATATGCATTATCTGTTGTAACATACATCAGTCTGTTTCAGCAAATCAAACAAGGTCTTTGTACTGTTTTAATTTGTACCAAAAATGAGTCATTTATTTTAACATATGAGTCATCTGTTAGAAATTATTATGCAGCTTTGTGTTACTTTTTCGAATTTATCCGACCAAATGATTCATCTTATGCAACACATTAATAATTTGTTGTATCTCTGTGATTAGGATTGACAATTATGGCTTTCCAGGTGGATGTCACAGTAGAAACTACTGTTGAACAGCATAATATCACATTTGATAATCTATCAACTACTTCCATGGAAGAAGAAAAAGTGGAGCCTGTCAGTTTGGGAGAACGAAAAAATTACTCATTTGAAGGGTTCAACATCTCGGATGTGGCTTCAAAAAAACTAACAAAGTTGATCAACGACTATTCAGAATGGATTATCGATGGGCTATTAAAGCATCATGCCAACAGGTACATAAATTATTTTTAAAGATATTAATTTATACACGTCTTGTTGTAAAAACATGAAATTAACACATATAAATTATGTAGAAAATAAAATGACGAACACTACAAAGTGAACGAATTGAATCTTGATTTTCATATGTTCGAATTTGTTGTTGCACATCCCGGAATGAAGGATTAGTTCTAATTTATGTCACAGCCCTAAACTTGCTGGAATGATAAGGTTTAAATGTCATACATATTACTATTAATTAATAATTTATTTAATTATATTTATGTATTAATTTTATGGTCACGTAATTTGAAATGTTTGATAATATGTGCAGCACATCGATGTCATTTTTTACTACCCTCGAAAAAAGGTCAAGTTGCAAGCATATGAACAATACAGATACATGACAGATAATTATTTGTACAAAGTTTATATCAATAATGCCTATGATAGGTTTTGTCAACACAGCCAAAAGTTTTCCGAAATGAGGAATGCTTAATCAACATCATCAAAGGTTTTAGCATTCCAGCTGGTTTACCTTGGCATTTGGCCGACGAAGTGTAAATCTCAGTCAATTGTGGTGATGAATTCCATTGGGTGTTGGATGTCGTCGTTCTAAAAGATAGGCGCATTGATGATAGGCGGATTTACACGCCTATATCAATATATTTTGCCCATATTTTAGCCTAGTTTTGAGAACAAATTATATATTTCATGCACTTTTAGTCCTTTTTCCTGTAAGAGAGCTAACGAACATGATTAGTAAAGTTTCAGGTATAAATGATGCAAAAATCAGCATTTTATGGCTTACTTGACGCAAAAGAAAGCTCACAAAGGAAGGGAAGAAAGTTTACACGCCTAAGGACCAAAACTGCTGCATGGAAAATCTGTCCCGGGCCAAAACAACATTTCTGAAGACTTTGGGGACTTACAGACACAAAGCTGGATTTTGACAATGATACATTAACCTAGTACAATTAGGTTATGTATTTCATTATTTTATGTGGATTATGATAATGTTACCTTAACCTAGTACATTTGGGTTAAGGATTTCATTAGTCTAGTAGGATTTGGTTATTTATTTCATTAGCTTAGTAGGAGTAGGATATGAGTATTATAAATACCCTATCATGCTAGAGATTTTAGAACATCTTCTATCATCTTTTTACATCTTCTAACATCTTCTTAACTTCTCGTCTTACAATTCAATTCTATTTTTCTTCTTCTACTCTTCTATTCTTAAATTCCACAACAAGAGAATCGTTACTTGCTAAGGAATCACGCCTCACGCCTATCACTTGATCTACACGCCATTACTCAATATCGTGATATAATAACAATGTCAATCGTGATTTCCTTCGCATTCATGGGTAACTAAACTTCTCTGTTGGGGTTATGGAAGCCGTATGAGATACTATCTATTGCTGTGAGTTTGTGAGTTCGAGGCACGTATATTGCTTATATCATTATTCTCTTCATCTTAATCTACATTCTTTGCGGTTGCAAACGCAAGAATACGCCAGTCTAACATTTAACTTGTTCGAGAGAAAAGTTATTTGTCTGGAAAAGAGATAATGTCAAGGTAGTAGGACACCCTTTCCTATTAAAAAGCTAGTGTCGTAACTGGACTAACCTCTTGGAGAATTCGTACCGTTAGACACGCTTTAAGCTCGATAGAGTTAAAGTGAAATAGTCCTTGTTTAGGTCGAGAGACGCTTGGATTTACCATCGACTACAATTCTCTATAAGCAATTGCATGACAGAATTCTACACACTCATAGCCAATAGAGACGTATACCTCAGAAGGTGGACATAACCCCAACGCTTCAATTCTCATTGTTTACAACCAACGTAACAATCTCTCTCTTTTTACTTTATTATTTTCAACTTTTGTTTACATTACTTGCAAGACAAGAATCCCCCCTTCTTACGAGACTTGCACCAAAAGTTTAGTAATTTTACTTACTTGTTGGCCAAGCTATTCCCTGTGGGATCGACACCCAACCCAGGTTGGGTTCTATATTTGCTAACGACCGCTTTACACTCAAACGAGAGCTGTAGATTGAGCGTTATCACGCATCCGAGTTTATAACTCGATGTCGCAAATGAGATGTTCTGAGCCATCGTCTGAGATACAAAAGATGGTCAAAATATTGTCTACTTACCTTGATATGAGTGGCTTTTTGGACCAAAAGATTTGTACTGATTGGTCGACGATTGAAGCATAGAGGGAGAAAATGGGTAATCCATTTGATGTAGAATATGTTGAAGGAATTTCTTAACAACCCATTGGTAGCCTGTAAGTATCATGATTTAGTTTCATTTCATAAATTTCAAAATGTTTACATGAATTTCAAGATATAGATTATCCATTTTTTAAAATGCTCGGATTGCGGTATTTTTTATGTCGCTTATGCTGAGTGTTTAAGCGATGGATTACAAGTACCAAATAATGAACTTGATATTGGATTACTCTGCAACATATATGCTGATCTTTTATGAAAATATGGAGAAGCGAAAGCGCAGAAACCCTACGCAAGCGACATTAAAGATCCACGACGACCAAAGCCGAATTCCATAGCACCGGATGAAGAACAACTTGTCCATATTGAGTAGATATTTATAGCTTGAGTCTATCAAAGTAATAACCTCTCCTTGGGAATTGTTGGCACCAAAGGTTAAATTGTTGATTTGTTCATAGAGTAGATCATTTGTACCCATAACAATATTTTTATATTTCATTTATTTGTTGAGCTATTTCATGTAATTTATAAGGGATTCGATTTATTTTATGTTGTCTATGATTAAAATTTAATCCTTAGTTTTGAACTTATTAATTGAAATAAAATACTAGATTCAAAAATTACAACAGATAAAATATCTGTTGCAACAGACGACATATCTGTTGAAAATTATCAAACAGATTTAGACATATGTTGCAACATGTAGGTTATCTATTAGAAATTATCAAATAGGTCTTCCTGTTGTTTTGATTTATTCCAATAGATTACCTATTAGTTGCAACAGATAGACTATATGTTGCAACAGATTGTCTATCTGTGGCGACAGATATACTGAGAAACATCTACATAATGCAACAGATGACCAACTCATTGCAACAGATAATCAATTTGTCACAACAAATATACTATCTGTTATAATAGATAGACAATCCGTTGTATTATAAAAAATTTAACTTTCATCAAACATAAAAAATTGCCACTACATATAAAGTGAAGGTGGCTTGAATATAAAAAAATTGTTATGGTGTTTGTCTTTGTACATCTTCTTTATACACAAGCTCCAAGCATCTAGTTAGTACCCCATAAGCCCAGACCTCTTGCATCTTTTCCACAATGGCATCGCATAAATTGGTCATTTTTGTGCTGGTCAGCAAACATTCGATGTATGCAAGTGCGTACGGCCCACACACGGCACTGATTTTATTTTTTAAGGTCCATGTACTTTTTTCGATATTCAAAATCCCATGCTTTCTTCATCAACACTTCCACTGGCAAATGATTCATCAGTTTACTCTGCCTCAATAAGCTGGGGAGAAACTCCAAGAGTGGCTGCATATGGGTAAAAAAATTGCAGTCATCGAAGACAAGTAAGTCGCAGTCATAAACCTTAATCTTTCCCTCCTCGAGAAGTATCTCAACAGCAAAAAAATGTTTGACTTCCACGTTCATGACTGTAAAAATTCTCTTTTACTTGGTCTATCTCTTGTCGTGTAGATATGGCCTCTTCCTTCTAACGTAGTTAATCATATTTTCATCCCATTGTTACCTAGAAACTAATGAATCAAATCCCGGGCCACCGGGAGTTGACGCTAGCTTACTAAGCTCATTGTATCTATTCTTGAAATTGTTGTAGAAGTTGAGGTCCATTATCCTATCGGCAGCATCATAAGCATCCGGGTACGCTAATTGTTTGCCCCTCATGAGTAAGAGAATTTCATCAACATACTGTGATATAAGAAAACAATTTTTAAATAGGTTAGTAATTGCAAAAAATAAAAACATAGTGGAAAGATGCAACGGATGGTCGATCTGTTGCAGAGGTTTCTCTGAATCTATTCACAGATTACCGAGCTAACACAACTTATGCAACAGATGTGTAATCTATTACAATAGAACCACCACCAGTTGCACCAAAATACCTAGTTGTTGCAATAGATGACATATTTATTTCGTAGCTTCTTCTTCATGGAGTACATTAGAAGGCTAGGTTAGGAAAAGTAAACTTTCCCAATACACTAACCACTTATGCATATTTTTCATACTCTTGAAGTCTTGGGCGTCAAAGATATGCATGGTGTATTCTTGTGCAGGTTTATTTTTGGCATTTATGGTCCTTCGCAGTTCTTTCTTCTCTTCAGTGCCAAGTGTTGCGTATATGTCCACCTTCTTCAATAGCCCCTAAACTTCTTCAAAAACTTTTGGAGTGGAAGGGGTTGCAATTTTTTTTGTTTTTAGAATGAAGAGTATTTGGATAATTTTTCTATTCTTCCTCCTAACCGCCACTGTATGAGTGTATGGCTCCCTCGCCTTCTTGGATGGTATGACACCCCTCTTGGATTTCAATTCCTTGATAGTTTGCCTCTAGTTTTTCAAGGAGTTGATCATGTCTTTCCTTGCACACTTTGCATTTGCAATAAGGACATAAGGGTGAAGAGGGGTGAGAGGGACCACTATAAGGGTGGGAAAGACCGGTGTAAGGGTGAGAGAGACCTGTGTAAGGGGTGATTTCAAACGTATTTATTTTTCTTGAGAATCAATATCCTCATCATCATGACTACCACCAATATCAACAACTCTACCAGCAACACCCCAGAAGAAACACCCGAATTTGTTTCAATAGGTTGATCATGAAGAGCTTCAACATTAGGCTGACCTTGCATAACTGCTCTTCTTATGGTTGTTGTTATTGCCAATTCCTTCTTTATTAACTCTACCATTGGGTCTGCTATTATATCAACAAAACCTAGAGTAATAAAAGAAGTCATCCCCAACTCCTTCTCAGTAAGCACGATCCAAGGATGCACAGCCTATAAAAAAGATAGATACATTTAAATCATATAATAATAATTTGTAGTCAGTTGGGTTCCATGTTAACATAGTCAACTTATGCAACAGATGATCTATCTATTGCAATAACTGATCTATATGTCATAACAGATTAATAAAATATTGCATCAGATTACCCATCTGTTACATAATTTGCAGTAGATAGGTAATCTATTGAGTCGAGTTCAGAGAACTGGAGAAATAGATGGTTAATCTGTTGCAAAATATAGATGTCTGTGTGCCTAAAGCCAGTGTCATGTTTTCACAAGATCCTCAGTCAAGCCACGTTCAGTAGAATTCATTCAGTCTAGTGACTCATAAAATCTCAGTAATCTCATAAACTCAGTCAGTTATCAGATATCAGTAGTATTCTGTTAGTCGACAGAATTCAGTAAAATCAGTCCATGTACAGTTTATTTAATTATGTTCAGAAGAGAGTAGAAATTATTACCGAGTGAACCCAAGGATGGGAACACACACTGTCAGATGAGGGTGTGATTCTGAGAAGTCATCCTTGCATTTCAGAACTATATAGCCAGCATAGGTTGAGACATCAACCCTGTCAGGTGAGGGTTGATGAGGTGGATAAGTAATGTCAGACGAGGGGCCCACCATTCTTTTTTGGGGACACTATCAGATGAGGGTCACCCACAGCTTATTTTTACCAGTGGCGCGATATTGACACCCTTCCAATCAGGGAAGAGATTGGACCCCAGCTCAGCTATAATAGCATATATGGGGCATGTCGGTTAAATAACTACTTCCCACAGTCGCAGTAAAGGACTCAGATAGTTCTTCAGAATATTAGGACTGTCAGATACAGTACGGAACTCAGATAGTTTCATCAGATTTAGGAATGTCAGATACAGTCGCTCATGTTATCAGTTATATCAGTTATCAGTACGTCATGTTATCAGTATTCAGATTCATTCATCATGTTATCACGGTATTAGTGTCAGTTATTATATTTCATGTATGTATTCTCACGCTCATGATAGTTAGTCAGTTATAATTATTATTCATGCATATGAGCCCCATGCATTCAGCCTACCTCATATGCATACCAATACATTCAAAGTACTGACGTATTTGTGCTATGGTGTCTTATACCATAGGTTCAGAGACACGAGCTCCAGATCAGCAGTAGATTTCAATCTCTACAGTAAGAGTTAGAAGTGAGTCCTCATCCTTCGAGGAAATGATTATTTCTCTTTTTTCTCATTGATCAGTTCATTAGTTGGAGTTAGTTGGGGACATGTCCCATCAACTCCTCATTTCGATTATTCAGACAGTAGAGGCTTTCAACTAGACGCAAACTAGATTTCAGACTTCAGTATTTTCAGTTTTGTTTTTGGTATTGTGATACCACTTTATTTAGATATTATTATTATTCATATTATGTTCAGTATTGAACCTTATGGCCTTTCAGTGCATGTTTCAGCATTATTATGTTATATTATGTAGTATACAGGTACAGATATCTGTTATGGGTTAGCTTGTGGTCCTTCAGGGTCATGGGCACCGTGTAGCATTCTGGGTACCAGATTTGGGGAGTTAAAAACTTGGTATCGGAGCCTAAGGTTCAATAGAGTCCTAGGAAATCTGAAAGCCGCATCTAGTAGGGTCTTGTACATGGGTTTGTTGCGCGCCACATTTATGTGCAAGAGGCTATATGATGTTTTAAGAATAGTTTCCCTTCTTTCAGTATTCATGTCATGCCAGTGAGCATAATCTCAAGTCAATCTTTCAGTCTAATCCATTTCTCCCTTTCTTCTACAGATCATGCCTCCTAAAAGAAGAAACGGAAATCAGTCAGCCCGAAGAACCTTTGGGAGATCATGTTTCTCATGCGGAGTTCAGGGCCACATTCATCACTCTTTCTCAATCATTCGACCAGCTGTCATTCCGGATAACCCAATGGACAATTCAACTGCAGCCAGGATTCGGGACTTTACCCGAATGAATCCTCCATCCTTCTTCGAGTCTAAGACAGATGAAGACCCTCAGGAATTCATTGATCAAATTCAAAAGGTGATAGATATCATGGGTGTGACTACTGTTGAGAGTGTTGAATTAGCTGCATATCAGTTGCAGGATGTGTCTCATACTTGGTACAAGCAGTGGAAGTCAGAGAGGTCAGATGATCCAGGTCTTATAGATTGGGAGGAGTTTGTCATGACATTCTTAGACAGATTCTTTCCCCTAGATCTGATGGAGACTAAGGTTCTAGATTTTATCAACCTCAAGCAGGGCAATATAATGTTGAAAGAGTATTCTCTTAAGTTTACTCAATTAGACAGATATGCCTCTCATGTGGTCGCAAACAGCAGGGCTAAGATGAGCAAGTTTGTTTCAGGGGTGAATGATAGTGTGGTAATTGAGTGTAGATCTGCGATGTTGAATAGTGACATAAATTTAGCCAGGCTTATGACTCATGCTCAGCAGATAGAAGATCAAAAGATTAAGGTGGGGGAGAAACAGAATAAGAGAGCAAGGACAGGTAGTTTCAACTTTGCTCAACCCAAATCAGAAGGAGGAAACCGTTCTCAGTTACGTCCTAAGCCATCAGTTCCAACTCCTTATTCAGCCAATGCTCCATTTACTAAGTTCAGAGATAGAGCGCCAGGCTCTAAGTCTTAGGGCAGTGTCAGCAATGCTTGAACAAATCCCCTATGTCAAACTTGTGGTAAGAACCACAAGGGTGTTTGCAGAGCTAGTAGCGATGTCTATTTTAGTTGTGGAAAGACAGGCCACAGATTCAAAGATTATCCCCAGTCGGGTTATCAGGGTCAGCAGAACCATTTTGCAGCTCAGTCCGGTCACCCAAATCAGCAGGGTGCCACTTTCAGTGCTACTAGTGGGCAATGCCTAAATAGACTTTATGCTCTTCATACCCGACAGGATCAGGAAAATTCTCCTGATGTTGTTACTTGTACATTACAGATCTTTCATGTGCATATTTACGCTTTGCTAGATCCAGGTGCATCCTTGTCTTTTGTTACTCCTTATATAGCAGGCGATTTTGGAGTCAGTCCCAAAATTCTAGCAGAGCCCTTTTCAGTCTCTCCCCCAGTGGGAAAAATCATCATAGCTCGGCGGGTATACAGGAACTGCCCGATTATGTATTTCAGAAAGTCACTTCAGCAGATTTAGTTGAATTAGAGATGATTGATTTTGATGTCATTCTTCACATGATTGGCTTCATTCCTTCTATGCCGCAGTCAACTACGGAAATAGAATAGTCTAGTTTCAGTTTCTGAATGAACACGTCTTAGAGTAGAGGGGTAGTACTCCATCTTTCAGAGGTCAGCTTGTTTCCTACCTTCGGGCAAGAAAAATGATATCTAAGGGATGTGTTTACCATCTCGTTCATGTTTAGGACTCTAGTTCCGAAACTCACAGTCTTGAATCAGTCCCAGTTGTGAATGAGTAGTCAAATGTTTTTCCCCAAGCTCTTTCAGGCATTTCTCTCGAAAGGGAAATAGACTTCGGCATTGATCTTCTTTCGGACACCCAGCCTATCTCTATTCTGCTATACAGAATGGCACCAGCAGAACTCAAAGAACTAAAAGAGTAGTTAAAATATATCTTAGATAAGGGATTCATCAGACCCAGCGTATCCTCATGGTGCGCACCAGTCTTATTCGTGCGCAAGAAAGACAGTTCTCTCAGGATGTACATATATTACCATCAGCTCAATAAAGTCACGGTCAAGAATATGTAGCCACTTTCTAGAATTGATGACCTGTTTGACCAACTTCAGGGTGCCAGTTATTTCTCTAAGATAGACCTCAGATCTGGTTATCATCATCTTAGAGTTAGAGAATGTGACATCCCAAAGACAGTATTCCGAACTTGGTATGGTCATTTCAAATTCCTAGTTATGTCCTTTGGTCTCACCAGTGCCCCTGCAGCTTTTATGGACTTGATGAACCGGGTGTTCAAGCAGTATTTGGACATGTTCGTGATAGTCTTTATAGATGACATCCTTGTTTACTCCCGCAGTGAGCAAGACTATTCCGACCATCTCAGAATTGTTCTTCAGGATCTCAGAGATCACCAGTTATTCTCCAAATTTAGTAAGTGCGAATTTTGGCTAAGTTCAGTCGCATTCCTTGGTCATATCATTTCCGGTGATGGCATTAGAGTAGATCCTCAAAATACCGAAGCCGTAAGAAACTGGCCTCGACTCGTATCTCCATCATATATCGAGAGTTTATTGGGTTTGGCTGACTCTCAAAGTTATGTTTTGTTTTAGCAATAGTGTTATGTGTAGAGGTAACAATTTGTCCATGACTGCTATGATATGATGTAAATATTTTTTTGCTCATAAACAAAATTAAAGAATTTTAAGGAAAAAAAGAACAAATGTAGAACTCTTCTCAAACTCTATTACCTACGAAGACAGAAAAATGATGGATACAAGCGAGAATAAAGTCAAAAATAACAACTATGTGGTTAGAAATGGGAAGAAAATCGATCTATTTTGAAGGGTTGAGCAATATGTATTGTTGAGAGAGAAAGAAAAGAGCGAGAACTCGAGATTTAAAATGATGAAATGTTTTTTTTGCAAATGGATGATTTGTATGGGTTGATTTGTATTTTTGGAAAAGAATGACAAGTTTTGAAATTATTAATTTGGTCCAAATTGATCTTGATTATTTTTTGTTATTTTAAAAGATATGAATCATTTCAACTCAGAGTGATCGATCGATGACTTGGGTCGAAAGGAACGTAATACCAACATCATGCAAATGCAAAGACTCAATTGAAGTTGTAGTTGACCCTATGCACTCATCTCTAATGCTAGCTAAATCAATTTAGTTATTAGCTTAACATTAATTTAATATGAATCATTTCAACTCAGAGTGATCAATCGACGACTCGGGTCGGGAGAAAAACAATACCAATATCATGTAATTACAAATACTCAATTTAAGTTGTAGTTGACCCTGTATACTCATCCCTAGTTCTAGCTAAATCAATTACAAAGAAATTTGTTGCAATAGAAGACTGAGCTGTTGGAAAATTTCAAATAGATATTGAGATTTGTTGCAACAGATTACCTATGTGATTTAATGATCAAATAGACATTTGCATCTGTTGCGACAGATGACTGAGCTGTTGAAAATTTTCAAACAGATATTGATATCTGTTGCAACAGATGACATATCTGTTTGAAAATCTTTTTTTTTTTAATTTTAAAACAATCTTCTGTCCGAAAGAATAAAGATAAAATACTACTAAGGCAGTAAAAATATTTCTTGGATAACTCCATTTTACAAAATAGACACTTTGAAAACTTTTTTTGGTTTTTACACACGTCTTGAAAAATTAAGTATTTAGACACTAGGATGACATCGCCACTTCTTATATACAACCCTATCACACAAGTTTTAAACTTTACACTTTAGTCCCCCACCTCATCCATTTAATATTTAATATTTTCCATCATTTTTTATATTTCCACCATTTTTCATATTTTCCTATTTTAATTAAAAAATTATCCAAGAAACCACCAATATGAGCTCACGTTTTTCACCAATATTTTTTGATTCCGACTATTTTTCCAACGAGATCTTGCTCATCACAACTGAAAATCCCCATTCTTGGTCATTGCCTCTATTGTTGTTTCATCTTTTTTGAAAAAAATTGCAAAAAATAATTTTTCACCATTTTACTAGCTTGAAAAGCTTTCCAAATCCACTCAATGCCTTGTCATTAGATATATTTCAGTAGTTTATAAGCCGTACACATACATTCCTCCATCCCAGTGCTAGGAGGACATCGATTCAATCCAAATTCGTTCATTCACATTTTTGAACAGAGGTTTTCATACCAATGATCAACCAGTCATCGACCAGTTATAGACCAATACCTTAATATATTATTGATTAGTGAGTCTATAATGGCAGTAGCTGAGGTAGTTATCACGGGTGGTGATTATAAGGGTGTGTGGGAGGAGGATCCCAACTATTAAAAGTGGAAATCATCTAGAAAGGAGACAGTTCCCATCTCGCTGTGTCGCAATAATTCGTACGACGACATGGTTTAAAGCGTAATTGAGAGAAAAAAATTAGATTGTGAGCCAAAGAACATTGTGATTAGCTATCTAATGAATGGGAGGGGTAAAATACATCCTACATTCATAAATAATGATTGGCATGTATCCTTATACATGTTGGATGTCCCTGTCGATGGCTCTAGGCCATTACTAAGGATAAATGTCGTCCCGGGGTCTCCGACAATCCCGCCACCACCCCTGACAATCGACGGACATGATTTATTTAAAGATGAGAGTTTGGATGTCCATCCAATAGATACGAAATATCATTCAAGGGAATCATAAGATTCAAATTTCTTTTAAAAAAAAGAGAGAAGAGTGCGGATTGGGATCATAAACCAACCACACCTTCTTCGATGGAACTAATCTTTATGTAAATAAAATATTTAGCAGCAAAAAATAGCTAAAATTGTTGTTGGACATAGTATCAGAGAAAAATTCTTTCGATTATGGTACGTTGAAGAGCTACAGCAAATTCTTTAAGGTGAAATACGTTTGTCCTAGTTGTACGTGGATGCTGCGGGCGAAGAAGTATGAATGCATGGAAAGATTCTTCATCTTATCGATTTTACTATGTGTCTATTATATATTGACCTTTTAAGTTATTGCATATATTGTGTGTTAAGTCTATTGGGAGTGTTCTATATATACCACATAGTATATTATCAATTCTATTTCAAGTCTATTAAAAAACTAATTATTCAAATGAACAGATGAACAGTCGAGCATTTATGACACATCAAAAAAGTTGTTGTATGTCCACTCACACCCTGGTTCGATTGGGCATACGCTATCTTCTCTAATTCCACCGACTCACGCATCTACTTACAACTGATCGGGAAGACCAAAGGCTTCTATTTTGGTCTATATAAATAACCATAACCTAGACACAATATTCATCTTCTTCAGCCCAAAAAATTGATAAATACGACCAAATATCGAGCATTCCACTCAGGCCATGAAGGTGGGTTCGTTTGCAATGTAGCCACGACATTCTCCTCCACTGAAATGACCTAGACCGTCTCTTCTACAGTTTGGGTCAAGACAGGAAGTACCTCTACCGTGAACTCTGGTGTATCACCCATTTTTTATGGGTGATCATGGAGAGGCTGAACATCCAGCCCGAGGAGTTCATTACACCCCCCCCCCCACACACACACATACACCATTCCCTTAGTTTAGGTTTTAATTTCTATTGTAGTTGTAGTTTTAAGTCCATTGCAAAGAAGCTTTCATGGTTAGGGAATTTTTTAGATGAAAGCTTTTTTCTTTTGCCCTTTTTGCCCTCATTTTATTGTAAATATGGTGTTAAACCATTTCTGCAATGAACATATGAAATGAAGTGTTTACTGTTTGAAATTTTGTTGCAATGCCCTTTCTGTTTTGTCTCTACATTAATTATACAATTTTGTTCTTGGTTGAAATTTTGCAATTTGCCCAATTAGAAGATGAATGAAATAGTTGCCAGACTAAAATTAATGGTCTATCATATATATATATATATATATATATATATATATATATATATACGAATTCATATATGCTAATGGATAATGAATCTAGTCTATCAACGATTATGTGAATTTCTACAAAATTAATTGCAAGGTCTATATAGTATATGATTAACCGAGATCAATAACTACATGTGACTGTCTACGTAATCGATGGATTTCATTATGTGGGTTGATAAAATATAAAATAATTAAATAAATGAAATTATGTCGATTGTAAATCATAAACTGCAAGTTTTGTCACAATATACCATACTGTTGGACCTCTTGTGTAGACCTTAAATATAATCAATGCATTCTCATGCATTGGGTAGATGATAAACCGTATAGATCCACACTCGTTCAATGCTAAGGTATATACGGTTTGATGCAACAGTTAAAAAAACATTAGTACATAGTCAAAAATATAAATAATTAAATAAGTAAAATTGATTTGAAGGTCATATATTGTGTCCATTGTAAATCATATTCTTAAAGCCTTGTCAATAATATACCACACTGGTTTATTGCTCTTAGTAGCATATTTGAAAAAAAAAGAAATAATTAATTAATAAAATAATAAATAATTAGATTTTATGCAATTAAAGGAGCTTGAACAAGTCATGTGATCGTATAAGAGTCCACATAAATTGTAGAAGGTTATCAAAGATGTGTGAAGATAGGTAGTGGATGAACAAATGAATTCCTCACAACATACATGTGCTTTGGTAAACATTGCCCTAAGGATGTTGGTTGTTCAACCGCAACTCATCGCCTCACACATCTTTGATCATCACTTTAAATTTACGTGGACTCTCATACAATCACATGACTTTTTTAGGCTCATTTAATTGTATAAAATCTAATTATTTATTATTTTATTAATTAAATAATCTTTTTCAAAATATGTGCTATTTATGGTCTATGAATATGTATCCTCGTCTAGTGCATTTATTAATGAAGTAGTCCATAGTTTATGCTAGACTATGCTTAGTTATTTACTTGAACTGATATAGTCTATAATAGACTGGGAACTACTTCCACAATTAAATAACTAGACGATTTTATTTATTTAAAGACCATGACTAGAACATATTTTGAAAAATATTATTTAATTAATAAATTAATAAATAATTAGATTTTATGCAATTAAATGAGCTTAAACAACTCATGTGGTCGTATAAGAGTCTACGTAAGTTGGAGGGTAGTGATCAAAGATGTGAGGTGATGAGTTGGGGTTGAACAAATGATGAGTTGTGGTTGAACAAATAAATTCCCCACAACATGCTTGTGCTTTAGGTAAACATTACCCTGAGGATGTTGGTTGTACAACCACTACCCATCCTCACACATCTTTGATCACCTTCTACAATTTACATGGACTCTCATACGATCACATGACTTGTTTAAGCTTATTTAATTGCATAAAATTTAATTATTTATTATCTTATTAATTAATTATTTCTTTTTTTCTAATATTCTACTAAGGGAAATAAACCAATACGATATATTATTGACAAGGTTTTGCGTCTATGATTTACACTGGACATAATCGATGGACCTCTATAAACCATGATAGTTACTGAATTGGTGACACAATGCAACATATAACAGTAAACTTGTTTGTCGTCATCGTAAATATATGATTTATTCAATCGATCGTGCGTACGGTCTATACATTATAGAGAACAACTTCTATAATATTTGTCATCGACCTCTATAAATTAGGACAATAGCTGAACTAGTAACGCAATCCAATCAACTATTTTATATAACTAAACAATGGAATAACTGAACATAATTTCATCAATAAATGTCATCATTGACTTGCCAAATATATCTAATTAATTATCCATAAAAAATAAATCATTAAAAACAACAATTAAGAAAATTGTTTGTTCCAACCACCAAACTACATGTTATCATCATTGAGTTGCTTAACAATGCCTACTTCATTTTCTTCATGTTTTTTCTCCTCTTCTACTTCTTTCTTCTCATTTTCTTTCTTTTTTTCTTCTTCTTCTAATTTCTTCTCATCTTCAATACTTTCATCCTCTTGTTCAGCCATTCCTTCTTCATCAACTGCCTTCTCATTCTTCTCTTCTTCTCTTCTGATTTCTTTTCACCATATTCTTCTGTTTTCGCCTCATTTTCTGCTTCTTCTTCAGTTGTCATCTCCTTATCTTTATCTTCTTCTTATTTTGCATCTTGTTCATCTGCTACCTTCTCCTCTTCTGTTTCTTCTTCTTTCTTCTCTTCTTCAACTTTTTTATTTGTTGCAGCAATGTCAGTCACTTTGACGTCAAGCTCTTCGAGGTTTACTTGATGCCGACTACGACGGGGACTGTTGAGGTACATTGCATTGTTTTTAAAGGATTACAAAAATTATGCAAGAAAATTAAATTGAAAGAACAAAAAATAAATTAGTTTACCTTCATCTTGTTGCTTCTTCTTATTCTTCTCAATTCTCCTCAACCTCTCATCTCTAACAAAAGAAGAAATATCCAAAATATTTTTCTCGAGAAAAGCAACACACTCACGCAGGTCATCTTCATTAGAAGATCTTGGTATAGTTTTGAGTCCACTTGAACCAGCATGATCATAAGTACGTGCTCTACTTGGAACATAATTGTGACCACTCAAATCTTTGTCTTCATCCGCGACCTCAACTGATAAAGTCAGGATATTCACGCCTTTTAATTGCACCTTCAAGGCATCGATGGATGTATCCTTAACTTCATCCATGTATGTCTTAAATATTTTCATATATCTCTGCTCTATATCACGGACAGTAGGGGTAAGGTACGGTTGCACAATCTATAAAAAAATAACTATAAATTACCTGATATTCACTAATATCATAATATTATTATCATATTATAATAAGTATAATTTTACCTTTGTGTTGGTTTCTTTGTACATAAACAGGTCGCCCTCTATAATGTTGTCGCACTTTAACGTGTACAATCTAAGAAGACGGGGAATGGGCAAAGGAGAATCCAACGACTTACTGGCATACCTTTCCAGATGAGGAAAGGCCTCATATATCCAAACTTGCAATCAATAGAAGCATAAGTAAATCTACATGCTCTATGTATTATTACATAAATAGGTAAGAGTCTATAATAAATCAATAAGATGGTAGATTATTAGTACCAAAAATACCCAGGGAAAGCCATATAACGCGTACGATGCATTATTCCTCTTCACAAATGCTTCTTTCTGCATGGTCAAATCAATCTTCTTTTTCAAATATCTCAATGTCAACCCAAATGATTCTTTTCCCCATGGATCCTCCCCAAAGAAATCTAAATTAGATGCCCTTTTGATGTGGTCTAAATCCACCTTCTTTGATGGGTCCTTTTCCAGTAGCATCGAGTGTACGAACCAAACCAAAGCGCACTTCAACTTTTGTTAATTAGTCAACCTATTACCTTTGATCGGGATAATCAACCTTGCAGCAGTAATGCTCTTGTTCTTCATCACCTTAAAATAAAAGTGTTCGCCATTTTGGAGGACTTTGTTCATTTTTGATTCACGGGGATATGCTGAACAATTCAGCTCCGCAATTAGAGCAAATTCCTTTAAGCCAAAACAAGTTGGCTTACCATTCACACAGAATCAAATTTCATGCATTTTTTTATTATTTTTGATACATCGCAGCAACACATAATGGATCATCTGTCCATTAAACTTAAAATGTTCCTATATCCTTAAGTGTCCAAAACAGGTCTTCTTAAAATCAGCATACAACTTTTGTTCAACAAGAATCCTTCTATACTCTCGATAAACCATTATTCTTGCTCTTACGAAAATCTTTGCACGAAAAGAACCTAGATCATGCATCTAAGTTGTTAGGCCATACAACTCAACGGAGATATCTCTAGCACAAATTTTCAAGGACAGCGGATCATCATCCTTCCCGTCTCCATTATCTCTCTTGTCCTCATCTTCACCGCTATAACTTTCACTTTCTTCTTCGCTTTCCCCTTCTCTTTTATCTTCACTATCCTTAACATCATTACTTTCATGGGCACTACTTTCGTCATATTAAAAAATATCAGCAAGAATTTTTTATTTAGTTTCCAACTCAAATTCATCGACTACGTCTTTTTTCCTCTTCAAAAATTTTGGAAACTTCTTTGACTTTTTGCTTCCTATTGCTAGAAGCAGTGGAAGCGGGCCTTTTAACTGCTCTATGAACTCTTACCATTTATGATCTACAACCAAATATGAAACTGTAGTAGTCGATTTATCGACCACTAGTCTATTAATAAAAATGGAAAATGCAGCAAAAACAAATCGGTAGTGGTCAATCTATCGACCACTAGTCGATTAAGAAAAATGGAAAAACGCCTCAGATCAAACATGAAAATCAAGTTCCAACTTCTTCAAATATTGGCAGTGCAATTCACAACAACAAGAACACCATTAAAATGGGTCCAATTCAGTACAAAAAATTTAAAATCAATACGCAATATAAATACAAAAATATAAAATATAAAATTTTCTAGTCATTACTCAAAGCAAAACACGATTAAACATGCGGAATCGACAATGTTAACTAAAAACACTCAAATTTTGACTAATTCAATAACGAATAGTGCAATTTTTGTCAAGATCGAAAAACCCCAACACAAAATGGAAACAAAAAATATATTCTAAAATAGATCTAAATTGATCGGAGAAGAAGATTAAACTTACCTGAGCAAGAGAAACTGAAATTTTTTGACTCGAGAGCAAAAGAGTCGAGTAAAACTTTTTTTAAAAGAATATGAAGAAAAATTGGGAGAAGAAGAGGATTTGAGGAGAGAGAAAAGTTGTTGAATTTATTAAATAATTTTAATAAATGTTTGAAAAAATAATAAATATAAAAGGGGACCATATTGTATTTTTTATAAAGTTGTATTTTATCCCCAACTTTTAAAAATATTAAAGAGGCCCATGACCCCACAACCCTGACCCACTTTTTGTCTTTTACAAACCCTAACCCTAAAAAATAAATGAAAAAGAAATTTAGTATTTATTCTCCAAATTAAGTTTTCAAAGTAGGTATTCTTCCAAATTTTCCTCCTTGAGTAGTCTTGTTTTGTCTTTTCAATTCCACCCATCTTCCTTATGCCCCTCAACTTATTAATGAATATTTAAACCCATCTCCAGAATTATCTCTCCTTTAGACCTAAATTTATTTATCTCTCTTCTTTTTCTTTCTCTCCTCTTTAGGGTTATCATAGTCGTCTCCTTTTTTTTCTCTTTTCTCTCCTCTTTCTCATAAGAATACTTTCAGATCTCAATTGATCTATATCTTTTCTCGACTGAAATTGTTGTTTTGATCCCCTTATTTTTGACATTGCAGGTATGGTTCACTATTTCTCTTTCATTCTCATTTTTCTTGTTGGTAGTATCATTTTTTTGTATGTATTATATTTGTTTTTTTGTTGTTGATGTTGTTATTGATGTTGTTGATGGGGTTGGTGTTGTTGAAACTTGTGGTGTGTTGTTGCTGATGGTGTTGGAACAAATGATGTTGTTTCTCTGTTATTCATGTTGTTGTTGATGTTGTTTCTTTTTTGTTAATGCTATTGTTGATGTTACAACAGATGGAGCAACTATTGGAATAAATCAAACCACTAGCAAGGATGGTTTGATGAATTCCAACAGATTACACATCTGTTGCAACAGACTCCACGTTTGTTGAAACAGGCACAATATCTGCTACAACAAATTTATAATCTATTGGACAAATGGTAAGTTATTGCAAAAGATGTGGAGCCTGTTGCAACGGAGAGGTAATATGTTGCAGCAGATGGATAATATTCTTTCTATTCTTCTCTTGTTTGATATCAATTATTTTACTCTTGTTTGTAGATATAAGGAAATGAAAGTTGATCAACTTTTGCCCCACCAACACAAGAGGCTACAATAAAAATTGGTTTGGAGGAATAAGCTGCTTGCAGATGGAACCACTTCATATGTGGAAGGTATGTATTACTGATAGTGTTATCGTGAAAACACACATAGAGTACACTGATTTTGTGAATGCTATTTTTTATCGATTAGGCATTGATCATTCAAATAAGATATATGCAATTTTACAGTTAAGTTTTATAGGTTCGGACTGATAAGTCTAAGGGACCATGAATATGGTTCTGATACTCTTTTAAAATTTAATGACGGTTGTTGCTCATGTTTGTGTGTCAAGCTTTGTGAAGTGATCAAGTTTTGGTGGCATTGTAAAAAGATTCAATAGAGATTAAACTAACTTTTAGGGTACATTGGACTTTGAGAGGGCCTTCGAAGCCTCATGCTGCTTCAACCAAGAACAGAAATCAATATAGTTATTTCCCTAGCCCAAATTTATATAGCTGGGTTTCTCAGGGTGATGATTTTATGCTAGAAGGTATAGCAGAAGAATAACTGCACGAGGAAAGGGAAGTTGCTAAAGATATATCATCTGAGAACTAATTAAAGAGGAAACATAGGATAGGAGGGAATTTGTAACGAATCTAGCTGATGAAATTGACTTAGAACACGAGAAATTTGAATCAAGTGTAAATATTAAAGTGTATCCAAAAATGAATCCGTTTGTTGTGTCTCTAAAAAAAAATACTGCAGGGCACTTTGCTAGGGAGCTGCGACTAGGTTGCGTGGTTAGAATGATCACCTACATAGAAAATGAAAAAAACACCAAGAAAGCAGCTTTGCTGGCACCGAGGGCTGAAATGGTGTACAGTAACTCAAGAAGACTTACGCCAAGAACACCTAAGGTTAAAATAAGGAATCAAGCAAAGTCGGTAATTTTTGAATTTTAAATTGCATCTCATGCCTTCTTGTTTGTATTTCTAATTAGGTTCATTGCTATTGACCTAATCCGAACCACAAACAAGATTGAAAGATAGATTGAACCATGGCTTCGAAGAAAGTGTTCCTCATTGACAAGCTCACAAAATACTAAGAACTCTATACTAACCTCAAAGACAGCAATGACAAACTTGAAGACCAAATCAGCAAACTGGAGGCAAGCTTGAAAATTATTGGGGTTCATATGCTATAGCAAGCGTTTGATCTTCTCCAAGATATGTTGAAAGCACGCTAAGGCAAGAAAACACAATCAATTGATCCATATTTGTAAGGAAGTCATGATACTTAATCTGTCTTTCAATCTTGTTTGTGGTTCCGATCAGGTCAGTAGCAGTGGACCTAATCGAAAACACAAACAAGAAGGCATGGGATACAATTTAAAATTCAGAAATTATTGCCTTCGCTTGATTCCTTATTTTAACCTCAGTTGTTCTTGGCGCAAGTCGTCTTGAATTATTGTACATTATTTCATCTCTCGGTACCCGTAAAGCTGTTTTCTTGGTGTTCTGCTATTTTCTACGTAGGTGTTCATTCCGACCACGCTACCTAGTCACAGATCCCTACCAAAGTGCCCAGTTGTACTATTTTTCTTTGAGAGAGATAATAAATGGATTTTCATTTTTGGATACACTTTCATATTTGCACTTGATTCAGATTTCTCGTATTCTAATTCAGCTTCATCGGCCAGATTCGCTAAAAGTTCCTTGCTACCCTATATTTTTCTCTTCAATTAGCTCTTAGATGATATAGTCATTCATCAACTCCCCTTTCCCTCGCAGGTATTCTCCTATGGATCTTTCTAGCATATAATCATCTTCTAGAACAACCCTTCCATATAAATTTGGGCGAGGGGAATTTCTATTGGTATTCTATTCTTATTTGATGCAGTGCGAAGCTTCGAAGGCCTTATTAGAGTCCAATGCATATTTAAAGTTAAGTCCAATCGCTATTGGATCTCTGCAATAATACCAAATATTGATCCCTTCTCAAAACTTGACACACATAAACATGAGCAACAATCATCATTAATTCATAACAGGGTATCGGCACCATCATCATGGGATCCTCGACCTCATCAATTTGAACCTATCAAACTAAATCGTACAATGCAGGATCTTGTTTGAATGATCAATGCCTAATCGGTTAAAAACTGCATTCACAAAATCATTGTACTTTATGTGTGTTGTCCTATTGACCTTATCAGTAATACATTACTCCCACACATGAAAGTGGATCCATCCATCTGAACGCACCTTATTCTTCCTAGCACATCTATGGCTTAATTTGAATAAACAGATGATTAACATGTTGCAATAGATGACACATATGTTAAAATTATCAAATAATAATAGACATATGTTACAACAGATGATCAATCTGTTGCAACATATGTCTTATCTGTTGGAAAAATCAAATAATATATTCATCTGTTGCAACAGATTGTGAATATGTTGTAAATTATCAAACAGACAGAGTATATTTTGCAACAGATTACCCATTTATTAGATTTATTTTAAAGTAATTTTCTTTTCTTTCCGAAATATAATAAAAGATAAAATATTTTATTTAGATCTGTTTTTGTAATTTACATATTCAAAAAGTCACCAGTTTCATTTAATTAAGGGATGTAATTATTAAAAAAGAGGTGAACAGTCATGGCTTTTTTACTAACCCATTCAAATTCAATCCTTTATAAATAGGTCCCTCCTTACTCGTTCATTCTACTCCACTTCTAGTTATGATTGGTCCAGATTTGTACAAGTTGATTCATCTCGAGTCCTTACGGGAACTTGAAAGGCAGATTCATGAACTGCAGAGAGAGTTGGGCGACTTCAGAGCAAGGCTGAGGAGGACCCCATAGCTGTCGGATGACGATTGGTTGGCTAATAATAATAATAATAATAATAACATACTCCCTCCATTTCAAAAAGAATGACCTACTTTGACTTGGCACAAAGTTTAAGAAAATAAAGAAGACTTTTGAATCTTGTGGCCTTAAATTAAAGTTGTGTCAAATGTACTTAAATGCCCTTTAATCTTGTGGTCCTAAACATGCCATGTGGAAAGTTGAAATTAAAGTATTGCCAAAAAGGGAAGGGGTCATTCTTTTTTAAATGGACTACAAAGGAAAGTATGTCATTCTTTTTTAAACGGAAGGAGTAGTAGTAGTAATAATAATTAGGTTATGTTTTTTCTTTTATCTATGTATTTTCCTTTTTTTATATTGGATCTACCCAAGGGTATTTTTTTTTATTGTATATATTTGTATATAATGGATTCAAAAATCTATATTTGGTCGACTTTAATTTAAATTTTTAATTCTTATTTAATATTTAATTTTCATTCTATCTATTTCTTACTCTCAACATGTCAATGGTTGAAGGTAGGGATTGAACATTTATGGCAACAGATGAATCATATGTTGCAACAGATGGTTAATCTGTTGCGACAGATGGATCATATGTTGCAACAGACGATTATTAATAAAAAAAGATTATTGTTATTGAGGGTGAAAAGTCATGACTTTTCGATTATTTAATATGAAAAACGATTCGTAAATAAATAATAAGAAAATTAATGATAAACACAATTTATAACCGTAAAAGAACGATTATTTAATTTTAATAACTGGTCGTGACTTTTTCCCATTTTATTTTTAAATTTATTTTTTAAAATTATTTATTTATTATATAATTAAAAAGTCACAACATTGGATTAATTAAGGTATATGATGATTGTTAAAAAAAAGGTGAACAATTGTCAATTTTTGTCTAACACATTCAAAACAACTGATGCATCAAATTCTCTATCTGTTGCGACTAATGAATCGGTTGTTAGAAGAAATCAAAAAAGCTCCTAAAACAGATGGTCAATTTGTTGCAACAGATGGTATATATGTTGCCACAAATGGGTTATTTGGTGCAACAGATATACAATCTGCTGCCACAACTCAATAAAAATAATTATTATTTTATTAAAGAAATGATTATTGAAAAGGTGAGAAGTCTTCGATTTTTTAATTGAGAAAAAAGTTATTTAAATTTAAGAAGAAGAAGAAGAAGAAGAAGAAGAAGGAGAAGAAGAAGGAGGAGAAGAAGGAGGGGGAGGAGAAGAAGGAGAAGAAGAAGAAGAAGAAGAAGAAGAAGAAGAAGAAGAAGAAGAAGAAGAAGAAGAAAAAGGAGGAGGAGGAGTAGGAGAAGAAGGAGGAGGAAGAGGAGGAAGAAGAAGAGGAGGGGGAGGTGGAGGAGGAGGAGGAAGAGGAGGAAGAAAAGGAAGAGGGAGAGGAAGATGAGGAAGAGAGGAGGAAGAGGAGGAAGAAGAAGAGGAAGAAGAAGGGGAGGAGGAGGAGGAGGAAGAGGAAGAAGAAGAGGAGGAAGAAGAAGAGGAAGAAGACGAGGAGGAGGAAGAGGAAGAGGAGAAAGAGGAGGAAGAGAAGGAGGAGGAAGAGGAAGAAGAAGAAGAAGAAGAAGAAGAAGAAGAAGAAGACGAAGAGGAAGAGGAAGAAGCTAAAGAAGAAGAAGAAGCTAAATAAGAAGAAGAAGAAGAAGAAGGAGAAGAAGAAGAAGCTAAAGGAGAAGAAGAAGAAGCTAAAGAAGAAGAGGAAGAAGAAGCTAAAGAAGAAGAGGAAGAAGAAGAAGAAGAAGGGGAAGAAGAGGAAGAAGAAGAGGAAGAAGAGGAAGAAGAAGAAGAAGAAGAAGAAGAAGAAGAAGCAGAAGCAGAAGAAGAACCAGCTAAGGAAGAAGAGGAAGAAGAAGAAGAAGAGGAAGAGGAAGAGGAGGAAGAGGAAGAGGAAGAGGAAGAGGAAGAAGAAGAAGAAGAGGAAGAAGAAGAAGAAGAAGAAGAAGAAGAAGAAGAAGAAGAAGAAGAAGAAGAAGAAGAAGAAGAAGAAGAAGAAGAAGAAGAAGAAGAAGAAGAAGAAGAAGAAGAAGAAGAAGAAGAAGAAGAAGAAGAAGAAGAAGAAGAAGAGGAAGAGGAAGAGGAAGAGGAAGAGGAAGAGGAAGAGGAAGAGGAAGAGGAAGACGAAGAGGAAGAGGAAGAGGAAGAGGAAGAGGAAGAAGAGGAGGAAGAAGAGGAGGAAGAAGAGGAGGAAGAAGAGGAGGAAGAAGAAGAAGCTAAATAAGAAGAAGAAGAAGAAGAAGAAGAAGCTAAAGAAGAAGAAGAAGAAGAAGAAGAAGAAGAAGAAGAAGAAGAAGAAGAAGGAGAAGAAGAAGAAGCTAAAGGAGAAGAAGAAGAAGAAGCTAAAGAAGAAGCTAAAGAAGAAGAAGAAGAAGCTAAAGGAGAAGAAGAAGAAGCTAAAGAAGAAGAAGAAGAAGCTAAAAAGTCAAGACTTGCCACAATAATAAAAAATTCACCAGCTTGATGTAATTAAGTCATTTCTTTTAACAGAAAACAATATGGAAATAAATAATAAACACAATTTATAATTGTAAAAAAATTGTTATTTAATATGAATAATTGATGTTAATAGTAAATAGGCGACAAGTAGTGACTTTTCGCCATTTTTATTTTTAAATTTGTTTTTTTAATTTATATAATAAAAAAGTCACCAAATTTGAATTAATGATATGATGATTATTAAAAAAGATAGATTATATGTTGCAACAGATAGATCATCTGATGCAACAGATTATCGATTTGTTGCAACAGATGGTATATCTGTTGTCATAGATGGGTTATCTGATGCAACAGATATAGAATCTGTTGTCATAACTCAATAAAAACGATTATTGAAAAGAACTAATTAATAATAATAATAATAATAAGCTAAAAAATCATGACTTATCACAATAACCAAAAAGTCAGTCAGCAGCTTGATTTAATTAGGTCATAACTTTTCAAAGTAATCAAAAATTCACCAATTTGAATGTAATTAATAAATGGAGGTGAACAGTCGGGGTGTTTTGCCTAACTCATTCAAATTCAATAGGTCCCTCCTTACTCGTTCATTCTACTAAATTTATTTCTTGGATCTGGTCTTTCATATTACACCTTCAACCACTTTCTCTTCCCTGACTCAGGTAAGTTTTTTCTTGCTTTTTGTTTAAAAACTTTGCGTCGTCTATGCTAGTTTGGCCGAGATAATGATCTTGTTGAAGTAATTGATTCGTGATGATACTGATATAATTTTAAGTCGAAGATTCTTTAAAACTCCTATCATCAAATAGGGTCTATCTTCCGAAGGAGTGAAGCCACTCATATGTCATGTTTAATGTGTGCAGTTCAAGCTTATTTTTTTCCTTCTCTGATTTTATTGTTGGTTGAGTTCCCCTTTTTTGCTTGCCACCATGCCTTGTTTTCTCGTTGTTAGATTACACATTTCTTAGTTTTAGTCTATATTTCACTCCTTCTAGTTGTCGTGATAAGCAATTGCTTCGTTTAAAGTCTTTTGATCTAGTGTACTTTGATTCTTCCCTTTAGTTTCCGCATCTCTCATTTAAACAAAGTACTGCTAAAGTTAGGCTACTGTTAGATGTTTTATGTGTAGTTTATTAGTGGTAAAGTTGTCGTTAAAATTTGTTACTCAATAATCTCATTATAGGCTACTGTTTGAAGCTTTGGCCTCCTTTCTTTTTTTTTGTTTTGTTGTTTTTCTGTACATATGTTTAACATGATATGGATGCAATTACATGCATGATTCATGTAATAATTTACATGTGTAAAAAGATTGGAAACAGACATGAATTGGTCGTAATCTGCATTGCATTATACATAAAGCCATGTTCCTTTGTTTTTTTTTTAATTTGATACAAAAAAAAAAAAAATTAAAAAGAATTCACGTCTAGCTTAATGGTTGCGCATAAAGTAAGAGTCTCATATTTAATTTGGTTGATTGGGTCACTTCCATAATAATTAGCCCCAATGGATCAATCAATCTGACACATGGGTTCAGTCCATAAGTAGTGAAAAAATATAGCTATGAATAAATGGTAGCCTAGAATCTATTTGTTCATGCATGAAAAGAGACAAAAGGAAGAAGAAACAATTGCTATGTGCTCTTGTCATGGCTATTTTCATTTAATAACCTTGCCTACTGCTATATGTTCTTACCATGGCTATTTTAATTTAATATCCTTGAATATTGCTAAATTCTCTTATCACAGTTATTTTCATTTGGTAACCTCGTCTATTGCCACATACTCTTGTTATGGTGTTTTCATTTAGTAACATTATCTGCTTATTCAAAAGAATATCTATTCTCTTTTTATGAAGTATATGGCTTTGGTAGAAGGCTAGATAGGAAGATCTGGAGGATGCGAATTAGGATAGAAGGCTAGTGTCAGTTTGGGTCGTTGGGGTAGGGCACTACTTGGTAGGTGTATTATTCTTGTTATGCCACCTTGTTGTATGCTTTATTACGAATTTGTTTACTACTCCTTATATTTTTCCTTGTGGGTAGCGCTTGTTCTATGCTTTATTAAGGATTTACTTATTATTCCTTGTCTTGAGCCGAGGGTCTATCGGAAACAGCATTTCAACTTCTCCGGAGGTAGTGGTATGGACTGTGTACATATTACTCTCCCCAGACCCCACTATGTGGGAATACACTAGGTTTGTTGTTGTTGTTGTTGTCAATTCATTCATGTTCTAGATATAGCTGATCCAGTGTGGGACGTTGCGATTTTAAAAAACACCGTGTGGGAACTTCAAACGCAGGTTCATGACCTACAATGGGAGTTGTCTTCCATGAGAGCAAGGATACTCCGGGAGATCCGGAGGCTGAGGAGGACACTGATGCTACCGGTTGAAGATTGGTCGGCTGGCAATAATGATGATAATAATAATTAGATTATTTTTTTCTTTTAGTCTATGTATTTTTATTCTTTTGTTTAATAAAAATTTATGTTTGATCGACTTTGACGTTTTAATTTTTATTTAATTTTCATTCTATCTATTTCTTCTTCTCAACAAACATGTCGACGATTAAGGAATAATTTGAATCCAGTAGCAATAGCAAGAATTGAAACTTAAAACTTGACCCAATGCATACATTAATACTCAAGTAGAGACCGCTATTAGATCATATTAATTAAGAACTTAGTAAATTATTAAATTTGATCATGTGTTGAGTTACAAGAATGTTGTTTTTATGGGAATTTTAATATTATTTTTAATATTTTTAATACCAAATTTATTATTGTAATAGCACTTTAAGGCATTACATTGTGGGAGTTTTCTTAGTAGTGCTACAGTTATACTTAATGGCAATTATGCCAATTATCTCTTACAAAAAACCCACGTGCAGCACCTTGATACTTTCTCTCTCCCTATTATGCAAAATATTGTCATACATTCGGGTGCTTGTTATACATTCTCTAAATGTATGATCAATCTGATTTACCTAAATTTAAGGGATAAGGAATCAGTAAATGTATCCCTATTCCTTAAATTACATCATTTAATTACCTGATGTTAATTATTGTATGAGTTATAATAGTAACTGAAATTTGAATTTCAAAAACAAAAATTCTTAAACATTACCTCTAAGTCTTCTTTTTCTGATTTACTATTCTGGGAAAAAAATATTTGCTCGTAATTTATTGTGAGAAAAAAGATAAACATTCCAATATTGTTGCGTCATTCCGGTGTATGGAAGACGGAAATAAGTTTTAAAGCATACAAAAGTGATGTCATTGTTGTTTCAGAAAGTATTAACTTTGTGAAATTGGTTGCGACAATCGCGATGGAATTGGGTATTGATGATGTTCGGAAAAAAATTGAAGTAAAATACATTGTTGATGGTAATTCTTCTCCAATTATCATAAGAAATGATAATGGAGTGAAGGTTTATATTGAGTTGAAGAAATAATGTTCTGGGCTTATAAGTTTTCCACTATGTATAACAACTTCCAACAAATTGATTAAGGATATCGAGTTTGATAGCGAAACTGGGGCTGTAATGTGTATTGAAGGTAGTGAATCTGATTCGGTTGCGTTAACTGTTGTTGAAACGAAGAATCAGTATTCATTATACGTTCCAGAATTTAAAGTTAATAACTTCATTACTGATTGCAAGAACACTGAAATAAAAGTGAACCAACTTTATAAGGATAAGCAAACTTTGGTATCGGTTATGGCAAAATATGCAATATCAAATGGCTTTAACACATTTACTAAACGATCTAACAAACAAAGGTACGAAATAAATTATTATTTTTTATTTGTAGATGTTGTGAAAATAGCATTTGTTTAAGGAGTTTTATTATTGACTTTAATTTCTGGCTTTGCTGTTTGCACAAAATAGAGTTACATTTACGATGTATAATATTCCATCATACATGCATTCGAATGAATAATAAAACTATAACAATTTAGTTATGATATTTTTATTTAAATTATAGATTTTATATGTATGTTAATAAATTGACGACATGTTTTAAAATTATAACTGCAGCTATGTGTTACATTGTCGCGTCAAAGATTGTAAATGGGTCCTGAAGGCATATTCGATGAATCATTCGGAAATCTTTGTGATAAGGATATTTGATTTGGAACATAGTTGTAGCCTGAGTGATAGAGTACTGAATAATTTGGTTGTAACAACAGCTTTTGTCAGTGAGTTTACTGCACCAAAGTTAATTAATTACAAGAGAATACACACACCAGAAGATATAATTGAAGAGATGAAGGTTGTCTACAGTGTTGATATTAACTACATGATAGCTTGGTGGGTAAAAGAAAAAGCAATTGCGATGCTTAGAGGTGGACCAGGTGATGGATATCGAAAATGCCCCGTTATATATATATATTGAACCAGGTATATTCTGGATCATACATTCGGATTCATAAGGAATTAGATAACGAGTTTAAATACTTGTTTATTGCCTTACATCCCATGATAAGGTTGAATTTTGTCGTCCAGTAGTAGTTGTAGATGGTGCACATTTAAGCGGGCCATATCAAGGAACGTTTGTATAGGCGATCACTCTTGATGGTGCAGGTATTATACTTTGAAATATTTACATTTGGTATTTCAGCATTATGCATGCATTCTAGCTGATTATATGTTGCTCTAGTATGTATAATAAAAATTGGACTTGCTTAATGAGTACATATAGTACCAATATACGCCTTTCATTTTGTGTTATTGATGTTTTCTATAAAGTAGATGCTAGTTTCTGTTTAAACAATCTTAGAAATTTCATTTTCATTTTATAATTGAAAGAGTAAAATGTAATTAGATTTTGCTTTGTGGGCTATTTGTATGATTAGCTATTATACTTCATGGTGTATGTATGATGTTGTAGAAAATTCATACTTTCTTATCAATTTTACGTTTAATGTATGATACATTTACTAATAATTAAATCTATAGATCCCTAACAGTATGTTTACTATGTATGATGTATTGTTATACGTTATTAAAATGTGTGGAGTTATATATTTTAGTTGATTTCAATTAAGTGATAAAGGTGGGACAACATGTATGATGTCATGTATTACCTAAATGTAAAATAATTAGAGACCTGATCAATGGTGTACATATATTATACAATTGTTGTTTTTTTTAGGATGTATTCTTCCATTAGCTTATGGTGTAGTGGATTCCGAAAATGACAATTCGTGGACTTGATTTTTTCATCAATTTAGAGAAGCATTTGGAGAACGGAACAACATGTGTGTTGTATCGGATCGAAACGAGAGTATCATAAAAGGTGTGAGCATTGTTTATCTTAATGTCCCCCATCTTGCATGTATTTGACATTTATGAAAAAATGTTTGTAAATATTTTAGAAAAAGCAAAGATAGACTTAGTGACCTTTATTATTCCATGGCTAAAGCGTATAGAAAAGAAGATTTTGATTACATTATGTCAAAGGTTGGAAAGGTTGATCCAAGGGTTAAGGAATATCTAGAAGAAGCTGGATATGATAAATAGTCTCGATGTCAATCCCCTATTAATAGAGGTAGAATGATGACCTCTAATATAGCTGAATGTATTAACGGTTGTTTGGTAGAGGCTAGAGTATTTCCTATTTTAGGTTTCCTTGAAGAAGTTAGGATTCTATTTGTTGCATGGAATTGTAAGAACAGTGAAATTGCATCTTATACAAACACATCGTTTGGGAGAAGATTTCAAGAAATACTATCTGATAATGGAGCTAAATTGTTGCAGATGACGGTATGCATTATGAAAGTTGAGTCTACTTTATATTTGTTATTAATTTTTATATTTTTAACTATATAAAATTAGTCATTGCTAATAGGTTAAGGCAGTTGGTAGTTATCTGTACTGTGTATATGAATCAGGAAGGAGGTACATTGTTGATATTGATCGTGGCACATGTAACTGTTGTCGGTATCAAATTGATGAAATTCCATGTGCACACGCAATTGCGGTTTTGAAGAGTATAAATATTAATGTGAAAGAGTATGGCCGTTATTGTTCAGAATTGTACCGTCCAAACACTATTGTGAAGACATATGAACTCCCCATAATTCCTATGCCAGATATGAAAGATTGGATTATTTTAGATTTTGTTGATGCCGATGAAGTTTTTCCACCCAAATACAGAAGACCTCCTGGGAGGCCAAAAAAAGGAAGACATTTGAAATCTAGTGAATCACTTACAATTTCAAACCATTGCAGTAAATTCGGGCGTGCAGGCCACAACCATAGGACGTGCGGTTTCTTCCCAAAAGAAAGTTGAAGATTTTAGTTTGTTGTTCTAAATGCTAAGTGTTCGTTTGGATATAACTACATAACCTCATTTTTTTTTGTTTTTTTTTATTTGATTGTTGAAGTTTATTTTATGTTTTTATTTGTTATGTGCTATTTAATTATGACTTAATGTATGATATTTTGGAAACAAAGTAATACAGTTTTGAATTATTATATTTTCTGACTTTACTGCTCATTATTGCAGCGTAGTAATATGTAGTTATAATGTATAATACATTTAACATGTATGATATTATACGTTGACAACATGTATGATTTTAAAGTAAATGTCTTTAAAAAGTATAAGAACTACCAAAATATGAAGCAAACAAATTTGTGTGAAGATTATGGATTATACATTAAGATGTATGTATGATAATAAAAAATATTCTTATTTTGTTATCAATATTACGTCTAAAGTTTGATACATTGAGTTTGTATACAATTTATGATCTACTGTTATTCTTCTTAAAAATATTTGAATACCGAAGTTGTTTTCAATTAAGCAATGGGATTGTTTCAACATGTATGATGTTATCTATTAAATTTATCCAAAATAATTTTATACCTGTTCAATGTATAATTAACTCATAATATAGTATTAACTTCTTTAATGCTGGAAAAAAATACAATGTTTTACATATATATATAATTTATTAATATGTAAATTGTTGTTATACAGTGTTATTAATATTATGTTGAGTAAAATGAGTAATTAACAAACAATATAGAATAAGCAGAAAAGAGTTTATGTAAATCTAAATGTATTAGAACCAAAAACTGTCATTCATATAATGTTGCCTAAAAACCAACATTCAAAAAAAACATTACTGTATTTAACTATTTATCAAAAACAACAAAAAAAGCAATTAGTATATTTTTTAGAATGAGCTACTCCAAAGTAACAATTTCACTTTCATCAGGTGATTGGAGAAAAGTATTCTTTGGCCGAGGAGGATCATCATTATCACTCCTATAACCTTTTGTTTGCCTTCGTCACTTCATAATGCCATAGTAACGAAGCATACCGTGAACGTTGACTAGCAGCTTCAAACTCACATGAATGGACTTGCTGCCCTTCACTCAATATTTCTGCATATGCAGCAACAAATACCCCGCAGTCCCTGAATTTTTAATAAAATGAAAGACCGATAAGTTTAGTAATTTACCATGATTATACATGTGAAAATTTAAAAAGTAAGAGACACTTACAAACTATCAGACGCTTGTTGTGGAATATTTTGGACGTATTCAAAATCAAATGGGTTGTGACTTATCTCACCAGTTTGAAGATCAAGCTTCCCTTCGTACGCTTTAAGTGTTGACCAGTCAATTCTTTCAGTCTTTTCAAAAACACCATTGTCCGACAAGTAGGTAGGCAGCATGGCTGCTAACTTTCGTATTTCAGTTGGTGGTTCACTTTTCTTGTTTCTTGACAGTGAGTCATACACGTATATTGTTCTCTCCTTTAACACAATTACAATCAATACCCAGTGATATTATTTTCCACAGTTAACAGGAACATATACCTCATCAACCAAATTCCATGGTAAACTCGCAGGAATACAGAATCCATTAATTATATTTGTTATAGCGATTTCATTAGAAGCACAAGTAATAGATTCTGCATAGTCTTCTTGCGTGGATATCTGATCTGTATTAACTACTGGAAAATATCGTTCGTATATTTTTTCCATATATGTTTTGAAGAAGCAGCTGATTGTCGTATAACTATTTGTATCACACTGCTGCAACTTTAATTTTTTTTTCAAATGGTAGAATATCACATCTAAGTGCTACATGTTAAAATGGGTTACGTTATGTTAAGTACTGAAAGAAAACTGCATAATAATATGTTATTAATATGTATTGCGCAAGAAGTTTAATGAATGATTTGTTACCATTACATCTATATAAGGTGATTATACACTTCATAACATGTATGATATTTATTCATACACCAGATTCTAATGCATATGTTTTAGTTATTATTATGTATTGGGAAGGTTCATTAATGTATGATATGTTAACATAACATGTATAAAATCTGATTATATGTGTACTACATGTATAATTTTTATTCATAAAATAATACTACATGCAACAAAGAACAGGAATGTATGATCTATTAGCATTACCTGTTTAAAATGTGATTATACATCACACCACATGTATGATATGTAACTATACAATAGATTCTATGTATTATGTATTTTAATCGTACAACATATTCTAATGCATAAGTTTTAGTTATTATTATGTATTGATAATTGACGTGAATGTATGATATGATAACATAACATGTAAAAAAAGTGATTATATGTCATACCACATGTATGAAATTGTGTCATAAAATAAATTCAAAGTCATATGTTTTAGTTATTATTATGTTTTCAACAAAGAACATCAATGTATGAGTTGTTACAATTAAATGTATAAAAAGTGATTCTACATCACACCACATGTATGATATGTAATCATACAATATATTGTATTCTGTAACAATTAGAACATTTTTAGTAAAAGTTTAAACAAGCATGATATAGTTTAGTTTAATTTACCTCATCATTCCAACACATTTTGGGTTGCGACATCAAGTAGAACCAATTCTTTGAGAGTGCTTGTGCAACAATAAAGTCCAAAAGAGGATAACCTAATCCTGGAGCATTTTTTAGATAGTGATTGTCTGTTTGTTTCCTGTAACATAAAAAAGCATTAGACTTAACCAAAGTTTATTCTTATGTACTATTTTCAATAATTTAGTAATCTTTCTAAATAACTTACTTTGAAGCATGATATTTCAGTAACCCAATTTCAAGCCACTGTGAATAATCTCTAATCAATTGATTAGGCAAGTCTTCAAAAATGGTACTACCATCAAAAGCATACCTCTGCTTCTCTTCATTATCAAAAATGCCCTCATCTTTAGAGCTCGGTCCAAATTTTATTGTCTATGGTGACCTGAAAATTTTTGACTTTTTTCTATCTCTTTTTACAGGTGATTTTTATTTTACTTCACGTGCTTTTGCTGCTTCAAGCTCCCTTACTTGTGCATCAGGAAAGTCAAGATGAAACTGACTATCTGAAAGTGACCACTGGATTTTCGTCACTAAATTTGGTGTAACAACATCAAATTTATTTGTATTCGAAGGTGTTGACAACCCAAATATTAGTGCATCTAAAGCATCTTGAACAGACTCCGTTAGTGTGGCATTCACTTCATCCTACAAATTAAAGATTGATGTGTTATGTGTAAAATCAAACATATTAATGTTTAACGTTAGTGATACCTAAACAACAGTTGTGTTAATATAGATAGGTTTTTAGTTAAAAAAACAACATATGCACTGTCAAAAAAATACCTGCAAATCTTTCACATCAGTACTATGATGTTTGTTCAATTCGTCAGCACAACATGATTCTTTTGAGGCAATATGCTCATCCTATTGTAATCAAAATCATTATGTAAGAAAATAAATATGTCAAGGTGTTTTGTAATCCCTATATATAAAAATTGAATATGAATGTATAATAATCTTTATGAATGTATAAAGTACTGTTATACATTTAAAATTGATATGTATAACAAATGCACTTGTAGTTGTTATATGCTGGTTTAATGTATAACATAATGTTATACATTCAAACGAATGTATAATGAAATTGAGATAGTCTCAAAATAAGATAGTATTACGATGCAAATTATTCAAAGTAAGACATAGTTCTAGAGGAAAAAAAATTGTAATAGTGATTTTAATAGTCATACAATGATGAATGAAAAGATGTTTATATAATTTGATATCTATTAGTCATGAATGTGAATGTATAAGCATGTAAGTTTTGAGTTGATAAACAACATGAACAACCAAAAAAGTACCTCTAAATGTATGCTCAGTTCTTCAGTACAACCTGCTTTTATTGCAGCATTATGCTCATCCTACATTCAGTAACAATCATTATGTATTTAAATTCATTTCAATGTATAACATAATGTTATACATTCAAATGAATGTATAATGAAACTGAGACAGTATCAAAATAAGATAGTATTACAATGCAAATTATTCAAAGTAAGACATAGTGCAAGAGAAAAAAAAATTGTAATAGTAATTTGAAAAGCCATACAATGGTGAATGAAAACCTTTTTATAAAATTTGATATGTAGTTGGCATGGATGTGAATGTATAAGCATGTAAGTTTTGAGTTAATAAACAATATGAACAACCAAAAAAATATCTCTAAATTTTTCATTTAAGGGCTATGCTGTATGCTCAGATCTTCAGTACGACCTGCTTCTATTGCATCATTATGGTCTTCCTACATTCAGTAACAAGCATCATCCATAAAAGCTTAGTCAAAGTGATACGTATTTGAATGAAAAAAATATGCACCGGTGATTTAAAATTGATATGTATAACAAATGCATATGTATTTGTTATATGATGATTTAATGTATAACATAATGTTATACATTCAACTGAATGTATAATTATACTGAAACAGTCTCAAAATAACAGAACATTCATTTTCTGAAATATACTGTTAGTATTAATGATGTATAACATATCAATATACATTCAAATGTATGTGTAATAATTCTGTAATAGCCTACAAGTAAAGCGTTTTAAAATATTAATATTCATCCAAGAACAAACCAATATGATAGACAAAAATGTACCAATATATCTTCCATATCAGTAATGTGCGTGTTTTTCAATTCTTCTTCATGTACCTCTTCTTGATCATTCATATGCTCATCCTACAAAAAATTGACTAGTGGATGTCTGTACATTTAATCAAATTTATATAATGATGAATGAAAATATTTTTATAATTTGATATCTACATTGTATAACCATATTTTTGCATATCATATATATACCTTCTGATTGAATTGAACCTCAGCTATTGTTGGACGTTCAGTATGAATGTGGACACAATCTTGGATCTCTGTTTCTAAAGGTTCAAGTACTGATGGTTCATCATTTGTCATGTGAATGACTGGTCCCGTGTACTCATCTTCATGTTGTATAAGAACCAAACAAAAATAGGTTAAGATGTTGGAGATATACAGATTTATGGTAACATGCCAATTTAATTTAGATTAACATTACTAGCAAATCATTCTTATAAACACTGACATTTATTTTTCATCCTTCTTCTGCACCTTCTTGTTGATGAATAATTTTCTCTTCCTATATTTCATGAATAATACTAATGTATGAGTATTTGTTCAAAGTATTAAAAATTTGAATGAAATTTTTTTTTATACCGGAGATTCTTTATTCTCTTCTTTCTTCAATGCTTTAACGACCTCATAGGTATATTGGAGATTAGTGTTTTCAGCTCAGCAATTTGTCCATTCACCTTATAATGTACAGATAAACAATAAGATATTAGAAACAAGTAATAATTTTTTAAAATAAAATTTGTGAATAAGGAAATTAACTTACATATGTTTTGATGTAACTCTTTATCTGCACCATATCTAAATTAGACTTAGAAGTCCCTTCAGGCATTGTGGAAGACGAAGGAACAGACTTGAGTTGTTTGCGCTCAGGAGACACACCAATTTCTACTTGATGACTATGATCAAAATCAGTCACACAAATTTGTAGTATATCTATTAATTGTAATTGTTTTAGAGAAAACATAACAGACACATGACGTACTGAATGAGAACTTGTTGATTTCTGTCCATTTATCGCAGCTGGACTAACTTCCTGAAACATAACTGTTTTTCTTCTTTTAGATGGTTGTTCAGTTGATACAGGTTTAGCCAAACAAACTTTTCTTAGAAATTCTTGAGTAGGTGCAGTGGTGAAATCATCATAGTCTTCATATCCAGTGACAACACGCGATTGATCTTCATCGCCTTTTATTTAAATTTTTGCAGCAACAGAAGTGGATGCAGCAGATATTGGATCAAAAACCACAAAATCCTCAGATAAAGACAAATCTAAAGTACGAACTTCTTCGTTTGTAGGCTGTAAATTCTTGAAAGAACACTGAAAAAATTATTTTCAAAATGAAATATTAGAACTTCGATAAAGTGAGTATAAAATAAAAATATTTAACATGTTATACAATTACTGTACTGAACATGCCAGACATAAAAGATTCATACTTAGGCCTTGTACACTCAACTGACCAGTTAAGTATTCTTGGGATGATGTTTCCATGTCGCAAAGCAATTTTTTTATCTACCGCAGAGCAACACTCAAATATCCAGACATTTAGAGCGTGGGGCATTCCACCCAAAGAATATAACTTCTTTGCGACTCTGAAATCCTGCCGCCATGAGTTGATCAACTTTTCAAAAGTTATATTTCCCCATGGAAAGTGTATGTACCGACCATCCTCAACCATTTGGAAGTGAGCTACACTGATTGGTGCTTCTTTATGCTGAGATAACATGAATGTATGAACAAAATATAATATCGCAAGGTTCAAAGAATCTTCAGAGTTCTCGAAATTTCCCATCTTCACACATGTTATCAGTTTTGACCTAGTTATACCACCTCTATATTCAGGAAAATACTTCGACATCAAAGGGGATTTTGATGATGAAGTATACATAAACTCATCAATATCACCGGTGCATTTTAGGCCGGTGATAATGGCAAATTCAAGTATGGTAAATTTCAAAATCTTTCCCTGCACACACACATGTATCTCGTCCTTAATATCTTGTTGGATTTCTAGCATAAGGATACATTTTGAAATCTGCCCAATCCAGTTGCATTATGGAAGGTCAAGAAAAATCTCAAATAACGTATTTCTAAATGCCTCCAAAACATCTTCTCCAAAATAAGACTTTATGTCTCCAGCAAAACCACGGTTGCATAAGCTCAAAATATGCAAAGAGTTCTCCGGGACTTTATCTATACGGTATTTCATGCCCTGGAATAAAAAAAGGAATAATTACAGAAAAAGTTACACATGTTTGAGATACAATAATGTATAATGTTGCTTACTAAAATAGTTCACATTAAAAACATGTATGACATATCAGTTATTCAGATGTATAATGTCACTTTATACACTATGAAAACTCATTAAATGCATAATATCAACTAAACCATACAATGCTTGTTATGTATAATAAGAGTATGGAAAGCAATGTATAATAAGATTTATGTAATAACATTATACATTAATAATCAAATATATGCAATGTATAATGTCAGATTAAACATTTCACCTTAAACATATATGACATGTAATGTTGTTAGAATGTATAATAGAACATTATACAAAACGAAAACTTCATAAATGTATAATAACACACCCAGTTTCAAATGCCTCTTATATGTAATAAAAATATCCAATGTTTAAAAAAGTGAAATGTATAACATAATAGTAATATTATACATTAGTGTTGCACAAAATTGTATGTTCCACTATATTATACAATAATATTGCACGTAAGTAAAGTATAATGTTTAATCAATACCTTCGGAAGACGTGGTCTACCGGAATCATCAAACTTCATCTTACTGGCCGTTTTTGAACTTGATTTCTTTAATTTGGAAGTGGACGCTTCCTTCAATCTCTTCATTGTTGTGGGGTCGTTTCGATGCTTTGAACGATTCTCTGCGAAATGGAGTTCTTCAAAATCAAATGTACCAGGAACAAACCCAACAGGTATATCTTGTTTTTTAGAATCTAACTAACTAAGTCCTAAACTAAATCTAGGACAAGAATCCATTAGCAAATTTTTTCAGTAATTCGATTAACCCGAATCAACTACGAAACTTGAAAATACTTACAAAAATGTGGTAAATCCTTAAAACCAAACATGCATTCATAAAATAAACTGGAAAATATAAAAATAGGTAAATTTGAAAAAAAAAATCTACAAACCAAGAATCGAAAATGTATTATATGAAGAAAACATAAAAATTGAACTACGAAACTTGAAAATACTTGTAAAATAAGGTAAAAACAAACATGCAACGACAACAAATATACGGTCAATTTCAAAAATTGAAAAAGTTAAAAAAAAAAAAGAAAAAAAAAATAAAAATCTTCAAACTTACAAATTGTAACCCCCAGATACACGATTCTTGAATTTTGCCGAGAATAAGGGGATTCAATTATGGAGTAAATATCGGGTGTTGTGGGAGGATATGGGGGAGTAAAATACGAAAGAGAAAATCTTTTTAGAGATGTATAATGTTTAAGAGAGAGAAAGTTGAAAATAAAGGGATTTGTGTAAATATTTTGGGATATGTGTAAATACTTTACCAAATTGGTATATTATGTAATAAGAAAATTTTATTTAGTGTATATATGTAAATTTTAGTTTTTTTATCTCCCTAACTTCCATTTCATTGTGGTTTATATGCCTTTAATTACAATAGTTAGTGGTGGTAGAATGAAGACATAAGTTTCTTGTAACCACTCACTATTTATTCCTCCATTATCCTATTCTTTATGTTGGTGTAACTCATGTAACCTAAAAGTCATTGATATTCCATATTTACTGTCTCATTTACTTCTTCTTAGTCATTGTATGGAAGACTTCCTCTCCTATAAATAGAGATGGTCTTGCATGGTTTTGGCATATACATAAGATAATAAAGAGTTAACAAAAGTTAGCAAAAAAGAAAGTTTAATAGTTGAAGGGAGGTGTTCTTTTTGTGGATCTTTGACCTCAACTCTTGTCCAGATTATTGAGTTATTGCGAGAAGGTTGTTGTATCTTAGAGGGGATAAGTCAAGAAGATTACTACTGGACCTGTGAAACATTTGTTGCAGTGGGCTTGAATCTCCTTAAAGAGAGCGAGATATCCACGCCTCAGCCGGAGAAGAAGAAGATAGTCTTTTTATTTTCTTCACTTGTAATTTTCAGTTGTAAGTTTATTGTAATTTCACCAACAATTTTAAGGAGATTCAATGGCAACAACTAAAAAATCCGGAGATGTCAAGATGAGAGATCTTAACAAGCCATTTCGGTTCAACAGTACTCACTTCAAGAGGTGGAAGGGTAAAGTACTTTTCTACTTGAGTCTTCTCAACGTTTCTTATGTGTTAACTGAGAAGAACCCAAACAAAGTAGATAACTCTTCGATGAGTGATGAAAAACTTATATCTCTTCAAGAGAAAGTTGAAAAATACGATGGCGACTCCTACAAGTATCAGTACTTTTTACTTAATTGTCTTTCTGATAATTTTTATGATTGTTATGATAGAACTTACTCTAGTGCAAAAAAAAAATGGAAAGCTTTGCAGAGTAAATATGACATTGAGGAGGCGGTAGCTAAAAAATATGCGGCTAGCAAATTTTTTCATTTTCAAATGGTGGACAACAAACTCAGGATTTCATAATGATTGTTGGCGAGCTCAGGTCTGAGGAAGTCAAAATTGGAGATAACCTTATTGTTTGTGGCATAATTGATAAACTTCCACCTTCGTGGGAGGAATTTCAAAAAACTATGCGCCACAAGCAAAAGGAAACTTCTCTTGAGACTTTGATAATAAGAATCCGCATGGAAGAAGAAGCAAAGGGCCAAGATGCATTTTTGCAAACAGAAGAGAACAACATCACACCAAAGATAAATTTAACTTCTTAAAATAATACTACCCCTAAAACTAACAAAAATACTACTTTGAATCCTAAGAAGAAAAAATTCAAGAAAAATGATGGTACACATCCCAAGGACAATAATGGTGAAAAAAACAAATAAAAAATCAACATGTACAATAAAAAAGACCGTACAGATTTTGGAAATGTGGGCCTACACCACAGGAAAACGTTATCGAAGAATCATTTGTGGCAGTGATAACAGACATTAACATGGTGGAGAATGTTGATGTATGGTGGGTTGACTCTGGTGCAAACCGTCATGTCTTTTATGACAAAGACTGGTTTAAAAAATATACAAATTTTGAGGAGCCCAAAACCATCATTAAGAATAATATTTTTGTGGGAAAGGGGTATACATGTAATGTTATGTTCAAATTGACTATTGAAATGAATAAAACATCTACTTCTATTTATATGTTTTCTTCTACTAGTTTTTGGCATGCTCATTTGTGTCATATAAATGATCGTTATGTGGCAATCATGAGTAGTTTAGGATTAATTCCAGTGATCAAAAAGAACTTTGAAAAATGTGAGGCTTGTAGTAAAGCCAAAATCACAAAAAGGCCTCATTTTCAAGTTGAAAGAAAAAATAAATTGTTAGAATTAGTTCATAGTGATATTTGTGAACTTGGTGGAATTTTAACTTGTGGAGGAAATAGATATTTTATCACTTTCATAAGTTACATATGTTTACTTAATGAAAAATAAAAGTGATACATTTGAGAATTTTAAAACATTTCTCCATGAAGTTGAAAATCTGTTTAATAGAAAAATAAAAAGAATAAGAAGTGATAGAGGCCGTGAATATGAGTCACGTGAATTCAATTCTTCTGTTAGATCTCTGGGTATAATTCATGAAACTACTCCTCCTTATTCTCTTGCATTTAACGGTGTAGAGAAAAGGAAGAATAGAACATTGGTTGAGTTGACTAATGTCATGTTAATTGAGTCTTATGCACCTTTAAATTTTTGGGGTGAAGCTCTTTTGACTGCTTGATATGTGTTGAATCGTGTGCCTCATAAAAAGACCAAACTAACACCTTTTGGATTGTGGAAAGGTTTTAAGCCAAATTTGGGATATCTAAGAGTTTGGGGTTGCTTAGCCTATGTAAGGTTAATAGATCCTAAAATCTCTAAGTTGAGTAAACAAGTTACTACTTGTGCTTTTCTTGGTTATTCTTCAAATAGTACGGCCTATAGGTTTTTTAATTTTGAAGATAGTGTGATAATAGAATCAGGTGATGTTATTTTTCATGAAAATAAATTCCCTTTTGATTATAAAAATAGTGGGGGTCTGAGGACCAAAGAAAATATTTTGTGTCCACCTAGTTCTTCTACTTTTACTTTAAAAAATAAAGAAAATGATGATTTTGAGTTAAGAAGAAGTAAACGAGCTAGAGTAGAAAAAGATTTTGGTCCTGATTATTATATTTTTAATATTAGAGATGTCCCTATCACTTTAAAACAAGTTTTGTCTTCATATGATGCTATTTTCTGAAAAGAGGTTGTAAATGATGAAATAGAATCACTAATTTCTAATAAAACTTGGAAGCTAGTTGATTTACCACCGGGTTGTAAAACAATTGGATGTAAATGGATCTTACGTAAAAAATTAAAATCGGATGGATCTGTTGATAAATACGAAGCTAGGCTAGTGGCTAAAGGTTTTAAATAACTAGAAGGCCTAGAATTTTTTGATACTTTTTCTTCGGTAACTAGAATTACATCCATTAGACTTTTAGTTGCTATTGCAGCAATTTTTTATTTACAAATTCATCAAATGAATGTAAAAACTGCTTTTTAAAAACAGAGACCTAAATGAGGAGATTTACATGGAACACCTAGAGTGTTTTGTTGAGGCTGGCCAAGAAAACAAAGTGTGTAAACTTAATAAATCCCTATATGGCTTGAAGCAGGCACTAAAGCAATGGCATGAAAAGTTTTATTCCTGCATGATTAATAATGTCTTTAAAACAAATGAGTGTAATAAGTGCATATATCATAAGTCTTGGAATAATTCGCATGTTATTATTTGCCTATATGTTGATGATTTAGTGATCTTTGGCTCTAACATAAATGTTATTGGTGAAACTAAAAAATATTCTTCGAAGCCATTTAGATAGGAAAGATCTTGGTGAGGCAAATTTTATTCTAGGAATAAAAATTACTAGAACATATGATGAAATTTTCCTTGACCAATCATATTATGTTGAGAAAATTTTGGAAAAATATAATTTCCTTGATTACAAGCATGTTGTAACTCCTTTTGATTCTAGCGTTCACTTGTTTCCTGTTGAAAGTGAAAATAATGTAATAAAACAAAAGGAATATGCTATCATAATTGGAAGTTTGAGATATGTGACTGATTGCACTAGGCCTGATATTGCATATGCAGTAAGAGTACTTAGCAGGTTTACTAGTAAGCCGGGTAATAAACATTGGCATGCTATAATGAGAGTAATGAAATATTTAATTGGAACAAAAAATTGTGGTTTGTTCTATAAAAAATATTCTGTTGTACTTGAAGGCTTTTGTGATGCGGATTGGAACAATTTATCAGGTGATTCCTTATCCACTACTGGTTATGTTTTTACTTTGGGTGGTGGTGGTGTTTGTTGCAAGTCTAAAAAGCAAACTATAATTGCTAACTCTACCATAGAAGCTGAACTTATTGATTTAGCTTCAGCTAGTGAGGAAGCGAATTGGTTGAGAGATTTATTATTTCATATACCTTATTTTGAAAAACCAATTCCTCTTATTTAATTCATTGTGATAGCACCGCTGCAATTGGTAGAGTTCAAAATCGTTATTACAACAGTAAATCCAGACCTATACAGAGAAAACACAGTAATGTGAGATCATATTTGACAAATGGTACCATTAATATTGATCATATCAAATCTTGTGATAATCTTGCAAATCCATTGACTAAGGCCCTAGCAAGAGAAAAGGCCTGGATCACATCGAGGGGGATGAGATTGAAGCCTATTGAATCTTGAGTCATATGTGAGGAAACCCAACATGGGGACTATAGATCCTATAATCAGGTTCAATGAAAAAAATGAATCACATGATGACTTATTGTGAAAAATGCACTATTTTTTTATCCCTCCCTATGGTATGAGTGCATTTGCCTGTAATAATTGTGAGGTTGAGTTTATAAAACTTTTAATAAAAATCTTTGGTTCAAGTGCTAAATTACAGGAGCACTCCCGACGGATTTTACCTATGTGAGTGTGGAGGTAGGCCGTTTCCTATGAGAATTAGGCTCATTCTCAAAAACACTCATAAAATCGGGATAGCACAAGGTCATAACATACTGGCTATAAAGATCATGTCAATACCTTGACTATTATGTGTTAGCAGTAACTTTTTATTTCCCTTAAGCAGTCATAGTTCAAGTCTGAGACCACTACGACTCTAGAGTAAAAATTATTGTTTTACTAAGTGGAGGTTCAATGCAGAGCACACCTTCATTATGCATAGTAGTCTTCCTTCAACTAGTGGACTCTCTTATGTTTAATATTAAAATGAGTGGGGGATTGTTGTTTATATGGGCATTTTAATATTATTTTTAATATTTTTAATGCCAAATTCATTATTATAATAGCACTTTAAGACATTACATTGTGGGAGTTTTCTTTAGTAGTGTTACAGTTATACTTAGTGGCAATTATGCCAATTATCTCTTATAACCCATGTGCATGGCTGTATTTTTTTCATCTCCCTAACTCTCATTTCATTGTGGTTTATGTGCCTTTAATTACAATAGTTAGTGGTGGTAGAATGAAGACATAAGTTTCTTGTAACCACTCACTCTTTATTCCTCCATTATCCTATTCTTTATGTTGGTGTAACTCATGTAACTCTGTAACTCATGTAATCTAAAAGTCATTGATATTTCATCTTTACTATCTCATTTACTTCTTCTTATTCATTGCATGGAAGACTGCCTCTCTTATAAATAGAGGTAGTCTTGCATGATTTTGGCATATACATAAGATAATAGAGAATTAACAAAAGTTAGCAAAAAAGAGAGTTTAATAGTTGAAGGGAGGTGTTCTTTTTGTGGAACTTTGAACTCAACTCTTGTCCAGAGTTGTTGAGTTATTGCGAAAAGGCTGTTGTATTCTGGAGGATACAAGTCAAGAAGATTACTGCTGAATCGGTGAAACATTTGTTGCAGTGAGCTTGAATCTCCTTAAAGAGAGCGAGATATCTGCGCCTCAACCGGAGAAGAAGAAGATAGTTTTTTTATTTTCTTCACTTGTAATTTTCAGTTGTAAGTTTATTGTAATTTCACCAACAAAGAATAATGACACCACTTTTCTTATTTTATGTTTATTAATGTCATGCACTTTAATTTATTTTAGTAATAAAATGCACCAACAATTATTAAATCAGCAAATTTGGGACAAGAAAAAAAAAAAGAAAACCTTGCTTAGGAAAAGCTAATTATTGATCCAACTTTCCCTTGGTGTACTTTTGCTGTAACAATTGAGGCCTTTTTATAAGCTGAAAAGATGGGTTCTTCTCTTGACATTGACATGTGACCTTGAGAGTGATTGACATATGTTCAATTTTATCTCGCAGATGGTTCAGGTGTGCACGCAGATCTCATTTTCATTTTTAAATAGTGCCTTAACGCAGAGATGGAGCCACCTTATGGTTTAATAATTTGTATGTATATTTAATTAACATTGAATTTCCTTTCGGCTAATTTGTGTGTCTTTTTTTTTCAATTTTAAATTTTCCTAGTAAAAATTTTTGGCTTTGCCATTGCAAATGGAGAAAAACTTTCTGTTTGTTTAATTTTTCAGTTAAAAAATCACCAACTCTCAAGTTTCAAATGAATTTTGTCTAAAAAGATAATTTCATAATAATTTTTTCAAATATGGCACTGAAGTGGAGCGATAATGATGAAGATGTGAGACTTACCTTCTTCTTGCCTCACTATCCACATGAAAGAATGCTTCTAAATTAAAGCACAAGAATGTTATTCTTTTCTCCCACCAATATGAGAGAAACACTCTTCTAAAGTGAACTTATGTTTTCATTTTTTCCTCCATTTTTCATTCACTTAATTTACATCATGTTATTTAATTTAATACAGAGCTTAATAAATAAATAATTTTTCTTACAAAAATTATAATTTAAAATAAACTATGTATAAATATTTATATAATTATAAATCATCTTATTAAGAAAGAATTGTACATATATCCTTTAAAAAATTGAATAAAAAAAGGTCATATGAATAGCGTGGGAGTGAATACAATATTCAGTAAGGGGCCGTTTGGTAGAGTGTGTAAGAATAATGTCGAATATGGTGTATTAGTAATGCTTGCATTAATAATGCATGTATTAGTTATGTTGGTATTAGTTATGCAGTCAATATTACTAATACACTGTTTGGTTCGATGTATTAAAAAAATATAAAAAATTAGTTTTTTATAAAATAATATTTATTTACATAAATGCCCTTTTAACTTTGCACACACTCTTTCAAATAGGGGTGGGCGTGGTATGGTACGATACAATATTTTAAATTTCGGTACGGTAACCTCGATTTTCGGTGTTTAAAAGAACAATACCATTACCATACCAAATTAATTCGGTATGGTTCGGTATTTTTAAATTCAATTTCGATATTTTACGGTATGGTAATTCGGTAATCATACTTTATTTGATTTCGACTTACATATATTCATATAAAAAACTATAACTTTAAACTTTAAAAACGTCTCAAACATATCATACCAACAACTATTATTTGTTAATTAATAACACAAATAGAACATTTCAATAATGATTGAGTAGTTCAAGATGCAAACTCTGAACAACATTACTTAAACTTAAGCATAGTACTCTTAAATAATAAGCTTTCAAAAAATTTATTTCTGAATAAAAGTTACTTTTATGTTCAATTGGCTAATGAATGATATATAAATATATTTAATAATCTTAAATATAATATGTATGAGTTTTATATATTATTAAAAAACTTCGGTGCAGTATACAGTATTTCAATATTTATTGCATAAATACCAAATACCGTATCAAATATCATAATAATTTAAAACTCCTACCATATACCATACCAAATACCATAACATCCATACTGCGGTATAAAAAATTTTGATTTCGATATGATATTTGGTATATACCATACCATGCCCACCCCTACTTTCAAGTGAAGGAGGAGGTAGGCGGCAACAATAATTATTGTAGAAATCTCAAATTCATTTGATTGCAGTTCAAATTAGAGGCGTTCTTGAAAGTAAATGAACCCAAACCCAATTGTTGCTGAAGGCTACCATTACTTTTCCATGGTGAGTTCATTCTCGGGTCAAAAAATCCATTACGGATCGAGGCATCGGAAAAATTAAAAATTTTGTGAAGCGTCGTACCACTGCTCGGAGAAATTGGGAAGTTCTGGGAAGTGTGGTTATTTGCCGTGCCATTGATTTTCATTTGATAACCCAAATAAGTAATAAGTATGTATAAAAAAAAAAAAAGGCTGAGCACAGAGAGAAGTGAGGAAAATGACGGAAAATATCTAGAGAATCAGGGGTGGATCTACAGGGATTCACGGGTGGCATGACACCTACAAATTTGATCGAAAAATTGTGTGTATATATATATATATATATATATATTGAATAAAATCAGTATATTATTTAAGTGCCCCCAGTGCAGCAGTTAAGGAAGTAGTACCAGCGGCAAACACGGTGAAATTTCACGTAGTATACGAGAGTTCAAGTCCAGACGCCAGCAGTATTTTGTTACTTTTTGTTCGCTATTCTATTTTCTATAAGTTTTTCTCTCTTGACTTAATCTTTGTTTGACTTCTTTTTTTTTGGGTAATTTTTGTTTAAGAATTTTTAACTTAAGTGTAGAACATAATTGAAAATTACTTCTTCCTTCAAATTTATAGTTAACCTCTCCTCGTAAATCATAATAATGATGTTTGGCTTGATGTTATAATTTCTTAACAATAGAATTGAAAATATCCATTGAATAATGTTGGCAACTATTTTGTACTTTCACGCTGACTGATAAGTTGAATTTAACTCTTGTTTACATAATTTATAGTAATAACAACAACAACGACAACAAATTCAGTGTATTCCCACATAGTGGGGGCTAGAAAGGGTCAAATGTATGCAGTCCATACACTATCTCTGAAGAAGTAGAAAGGTTGTTTTCGATAGTATTTATAATAATAATCACATTTTTATTATTTGATCTATTTGTCTATACAAATTGAAAAGACAAATAATCAAATCGAAACCCAAAGTCTATAAAATCGATAAAGTATTTATCTTATTTGGGGCAGTGTAAATAGCACAACGTAAAGCAAAAAATTAACTGATTTTCAACTGAATTCGTAAAAATTAGGTTCTTCGATAATGTTTCAATGAAATTTTCCTTCAAAAATCTCTTACTAACAAGCCAAATTCCACTGGGCCGCCCATAAAAATTATCCTTTTTGAGTAGTAGATTTAACGTTAAAAGTGACATGACACCCGCAACCTCAAAATTCTAGATCCGCCTCTGTAGAAAATTAAGGGGTAATTATGTCATTTACTTTGTTAATACATGTGATAAATTGCTTTGCATTGTTAATGCATAGAAAATGGTAGTATTAGTAATATACATCTTAATACACAATATAGTGTATAACTAATGTTTGTATTAGTTATACATAAGTCAAAAAAGTATACCAAATAAGGTAATAATAATACACACAATTAAAATAAGCATTATTTTTATTAATACACTCAACCAAACGACCCCTAAATATCTTACCCGACAAGCTTAGGTGTATTTGCAAGTATCTTTAGCTTTCATTAACCTTTTTAAATACTATTTGCTTCATATAAAAGAGAATGAACTATTATGACATTACGAAATTTAAAAAAATAAAGAAGATTTTTAAAATTTTAAAATTTTAAATTTTAAATAAAAATTATGTTAAATATATCGAATGATTTTTAATATTATGATCTTAAACATGTTATGTATAAAATTGAAATTAAAATATTTTTAAAAAATTATTTTATTAAATAAATTAACAAGAAAATTAAATAGTTTATTATTTTTGAAAGGAGGGGGTACTGAAATTTTCGATCAACAACTTAGGTGCAGCCAACAACACACATTGTTTTTTTTTTTTTTTTTTTTTTGGGGGGGGGGGGGGGGGGGGGAAGGTTAAATTGGTCAACTCCACGCTATAACAGTTAAGACTGAGCATCAATATTAAAAATCGAATTATCAAATCGAATTAAAAAATTTAGTAATTGAAATTTAATAAGTTGATATTTAATATGATATTTAAGAGTAAAATTTAAATATTTTAATGCCCTCCTCATTCCATTTCCCCAACAGAAATATGGAATTGACTTTCCTTTTTTTTTTTTTGAAGCAAAAAAAAGGTGATCTTATCTTTTGATAGATTTTATATTTCCCCTTCTATCAAGGCAATATCCATATGCGGTGGAGAATGGTCCAAAGATAAGGCAGCTGAGCAATCATCTTCTGTTTGATAAGGCCATTATTTTTATAGGTCAGAGAATGGGCCACTAAAATAGATTGTTATTTTCCTTTTCTCCTTTTCTTTTTACTAGTGTAATTCAATTTAATGATATTTATTTAAATAATAAAAATAAATTTTGAATATATAAAAATGAATAATTTATTTAATTAATTATATAGCATTTGCAATATCTAAGATACAAATAAGATAATAAAAATGTAGAATATATTAACATTCTCTCATATTTGTCAGTAAATTTTATTTTTAAAATAATTTTATACTCATATGTATATCAAATTTTTAAGTTAACCGTATACTGTAGATTTATAACATTATTGGAAAAAGTGAAAAACTTATCGTATTTTATTTTAGTTTCAGCAAATACATGCGTAATAGCTGAAGATTAAAGATATTTTAGCATGCAACACAAGTAGTGTTTAGATTTTGCATCAGAATTTAGTCAAAAAAAATGATTTTTCATTGTTTAAAAATTTATAAAGTTTGTAGTATCCGCTCTAATGTGAACTCATGTGATTCAATTCTCTATTCTTTGTGAAGTACGATGTGATTATGTTTTGTGCCATGGTGTCTTCACTAAGAAGATCGATTAGTGATTGACAATAAAGTTGTACAATTTGACTTGATTTTATCCTAAATGTGCGACATTTGACCTTTGGATTGCATGAAAACAATTTAGAGTTTTTCTATGGGAATGTAAAGACACTTAAAATTAGTCATAAAGTTTATTAAATTGTATTTTTTATTCATCCAATATCAAGAAATTAAATTTAAAACTTCTGTAGGGAGCTATCAAGTAAAATTGCAAATTCATAAGATTTACTGAAAAGAAACCAAGTTAGCTAAATTGTACTATTACATTTTCTTTATCTATATTTTTCTTCCTAAAACGGAAGCAATTCTTTTACAGAAAAAATAGGCAATAGATCTGCATAGAAAATATAATAAATATTTGAAAAAAATATCAGATAAAAACAAACAAAAATTATAATTAGTTAAATTTATTGAAGTGTCCAGTAAAATTTTATATTTTGTCTATGCCAAGAAAATAAAGAAAAGTTTTTTTTTGTATCTTACAAAATTCTTCATCTTCAACGATTTGAAAGAAAATATCAAAAATTAATAAGCCTCTAAAGTATGTGTGTTGCACGTGTATATTACGTCAATTCATAAAAAATATATTCGCTCCCTTTTACTTATCACAAGATTTTGTACTTAAAATATACAATAATTCTTTTCTCTTTAACAATATTATGAGTTTTAGATTGGAGTGTGAAATAAATATAGATCGAGACTATACTTACAAACATAAAAGAACATTCGTTATTCATGATAAAAAAATTCAATGTAATGAAAAGAAAATTAGAAATCGAAAATCAGAGATTCAATAAGAAAAGTTACTTACAAACTTAAAAAAAATATTTTGTTATTTTTGATCAATAACACCAGCATAATAGAAAAAAGAAATCTTCAAGAAATTCGATGTAATGAAAAAGAAAATCTGAAATCGAAAATCACGATTTACGTCAAAGATTCAATAACGAAAGTTACTTACAAACATAAAAAGATATTTTGTTATTCTTGATTAATAACATCCGCACAATAAAAAAAATATGAAATTTAAATATTAAATAAAAAAATTAAGTTAGAAACTCAATAACAAAGCTACTTAAAAACATATAAAAATAATTTATTTTGCTATTAGGTGTTGTAGAAGGAAGATTATTCACTTCAAAGATAATTACGAAACTTGGTTAGTGGTCCCCGTTAAAATTTGTCACCCAAAATTTTATTTTCCGAAAAGATAATTATCAAAACTTGGTTAGTGGTCCCCGTTAAAATTTGTCAGACAAAATTTTAGGAGAAATCCTGTCCATAAAATTTGGTTCAAATTTAGTCATAATACAGCAAAACAAAAAAACTATTCACAATATAAACAAGTTAGATTTTAGATAATTTTATTCTTTTCATCCTAAATTTAAAATTTTAATATTATTTTATTTATTATTATTTTTCAATATATTAAAAACTATCTCAATAAATGAGAATAGACAATTTATGTATTCTATCATTAATTATTTAATTTTTTAATTGACAATTACATAATTGAATAATTATCAAATGTAGTATAGTATGTAATTAAGAAAACAAAAAATAATTATTATAAATTTATTTATTAATTGTTAGTTATATTTTTTCCTTTTTAATTATTTTATGCTTTGTACATATTTAGAGAATTTAGTTAAATTATTTTATTTCTTTTTATCTGGTTCGATTTTATGATTTTTTTTTTAATGAATATGAAAACTAGTGTATGAAAATAGAGTTTTAAGAGTGAATTCCTTAAATAGTCACTCGAGATTTGAAAATTGAGGATCTTTAAAAAATAGCTACACTTTGTTGTAAAACTCACATTCCATAGCTATATTTTACATAATTATCATTTATAACCGCTGTATTCAATTTATGCCCGTTGTATTCGATTTTAGCAATAGTCTGCATTGTACCATTTAGTCGACGTATTCGATTAACAGCCGTTGTATTCACTTTTACTCAGTAGTCTGTATTCATAAAAAACATAAAATACAGTACATATTTAGTCTCGTCAAAAACCTACCATTTTTTTTCTTTTTTCTTTTTTTATATTTTTTCTTTTTCGTATTTTCCTCGTTTTTTTCTTCTTCTTTTTTTATTATTTCCTATTTTTATTTTTTTCGTTTTTTTAAAATATTTTTTCTCTCTTCTATCTCTAACTTCTATTTCTCCCTTTTCTATTTTTTTTTTAGTTTTATTTTTTGTACTTATTTTCTTTATCATTTTTTTTGGTTCTATATTATATTTTGTGTATTTTTGAAAAATATGACTATTCGAGCACAAGTTATGGATGATAACATAAATACCACACTTGTTCATCGTATTTGTAGTCACACCGTCATTTGTATTTTTGTATTCATTGAAATAACTGTATTTGTATTTTAAAGTTCGCGCTTGTATTTGTATTTTGTAGTTCGCATTTATATTTGTATTTTATAGTTCACACTTGTATTTATATTTGTTAGTTCGCACTTGTATTTATATTTGTTAGTTCACACTTGTATTTTAAAGAACTATTTTGTATTTGTATTTTATAATTGACTATACTATATTGGATTATATTTGCACTGTGATTTTATTGTGTTTGTATATTTAGATTATATTTGTATTTGTATTCTACTTTCGTCGATGCCTTTTTATTTTTAAAGAATTATTTTGTATTTGTATTTGTAAGTTGATTGCATATTATATTTAGCCGTGATTATGTACAATTTATCATTTGTATTTGTATACAAACAAGTAAATGCATTAATTGTATTTTCTTGATTCTAAAATATATAAATATGTAATATATCATTTGATACAAATGTACCGTTTTGTATTTGTATGGCAAAATTATCATTTGTAATTGTAAATATGCAAATAACACTTGATACAAATACAATTACAAACAAATGAAACAAATCATTTTAAAAATACAAATACAATATGCATTTGTATATATTGTATTTGTATAAAAATTTAAATTATATTTTTTTTTATCAATAAATACAACTCGTATCAATAAATACAAACAAATATTCGTAGAAAGAAAATTAATCATTCCTTTTTAATAATTAAAAATACAAATGATAGTTCACACTTATATTTGTATGTTATAGTCCGCATTTCTATCTGCATTTTATAGTTCGCATTTGTATTTGTGTTTGCTAGCTCGCACAAATGAAAAGAAGAAAAAAGAAAAAAAAGAAGGAGAAAAAGCGAGAGAAAAAAATAAAAAAAGAAGAAGAAGAGAAATAAAAAATAGAGAAAAAAATAAAAAAAGAAGGAGAAAAAATAAAAAGGAAAAAAAAAGAAAAAAAAGTGACAAAAAAGAAAGAGAAAAAAAAAGGAAAAGAAAAAAATGAAGAAAAGACTACAAAAAAGAGAGTAATAGAAAATAGAGAAAAAAAATACATGAGAAAGACTATAAATTATAATTAGCGATAATTAATAGCCAAGAAGAGACTATAAATTATAATTAATTAAGATTTAAATTAAATAAAATAATTAGGAGTCAATGCTTAATACATAATCAGGTACATGAATTTTATCCTACCTCTCCTTAGTTTTATATCTCAATAAAAAAATAGTTGCAGTAGGGGCATATCTAGGTGGGGTAGTTGGGTTTACGTGAATTTATGCTTCTAGATCATATATATATATATACTCTCTATTTTATTTTATGTGTCATAGTTCGATCGGATACGAAATTTAAGAAATAAAAAAAGATTTGATGATTTTTATCAAATTATTCTTTATTAAAAAATATATGATTATTATTTTTAATTAAGTGAAATCTTATTATAAGTAGAACCAATAAAGGTAAAATTGAAATTGTGTCTTTAAATAGTTACCAAATAAAGAAATGTAATATTTTTTTGAGGGACAGAAAATAAAAGAAATGGCGACACATAAAATGGACCGAAGAAAGTGTATATGTGTGTGTGTGGTGTGTGTGGGGTGGGGGGTTGGGAGGGGAGGGTCATATACATACTTTTGCTATCTTAATGCAAAACCAATAATTGACAAATTCACCGTTCTTTATATATACATACTTTTGATATCTAAAAGTGCAACCAATAAAATAACAAACTCACTAGTTTCCAGTTCTATACATATTTTAGCGATCAAAAAGTTTTCTTGATCTAGAAGAAGGTGGAAAGAAAGTCATCGATGGAAGAAGCAAAGTTGAGAAAGCTAGGACGTGGTCTTTTGAAAGCTCTTAACGTTCAAGAACTGGCAAAACATCAACTAGCAACCATTCCGCCTCAATATATTCAAGATGATGTAGAAAAGACATCATATAGTTCTTCCATGTTGTTGCCTCAAATCCCAGTGATTGACATGGAACAACTGTTGCATGGTCATGATCATGATTCAGAGCTTCAGAGACTTCATTTTGCTTGCAAAGAATGGGGATTTTTCCAGGCACTCCTAAGTCCTATTCCAATTTAACGTCACACTTTACTTTTTAAGTTAGTCCGAAAAATAATACTAATATATGTCACATTAGCGGTACGCTTAATGTGTCGATCTCTTGCATGTAGGTTGTGAATCATGGGGTGAGTATATCGTTGATGGAGAAAGTGAAGTCAGAAATCCAAGCATTTTTCGATCTTCCATTGGAAGAGAAGAAGAAGTATGAGCAACAAGAAGGGAGTATTGAAGGATTTGGTCACGACTTAGTTTTTTCTGAAGAGCAAAAGTTAGACTGGATTGACTTGTTTTACATAACTACTCTCCCTGCCCATTTGAGACAACCTCATTTATTTCCTAAGCTCCCTGTCTCACTTTGGTAAAGTCCTCAAATGTCTTCTTTTATTGACATTTTAATGATATTGTAGATATTAATCATTCAGAGTTTCTTAGATATGCTAAGTGCATGGTTGTAAGTAGCGGCAAAAGAAACCTATTTCATGTTTGAGATTTAAATTATTAAGATTCAAACCTAAAACAAACACACATATTCGCTACACCCCTAATTTTACGGTTGGTAGCAATCTTTGTAAATGCCCTTAAAACTTAAATGACAATTAGCTAATGTCGGTAAAAGTTTTAGCATTTGTCAAAGTGCATATTTATTGTCGCTAAAAGTATCTTTACTGTTGTAGTGATTGTGGCTTGATCTTCACTAGATCTCTTCCTCTTTTAATGCTAATTTGTATGATATGATTGGAAATTAATATAATGCATGCAGGGACACCTTGGAAGCACACAGCCAAGAATTCAAGAACCTAGCAATAAGCATCTTGAATCAAATGGCAAAGGCTTTAAAGATGGATGAAAAGGAAATGAGAGATCTATACACTGATGGTATGCAATTACTGAGGATGAATTATTATCCTCCTTGCCCGGAGCCAGACAGGACATATGGCTTAAACCCTCATTCTGATAGTGATGCACTCACCATCCTTATGCATTTGAATGAAACTGAAGGTCTTCAAGTCCGAAAAGATGATACCTGGGTGCCCATAAGGCCCCTCCCAAATGCTTTGACTGTTAATATTGGCGATATGATGGAGGTAAATATCACTACAATAATAAAGACTTTTAGTAGCAATAAATAATAAATATATACTTTATCAAAAAATGCTTATTCTACCGTTATCAATCTTTGATCTACGGCTTTGATATAATCCACGAAGCAACTTTGTTAGGTTCATAGGAGAATTCGACCACAATTTAATTTTGGCTTCCCTTTTTTCTCTTTGTTTAGCTTCGGCTTTGTGTCTTCTTCCTCAAAATTGATTTCACAATTAGAACCAGTGTGAGGATTTCACTGATTCTCAACATGTTGAGTAACTGAAATGCTCTAAGGACATTTCCCTAGATAGGTAGGTCGAAGATTATGATAGAAAGTTTGAAATGCTCTAAGGACATTTCCCTAGATAGGTAGGTCGAAGATTATGGTAGAAAGTTTGTAGGTAGTCGAGCGTTGTCGAGTTTCCTTGTCAGTATTATTATTGTTATTACTCTCCTACTATCTTATTCTTCAATTTTATTATTGCCTATTGTTATTATTTCCTTTTCTCCACTTTTTGGTATGGGGCTTCTTCACTATTGTATTTCGCTTTCTTAGAGATTTTTACCGTGTTATATTTGAGTTGACGGTCTTATGTGCACACTACCCTTCGTAGATCCTATTTGTAGGATTACATATTTTTTTTTTTTTTTTTGTTGTTACAATATGGCCAATTTGGTTAAACTTGCTTACTAAGAAAAAATTGGAGGTTATTGAAATTAGGATTAAGTCAAGATGAATGAATATTACTATACCATCTACTTGCAAGTTGCAATTTAGATAGATGCTATACAATCTTACTTTTGTAAGAAATTAAAGAGCTCATTTTCTAATGTCTATAATAGTGTTTGCATATGCATGTTATTTGACTTCGCGCAGATAGTGAGCAATGGTGTTTATAAAAGCATTGTGCACAGAGCAATTGTAAACTCAAATGAAAGAAGGCTATCTCTTGCAACATTCTATACCTTTAACAACGACTCTGATTTGGGACCTGCACTTAGCCTCATTGGACCAAATAATCCTCCGATTTTTCGAAGAACTAACTTAGCAAAATCTCTGGAGATTTTTTCTAAAAGAAAAATTAATGGAAAATCGTTCATTGATTTCATGAAGATGGAGGCTAAGGATGACGAATCCTAGGTAGCATTTGATAGTGCGCTACATCATTCGTTTTGAGCTTTTGTTCAAAGTTACTCTTGCTATTTTAACTTCAAGATCCACTGTTTGATGATTATATAAGTGTGTGTGGGCTGGTGGTGGGGGTGGGGGTTATGCCTGTAATAAAGAAGGAAGTTACATGACAGGTTGTCACGTATTTTCATTTAAACTCTCAATTGAAGTTGTTACATTTTATTTGTTTAATGAGGAATTTATTCATTAAACATAATTAAGAGTCATTACATAAGGAGACTAGTCTAGACAACGTAGTACCCATTACCGTCTCTTCCAAATCCAGAAATAGTAAATGTGGGGGAGTTGGAGCAGAAAATTAAGCTTCCAAAAACATCTCAATTTAAGTTGTTGACTATTAAGCACCTAAATTATGTTTAAAATATACCAAGTGGGTATACACAAGTATAGGTAAGTTTTTACCGTGCTACCGCTGCTTTTAAGTTTTAATTTGTAATTTTGAGTAGAGTGTATCAACTTTTCCCAGTTGGTTTTGTTTAAACGCAAGGATTAACCACCATCAAGGGACTAGGTCCCTGAAAGACAAAATATGACAACACACAGAAACACAGAAGAAAAACTTTAAATAGAGAACACAATCACTTTTACATGGAAATCTTCTTGTTCAAAGGAGGAAAACCATGGCCTCTACTCACAGGCTCTTAAACTCTACTATAATCAAAATGAATCGTGATTACAAACTCCATTAGAACTTAGATCTAAGTTCCACTTGATTGCAATAAATCTATCACAATCTCCTCTTGACAACTCTGTCAAAACCTTTCTCAAAACTGACTAACTCTAGCCAGCACAACCTCAGGTAACTTTACCTATGAAAGTCAAAAGCAAAAACAAAAATTTTACTCTCAATATTTAGAGTAAATCAGTTATAGGACTTGACTCAAGAACACCAACACTATGAACAATATGAATATGTAATCTTGAGCTATGAGGGTTGTTGCTGCCATACTAGAAGACTTGAATTTGCAAAAACTATTAAGCTGCAATTATCTTTATGTATTTATTGGAATGTAGAACCATATGCTTGAAATTTGATTAGACCAGGTGTCCATTCCGGTACATTGTGCACCTGCACAATTGTTGCGCTACAAGATAAAACTGTACAGAGTGCAACAAGGGCTGGGCATAACATATCAAAAAATGAAATACCGAATCGAACTGATAAATTTGGTAATTCAATATTTGGTATAGTATTTGGGAGTAAAATTTCAATGTTTCGGTATTCAAAATTGGGTTTGGTACAAGATATTAATACCGTTTGATATTCGGTATTTACCGAACATCAAATTTTATATATATATATATATATATATACACGCACACACACACACATCCCAATAGACAATAGTATTAGTCATCCCAAAAAATCTCTTGGACCTTGGTAATCTATTCGTAAAAAGCAACAAAAAGAGTACTAAATAAGGTTTCTATTAAATATACTTTTTGAAATTTAAACATACATTTTCACATCTCCAACTTTAATATGGTATTATCAAATACCGTACTGAACTGAAATTTAGTTTACCGATTACCGAATCGATGTTTATAAGTGTGGTATGTGGTATCTACGTTCAAATCCCGATTATCGAATTACTGAACCCGAACTTTGAAAATACCGAACCGAATATCGAACACCCACCTCTAGAGACAGCTGTACATTGGCAAGGCAAGAACGGACATTGTCCCTAAGTATCATGTAGTCAGCATTAAAACATGGAACAACAGTTTCCCCATTTTTTATGCTGACAAACCATGTTCATAAGAAACACAAATTTGAATCAGTTTGGAGCATCTACTCAAGAATCTTCCTTATCAACAACAACATCTCATCACTTACCCTCACATATACAACCTCAGTCTATTACATACACAAAGTTCCCCCTGCCACTGTGTTACCCATGTCATCAGTCCCCCCTTTCATCAACACTCCTAGTATTTGGTACCTGCCTATAGCAAATCATATCCCCCTTTTTGGCATCATAAAAAAGTAAGAATAATAAAACAAGATAACAATAAGCATATTTAAGTTAACTCATGGCCACTGGGCAACACTAACATGAATGGACAACTTATAAAAAAGAGAGACAGTTGATAGACACAAAATATTATTTTTATTCATAGACGCAAGGAAACTACCATACAGTTCATAATAAAACAACATAAAATTTTGAACTTAAAAAGCAACAATAGACAAAAAAAGAAATTGATACAAGGGATACTTTAGAAATCGAGAGGGAGGCTTAGGTGGATAGAGGTTTGGGAGAGAGGGACTTAAGCAGCATTTCCATCCTTGCACTCTCTACAGCATGAGAGTTTAATGGCTACCTGGTGATTTCTTTTACTTCCACATTCAATCCTTGAACCTCTTATGTGAGTGCAGTGACCTTGGTCTATAGTTCTATAATTTTTGCTCTTAGTACTTCAGCAACACCTGGTCCTTCAGTAGAAAGTTGTTGGTTTCTTATCTTTAAATGCAGAATCTTAGCATTTGTGGCAGCTAAATTAATTCCCATCTCCTCTACCTCTTTGATCAACTTCTCCTGGAAAACTATTAATTTTGACACTTGGGACATGGTTCCCACTTTTCCTTCTACACACCCATTCTCAATCAAAGTTGTCAAAGTAAACATCTATTTTGTAGTTCAAGGAGACACCTTCTCACCAATAATTCCAAAATGAGCAAATACCCTATTAAGAAGATATCCATAAGGTATACCATATTTTCCTTCCTTGACATGTATAACCTTGCACATATGCTCTATCATCAATGCAGGAAGACTGATAAGTTCAAACTTACTCAGGCACTCAATCACAAATAGTTCAACAACTGAGGCTATTGCCTTTTTCTTAGTCTTGGGTAAGATCACTTTGTTTACAAACTCAAAGACCAACTAAAATTCCGCCTTGAGAAATTTCTTTCTCACACTAGCAATAACAGATGTTTCACCTATCTTTGAGGCATCCACCATAAATTCTGTTGAGGGTTTTTGCTTCAGAACAGACCTCACCCCAATTACAGGAATATCGAGAATCTTTCCTAAGATTTTCTTATCTAGCTTTACTTTCTTTCCTTGAACAAATGTAGATAAACTCAACCGATCATCAAAGAACTTCATGGTGTAGAAAAACTACCTCACTTCATTCTAAAAAATAGAAGGAACTAGTTCATCTAAAAGATGCAACCAGCCTTTGATGCCTTGCATATTTCACTAACTCCATCATTCCAGGTTTTTCAAAAATCCTAGAATCAAATACTCTCTCTGTTAGGACTTTCTGAGATCTCACTATCTTACTTCTCTCCTTCCTTATTTGAATTTTCCTTGTTCCTTCATCTTCATTCTCTTAAAGCCACTATCAGACTCTCTTCGACAAATTTTATTTTCTTGGGACCAGATCCCTCGATTACCTTCTTATTCATAGCAATGTGTTTCTTAGGAGTTGGACTCCTTGATTTTGGTTAAGAGAAACTATTCCTCCTTCCTTCTTGAGCCTTTTTTCTTTTTTTTTTCTGTTGCAGTAGCAACATCAATATCAATCTTTTCATCACCTTCTCCAATCTCAACCACTTCCATATTCTCTTCATCAATTATTGTCCCCTTTTTAAACCTCTTTCTTTTAGTAGTTGTAGACTTACTTGCCTTTATGGCATCTCCCATGAGTTTTCTCTCTGCACTCCTTGTTGTGTAGATTTGGTCACATTTTCAATTTTATCCATGTTCTTCTTTCCTTTGCTATCTCTTTGTCTTTACACAAACCACCTTAAGGGTAATTTATCTTCATCAACCTACTCATCTTCCATAGGGGGTTGCATAAAGAAGTCCTTTTCTGTAGATTTAGCAGTCTTGTTTGATGGTGGAAGACAGTGGTCATCACCTATAGTTTCATCCATTCCTACAAAGCTTTCTCTGGGATCATTGGCTAACAATATTAGATTTTCATCCACCTATTCTTCCAATACTAAAGCACTTCTAGAAGGATTCAATTTTTCATAGGAGAAATCTTCCTCAAAGATTTAAGCAAAGATAGGGTTTGAATCTAAGGGGGTAGGAGAACCTGGTTCTTGATGAGTTTTAGAAAGGGCATCCATGGCAGGATTTTCTGATGGAGTGGAGGTTTGAGGAAACTCAACCTCTATTACTGACCCAAACCCTTCACTATTATCAATGATTTAGTAGTTTCAGTGTTGGGTTCTACTATTTTGGGGGTTTTATCCATGGCGGACTCCATGGAGACCGGTAATGAAGAAGACACAATATGTGGGTTTGCAAATTGGGGTGAAAAAGTTTAAACATTTTCAATTTCATTTGTGGGGTTTGAGGATGATGTTTTATTTACCATTTGGTATTTTGGAAGAATACTGTCGTACAAGGAATGATAATTTTTGGGAAGGAAGGATTTTCTTTTGAGAGAGATTTAGAACTACTTTTGCAAAAATAAGTGAAATAAGGGATTTGATTTTGTTATTTAAAGAAGAGAAGTGCAATGTTTAAAATTAAAGGCATGGGATGTGTCTGGTCCTAATAGGTGCAACTCTTCACTTTTGGTGGGAAAGGACGTGGATTTTCAGGCAAAAAATTATGTAATTTTAAAACACATATGAATGATACTGACCTATAGGATGGGACCAGGTCCCTTCTTTGCTTGAAGGAATTCTAAATTGTGTCTGTCTTATCTGTTCTCCTTCAAAGTAGCTCACCATGCGTGTATACCTACAAAAGTATGGTACTGAGTTAGACCAAAATGTACAAATTGCAACAAGAATATCTGTCTCCTAATCATAGCCACAGAATGAAGAAATTAATCCACTAAATAGGTCAATTCATTTTGATCAATCCTAGTATCAACCTATTCTTCACATACTGTTCCCTGTGAAGAGCCTTTGTGAAAATTTCAGCCACTTGGTCTTCTATTTTATAGAACCTTCATACAAATAGTTCCCTTTTCAACATTGTTTCTCAGAAAATAATGTCTTATATCAATGTGCTTAGTTCTCTTATGCTGCACAGGATTCTTTGCCATATTTAAAGCACTTGTATTGTTGCACACAGTGGAATAGTATTAAAGACTATCCCAAAATCCTTCAGCTGCTACTTTATCCATAGTAATTGAGTACAATAAGAAACTGCGGCCACATATTTTTCTTTAGCAGTAGATAGAGCAACTAAATTTTGCTTCTTAAAACCCAAGAGATAAGAGATGAACCAAGAAAGTGAGTCATTTTTGAGGTATTCTTTCTATCCACCAAGTACCCAACATAATCAGCATAAGCATAACCAATTAGATCAAAACTGTCTCCATATGGATAGAACAGACCAGGTCCCCTATTCCTTTCAGATATCTGAGAATTTTCTTAGCTTCTTTCAAATGAGACTCCTTTGGACATGCTTGAAATCTAGCACACATACTCATACTAAACACAATATTAGGCCTTCTTGTAGTGAGATATAACAAAGATCCAATAATTCCTCTGTACACGTTCTCATTGATTGAGGGACTAGATTCATTATTACCAATCTCTGAGCTAGTTCCAATGGGAGTATCAATTGGATTGGCATCCCCCATGTTGTATTTCTTCAGTAGCTCTTTGATGTATTTTTCTTGAAAAATCATTCCATCTTGGGATTTTTTTAATCTGTATCCCTAGAAAGAAGCTCAATTCACCCATCATACTTATTTCATAATCACTTCCCATCAATTTAGTAATTTTTCACATAAGGATTCACAGGTTGCTCCAAAGATTATGTCATCTACATAAATCTGCACAATCAACAAGTTATTACCTTTAAACTTCAAAAATAGGGTATTGTCAATTTTCTCTCTGTTAAAGACTTTTTCCAGAAAAAACTTTGACAGTCTCACATACTAAGCTCTAGGTGCCTATTTCAACCCATAAAGAGATTTATCCAACTTAAGCACATGATGTGGAAAATCAACATCCTTAAAACCTGGAGGTTGCTTGACATATACTTCTTTCTTTAGATTAACATTTAAAAAATCACTCGTGACATCCATTTGGAAGAATTGAAATCCATATAGGTAGCAAAGGCAATAAGAATCCTAATTTTTGCATCCTTGCAATAGGAGAAAAGGTCTCATCATAGTCAATACCTTCCTCCTGATTATATCCTTGTACAATAAGCCTTTCTTTATTTTTGTTAATAGTGCCATTTTCATTCTGCTTCTTTCTGTACACCCACATTGTCCCAATAATAGTTCTGTCAATAGGCTCCAGGATCAGGTGCCAGACTTTGCTCCTTTCAAATTGTTGAAGTTTTTTTTGCATAAAATTAATCTAGTCAGTATTTCAAGGGATTTCTTTACATTTTTAGACTCAACTTGGGACAAAAAAGCTGAGAATGCCACAAAATTCCTAACTTTAGCCCTTGTTTGCATCCCAGACTTTAAGGGAGAGGTTAAATTTTCAAAGGGTTGAGATGACTTGTGCTTCCAATTTGATCTTCTTGATTGAGGTCTGCTAGGACCAGGCTTTTAAGTATTTTGATCAGGTTTTTCTTGATATACCTTATCTATATTTGGATTTAGCAACTGAGGACCTAATTCAATACCTCCTTCTTCATCAGCTACTGTATCATTTTGTTCTTGAGACTTAGCTTCAGCTGCACCATCCCTTTGAATTGGAATAAGGTCCTTCATATCAGAATTTTCACCTCCAGTAGGATTTTTCAACGTTCCCGATTCACCAAAGATTACATGCATACTTTGTTTCACACACAGGGTTCTTTTGTTGAAGACTCTGTAGGCTTTACTAGTCGAGGAACAACCTACAAATATAACTTCATCACTCTTGGAATCAAACTTACCAAGATCATTCTTCCTATTATATAGAACAAAACATTTGCATCCAAAAGGTGTAAAATAATCCACTGTTGGCCTTTTGTTGAAAATAAGTTAATATAGAATTTTATTTAATATAGATCTAATTAGGCATCTTTTAGGGACATATCAGGAAGTATTGACAGTTTCTACCCAAAAACTTTTTGAAAGACCACCATCAGTATGGTTCTGGCAATTTCAATAAGTGTCATGTCTTCTTTTCAACCACTCCATTCTACTGTGGAGTTCTTGGAGCAGAAAAGTAGTGACCAATGCCATTTTTAGCATAAAATTCTTCAACGTTGACATTTTCAAACTCAGTTCCATGATCAGATCTGAATCCTACAATCTTGTTATTCCCTTTTTAAGCAAATTTTGGGCTTCATTGCAAATGAAAAAATGACAATAGCTTATAAACTCAGACAAAAATGGCCCAGAATAAAAAAACAAGAAATAAAACCTAATCTACCAGATGGATCAATGCCTAAGCCCAAGTCCACATAATTCTTTCTATTACATATAAAAAGAAGTAGGGTTCCTATTTTCCATGTTGTTTCCTAAATCATCTGCCTCTCCTGAGCTATGTTGCCTCCTCATTTGAACTTCACTCTTGTTCTTCTATTGCTGTAGATTATCAATGTTATCCCTCTATATCCATCGTCATGTACTCCATCAGCTTTCAGAGTAAGTAAATCTCCTTTTTTTTGTTACAACCTTTAAATATCTAAGATTTAATCTTTTTTTTCCTTTTAGCTGTGTTCTCTGGTAGATGGACATGCATATGTTGTTTTGTTTAGGGAGTTCATCATTGATTGTTGATTTTAATCACTGGATAATCTTGTATGTTCTAGTTTTATGTTGATTGCTTCAAACACATATGACTCTATCTTTGTGCAGGTAAAACCGCGGTGAAGTACAAGGGAGGCTTCACACTTTTTCCCTATAGTTGTGTTGTCAAAAATTAGGTTTCCATATTCTAAACTGACCCTATCCCCTCCTATTTTGTCAAGTCCCTTTTGAAGGTTGATATAGCCTAGGCTAGATAGGATTTCACTTTTTTGTTGCCTCCGTGCCATTTTTAATTAATCAGTTGTGAAAAACTATATCCGTTAGCCTCTTTTGCCTTATTATCCTTTGTTGGATGAAATTCTTATGTAAGGGCACTGTAATTTATTATTGTTGACTATTCTCATTCCTATTGAATCCATCCTATGAAAATATTCGTAACTGTAATTATTTGTGTCCAGAGCATGATTAGTTAGATTATATGCTAATTATTTCCCTCCCTGAAAATGTGTTGTATAATTTTTGTCTTTCCTTGTATGTTCTCTTCAATATCTGCTACAATGTCTGTAATGCACCATAGACACTCTCATTCCCTATTTAAAACTTTTTTAATTAGCATGGAATCTGTCTGAATGAGTACCTGATTATAACCTTCTTACTTGCAATGTTGAGTTACCTTCAATACTGCCAAAGCTTCTGTTATTATGTTTGTTGTCTCCTGTACTTTAGCTTCTTCTGAACAAATTAGATCTCCTTGCTCATCTCTGAAACAAAAGGCATACGAACTTAACCAAGGATTGCCTTTTAATGCCCCATCTGTATTATACTTGACCTATCATCTTGGTGAAAATTATGACAACACTGTAGTATATTTCACCCTAGGCTTTATGCTTCCCACTTCCCTAAGAATTATTGGTCAATTGCCGAATAATTGGTCAATTGTCTGAGAATATTCTTTTGGTATTTTTGACTTTCAACAACATATGAATTATTTTAACCACATTATGCATTATTCTTTGAACATTTGCCTGCTTTCCTTCATATTTGCTAGTTTTTCGCCTCCTCCATAGTTCCTATACTATAAAACTTGGTAGCACATTAAAGTATTGTTTCAGGCTCTTCTTAACTTCTTCTCCCCACCACTGCATTATTGTCTCCCTTAAAGATAGTCCTTGAATATTTATACCTGCGCAAGAAGAAAAATAGGACCAAGTCTTGTTAGCGATTTTCGACCTTAGAAACACTTATGACAATATTTCTTGGGATGGTGTATCACAGCACCAGCATTTAGATGGATTATGAATTCTCTATCTTCTTACTCTATCATCAACTAGGACCTTGAATTTCCAGACTCTCCACATAAAAAAATGCAATTTTAAACGGTAGCCTCTTTACCCATATCCATTTATAAATCACATTTTCTTCTTCTTTGTATCTAATGTACTGCCATGATGATTTGACTATAAAGTTCCCGTTGTCATTTAACATCCAATACGGCCTATCAATTGCTCGACCCAGTTTTGGTACCTTAATATTATTGATTATATGTTGTACCAAATCTTCAAGAATTATAGTCTTCAACACCTCCACATCCCAGACCTCATCTTTTACTACATCCTTCACATATTTGTAAGACTCATCCCATTGTGATTCTTCTCCTGTAATAGTGTATAGATCAACCAAACCTGTCCAATTATCATGTCAAAAGGAAACTATACCTTATCTCACGTGCCATCTAATCTGATGCTCAATAAAATGTATTGATTGTAGCATCTCTTTCTTGTAGATCTTGATATTCAGTTTTACCTAAATTTACTTGGAAAAGATCACCAGTACTTGATAAGTTTCTTCTTTGGTTCTTAGGAACATGGTCCAAGTGAATCTGGAATAGCCATCCACAATAACAAACACATATATCTTTCCTCTTCTACTTTAGACTTTGACAAGTCTACATAGGTCCATGAGAAGCAATTCAAGGGGTCTTGTGGTTCTTACCTGCTTCTTTTGCTTAAAGGAAGATCTGATTTTTCTTTTCTTTGACACAAGCATAACAAACTGTGTTATCTGAATATTATAGCTTTGGAACACCACAGACCAAGTCCTTTGAGATCAACTTGTTGAGTAGAGAGGAACTTACATGTCCCAACATTTTGTGCAGCAAATCAACATTGTCACTTTGAGAATTTAAGCAAGTCAATCACAGTTAGCCAATGTGTCTAATTAACCACATACATGTTCTTGCATCCTTTCTCTTTGAGAATAACTTTCCCAATCTTCAAGTTAGAAACAGAGAACCCATCAGATAAAAACTTCACTTCATTTCCTTTGTCATAGATTTGGGACACACTTAGAAGACTGTACTTTAACCTATTTACATAATAAACATCCTCAATCATATGATTTGAGGATTTTCTTATCTTTACAACACCATGGATATAGATTTTCTTTCCATTTCCAAAAGAGACACCTCCGCTTTGAAGTGCCTTGAGTGACAGAAAATAGTCAGTTCTTTCAGTCATATGCTTAGAGCATACACTATCCATGAACAAACTTTGATTGTTTTCCCTTACTCCTACCTGCATACAAAGGTCATCTGTTAAATTTGGGAACCCACTTGAGTCCAATTTCCCAAAAGGAAGATAAAGGAGTGATCACAACTTTCTTGGTCCAGCTAGGTAGTTTGTTCTTCTTAAAGTTTGTCAAGGAAATAGATCCCTTGGAAAATTATTGCATTTTCTGAGCATAACTAGCTGAATTTATTTTAACTCAAAGCCATCCCTGACAGTTCTCCTTTTCGTGACTATCTCTACCACAATGAGTGCATAGAGAATTATTGCAATTTTTCCTAGTAATAGAAACATACTTTCTGTGGGGCTTAAGAGAATGAGTGTTGTCCTGATACCCATGACCTCTACCATTGTTGACGCCTTGACTTGTTATGTTTGTAAGAATCGTGAAGAGGTGGTCTATTTTACGTATTTGTTAAGATCTTTTTTTTATGCGGATTAGGTTCCTTTTCAATTCCTCATTCTTCTCAAGAGCAGTCATAAGGAGATTTTGAAAGTTTTTCAAATTTTCTTCAAGTTCAATTTGCAACTTGGTAGCTTTCTTTTTCCCCTTACCGCCAGATTCAGCTAATACTCTCATTTTTTCCACCATATCCTTGTTTTTAGATTTCAATTTTAAAGTACATTCTCCTATATCAGATAATTGAATAGTTAGTGCAAGTTTTTCATGTTCTAAATTTTCTACCTTATCTTCAAGAAACTCCTTCTCAGCATTAAGCTCACATATAGAGTCTATCAAGACATTTTCAAGTTTCTTTAACTTTTTAGGGGAGTAATTATTTAGGTTATGCTTAATACTAAAAGGAGTTACCTCATTCTCTCCTTTATCATCTTATTTAGTCATAAGAGCAAAAAGTGAGTTATAGGAGGTTTCATTATCTTGGTTGCATCTTCAGGATTTTCTGTATCTTTGGCCACACTTGAGGAATCTCCCAAACAGCTAGTGCTTGCTTCACAATATAGTTAGCTACAACTTTCCTTCTTGATTTATTAGAGATCTGGTCCTTTTTCTTCGCTTTGCCTGCCCCTGAATTCCGATACTACTGATAATACATTTGATGTGAGGACAATCCCTGATAAAGTGTCCAGCTTCCCATATTTGTGACAGACCTCAATTGTACTAGCTTGTCTGCGGCTACTGTCTTTCCTTTGAAACTTGCCACTCCTTTTTATAGCCCATACAATCTTTCTGGCTAAGTAGGTAACATCATGATACGATTCTCACTACGATAATGGAATATAAATACAAACACGATAAAACAAATACAAAAATTAAAAAATGATAAAATCAAAATACAAAAAGTAAAGGATAGAGGGATAGAGATAGATAGATAGACACAGGATGATAAAAAAAAGGACAACTGGAGGATATATCAAATCCAACAACCTTTCTTAAGATTACCAACGAGTACCTAACTCTTACGTAGACCTTAAGGGAATTGGATTCCCGAGCAACCCATGTTTTCAAACAAAGTATCAATATAAGTTAATCCAAGCTTGCCTCACACTCTCACAAGAGTACACATTCATAATCATAAAAATCAAAGGAAAAAAAGGCCTCTCCTAATCTATTTATAATCTAGGGTCTAATTTATTAAAATGGGCCCAAAGTGGCCAATGATAAAGATAGAAAGAGGCCTGACTTATTTTGGGTTTGTTTGCACTTGAGCTTCTAGTGACGAGTCGGCATTGCCTTAAGGGCTCACATGGCCTTCCATCGACACTATCCAACCTTGGATCTCCAAGAACTTGGCTTGGAGATTCAAGTGATGGTTCGTCAAAAGGTTGGTGGGCTGTCTCACCATCCGCCTCCCTCAAATAGTGGATGTTTGCATCAAACGAGCTATCAACCACACACGAAATTGCTCTAATGCTTGCTCAAAAGTGTTGACGGTCATTTGACTTGTATCACATCAGTATCCTCCTTACTAGACTCATATTTTGAAGCTTTTAAAGTAGTGAATTCTCTCTCTTTGGCTCCTTCTTCTCCTATTCTTATCGTTTCTTTAGTTTAAGAGTTTTCAAGTTCCTAATCAATTCATCCATTATAAGAGTTTTTAAATCTCTAGCCTCAGTGATTGCATCAACCTTACTCTCCCATGACTTTGGGAGAACTCCAAGAGTCTTCCTTACTTGTTTGTAAAGTGGAATCACTTCACCAAGTTAGTACAATTCATTTGTGATTGTATTAAATCTGGTGTGCATCTCTTGAATGGTTTCTCTCTTCTTCTTATAGAAGGCTACACACTGAGTGGTTAGTATATCCACCTTAGATTCCTTTACTTGACTTATTCCCTCATAGGTAGTTCTTAAGCAGACCGAGATCTCTTGACACTTTTACATGCAGAGATACGATTGTATTCATCTAGCTTATCCCATAAACCAGTAATTTCTTGGCCTTGAAGTTCTTCTCAATCTTCTTATGATCTTCCTCATTATACTCTCTTCTAGTTTTGGTTACCATCCTGGTTATATCACCTTCTTTAACTTTCTTTACTGAAACATAAGGACCAATAAGTATCACGTCCATCATCTCACTGTCTTCAGCCATAATAAAGTCATATATTCTAATTTTCCACCACCCATAATATTGACTACTGAAATAAGGTAGCCTAGTAGTAGATTGTCCTTCCTCCAAATTGGGTGGTGCAATTATGATAACAAAGACACTCTAGGTGTGAAATTTTTAGCGTGAACTTTCACTGATACCAATTATTGAAATACTGGGGTTAATCACCACCAAGGGACCAGGTCCCTAAAAGACAATAAATGACAACACACAGAAATACAGAAGAAAAACTGTAAAAAAAGCACAATAGATTTTTAAGTGGAAACCTCCTTGCTCAAGGGAGGAAAACCACAGTTTGTACTCATAGTGTAACGCCCCGAAATATCATCCCGAGACGCCAAACGGTGCCCAAGCCTACACGTAGCCTCAAGCTAACCCTTTAAGCCAAAACACTACCCTTGAGTTCCAACACAACAACATACACGCTACGCTAAGGATATATATATAAGTACATATCATATCACATAGCACATGGCACGGAATATTGTTAGACTGTACATATATGAAATGTCTATACACAAACCAACCCAACAATACACTAGTCTGACATAGCCTCTATACAGCAAAATCAACGAGCCATTGGGACAAACCCCCAACTAACTCAACAGACCAAAGGGATCACAAAACAACAGCACCAAAACTAGCAACTTGGTCCTCGAACCATGAGGACTCACCACTGAAGGAACGTAGATGCGGCACTCGGATATCACTGTCGTGGCTGCAGATGAGTACCTGAACCTACATCATGGTAAGAATGTAGCCCATAGAGAAATATGTGGGTCAACACAAGATACGTACTGAGTATGTGGGGGCGTATGCAAAATATAAATAATATCATAAATTTTGTAAAAACGTACATACGGACCATAATGACACACCTGGCTTGAGTGACATTGAATCATGCAACTCATAACATCATAGATAGGAAATGCAGGATAAAAACCTCATAAATCATTATAGATCATCATAGGCAACTTGACTTACCACATCAAAACTCGGAGTGACTCGGTATTTCAATAAACATGACTCTTATGGACAGGGGAGTTTCCTATAACCGACAACCCCACGTGAGCTACGTGGAATACCAACGTTTGAAACCCCCGTTGGCGGGAGCATCATACCCTTTGCCAGGGAGTACGACCTTAAAACTGCAATAATCACAATCGGGCTCTCTGGCCAATAATATCATCATCAAACAACCCTACGGTGGAACATAGGTTTGGGAAAATACCAAATTTCCCTCTCGGTGCTAAGTACTACTCCCCGACAAGCTCAGAACGCGTTAGGAAATCCACCACAACATCACAAGGGTCTATCATAAAAACCAAATCAAATCTCTTTCTCATTTATCAAATCATATCAATTTGTGGATTCCTAACTCAACACATTTTAGCTCAAAACATTTTAATCTTTCTTAACATCAACAAGGTATCAATGCATTGAACCATAACCGACTCGACATTTGGATAAGGATATGAAGACTCAATACATAATATTTTCAACAATTTAACTCATCAAAACCATCCAGAAAATACCAAGACTCATTGCAACTTCAATATCAACATTTCTCAATTTGCCATCCAACTCTCATTTAAAGGTACTTGAGACATCAACCCATAGTAGGGATATAGAATTTCCAATATCAATTATAAATTCATAATAAGAAAATAGTGGAATGATAGTATAAATCAAGGCTTAACAAATTAAATCATCATACTCTTATAATCAAATAATTTTTGGACATAATTCTATCTCAACATCATACACATATCGGATGACATAATCCCATAGCTCATGCACAATAATATAAGATATAAAACCATATTTCTAATTCATGGTAAAACATGTAAAATTTCATGTCAATGTAATTCAACAAAAATACCGGGCACAAGATCGAAAGGATAATGTTGTTCAAAGCCCCACATACCTAAAAATGAAAGATGAATATGAACTTCCGAATCCAGAACTTTATTCACGAAAATAAAAGGTGCTTTTCGAAGCCCTTAACATGATCAACTCGAATCCCAAATCAATTTGAAATTTCTACGGTTCAATCAAGAGACATAGAATGATGAAATTTGGAGTAGTAGGGGTGGGGGTTGAGCCTTAGAAAATTTTGGAGAAAAATGAGCTATTGAATGCTCTTAATGGACTTAAATCCATGGTTTACCCGGATGGGTTGGAGTTAGAATGACCAAAATACCCTTAAAAATCAAATAATGTCAAATCTGTCATTTGGTGGACTGTTTTGATAGGCTGAAGTAGATCGACCATAAATTTTTGCTCCGATGGCCAAATTGGATGAAACAAATTTCATTGGAAAGAGGACTTTCAGAGATTTCTGTTGATATATAGTAGCTCACCCAGATCATTATGTACAAGGAGTTATGATAGTTTGAAGTTTACCCTAAAATTCGCCTGGCCTCAGTATTTTTTTCCTGCACATTTACTGTTCACCACTATTCACGGTTAGATCGGAATGATCATAACTCATCGCTCGAGTGTCCGTTTTGGATGATCCATATATCGTTGGAAAGCTTATTCGATGCTCTACGCGATGAAGGGTCGTATATACAGAAATTCTACACAGAAAAGTTATTAATTATGATAAAGAACAGAATTCAACACATTTTCGTTCGAGATCTTAACGGAAAATTTTTTCCGGGGCATCACATCATCTCCCCCTTGGAAAAATTCATCCCCAAATTTTGATAGGTAGGTCAAGAGTACTATGAAAATGAGTATATAGAGAAAAATCATCTTGCCCAAACATATACTCCATTCTAGATTTTTTTGGATATCGTCGAAAACACACAAGCTAAGATAAACATAGCAATAAGGATTAAATCAACAGAGAACGATACCTTTGACATGCTCAGGATTCGTAGGAAAGAGGTGGGGATATTTGGCGCGTATATCCGCTTCAGCTTCCTAAGTAGCACTCTCCACGGATTGATTTCGCGAAAGCACTTTAACCAAAGGAACTTCCTTGTTTCTTAGCCTACGAACTTGAAAGTCAAAAACCTCAACCGGAATATCTTCATATGAAAGACTATATTGAATACCCGAGCTTTCGGAAGGATCAATCACAACAGAATCACTAATAGATTTATTAAGCGTAGAAACATGGAAAACCGGATGGACGTTAGATAACTCCGTGGGCAATTCAACCTTATACGCTACCTTCCCAATGCGATCCGCAATCTTATAGGGACCAATGTAATGGGAACTTAGTTTTCCTTTATTACCAAATCTCTTCAACCCTTTCATGGGTGAAAATTTCAAGTACACTAAATCACCAACATCAAATTCAAGGTCTTTCCTCCTTACATCTGCGTATGATTTTTGATGACTTTGGGCAGTTTTCAACCTTTCCTGAATTAACTTAACCTTCTCCATAGCCTCGAACACCGCATTCAGTCCAGTCGCGGCAGCCTCACCAACTTCAAACCAACCAATGGGTGATCTACACCTTCTACCATACAAAGCTTCAAACGGGGCCATTCCAATAGTAGTATGAAAACTGTTATTGTAAGAAAACTCGATTAATGCTAAGTGCTCATCCCAACTACCTTTAAAATCAAGCACAAAAGCCCTCAACATATCTTCTAAAGTCTGAATGGTCCGCTCGGCCTGACCATCTGTTTGCGGATGGAAAGCAAAACTTAAACGAATTTGGGTACCGAGACCCTTCTGGAAAGATTTCCAAAACTAGGAGGTAAACTGAGTACCTCTGTTAGAAATAATAGCCAAAGGGATTCCGTGAAGTCTGATGAGTTCCCGAATATATATTCTAGCATAATCTTCAGTTGTATACGATGAATGCACAGGCAGGAAATGAGCTGATTTCGTCAGCTGATCTACGATAACCTAAATCGAATCATGATGGCGACGAGAAGGAGGCAAACCAACTATGAAGTCCATATTCACTTTTTCCCACTTCCAAGTAGGAATGCTAAACTCTTGTATCACGCCACTGGGCCTTTGATGCTCTATTTTAACTTGTTGACACGTGGAACACTTCGCCAAAAATTTTGCTATGTTCCACTTCATACCGTTCCACCAATAGATTTCCCGCAAATCATGGTACATCTTGGTAGCACCAGGATGGATGGAGTATCGCTTACCATGCGCTTCCGCCATAATCCTCTACTTCAAGTTATCAACATTAGGAATACATAATCTTTCTTGGAGTCTCAAAACGCCATCTCCCCCTTGGGAGAAAACCTCCACCTTTTGGTATTTAACTGACTCTTTTAACCTGACCAAGGTAGGATCCCTGTCTTGCTTCTCCTTCACTTCTGAAACTAAAGAGGATTCGGAACCGCTTTGCACTCCTATACTACCCGCAACATCACCAAACAACCTAACCCCCAATCTAGACAAACGATGTACCTCATGGGCCAACTCCTTCTTACCAATCTCCACATGTGCTACGCTATGCATGGACTTCCGACTAAGGGCATCTTCTACTACATTGGCCTTGCCCGGATGATATAGCACGCTTATATCATAATCTGTCAATAGTTCTAACCACCGTCTCTGCCTAAGATTCAACTCTTTTTGGGTGAATACATACTGCAAGCTCTTATAGTCCGTGAAGATGTCGACATGGACACCATACAACTAATGTCTCCAGATTTTCAAAGCAAAAACCACGGCAGCTAATCCAAGGTCATGGGTAGGATAATTCTTCTCGTGAGGCTTTAGCTTCCTGGAAGCATAAGCTATATTCTTGCCCTTTTGCATCAATACACAACCCAAACCGACTCTGGAAGCATCACAATACACCACAAAACCATCAACACCGTCAGGCAAAGTCAACACAGGGGCTGAAGTGAGTCGAGTCTTCAACTCCTGAAAACCTTTCTCGCAAGATTCAGACCACAAGAACTTTACTTTCTTTTGGGTAAAATGCATAGGAGACGCAATAGATGAAAACCCTTCAACAAAACGACGATAATAACCAGCTAGACCCAAGAAACTTCAGATATCAGAAGGAGAAATAGGTCTAGGCCAACTCTTTATAGCCTCTATCTTTTGAGGATCAACTCTAATGCCTTCGGAAGAAACAACATGACCCAAGAAGGCTACAGAGTTCATACAGAACTCACACTTACTGAACTTAGCATACAACTTATGAGTTCAAAGAGTTTCCAACACGATTCGGAGATGATCCGCATGATCACCCTCACTTCGGGAGTAAATAAGAATATCATCAAGGAACACTATTACAAATAAATCCAGCTATGGAAGGAATACACGGTTCATAAGATCCATGAAAGCCGTTGGAGCATTAGTTAACCCGAAAGACATCACTAGAAATTCAAAATGACCGTAACGGGTTCGGAAGGCTGTCTTGGGGATATCACATTCCCTAACCTTAAGTTGGTGATAACCGGATCTGAGGTCTATCTTCAAAAAATAGCTCGCACCTTGCAATTGATCAAATAAATCAACAATTCAAGGAAGCGTATATTTATTCTTGATAGTAACCCTATTAAGCTGCCGGTAATCAATACACATCTGCAAAGAACCATCTTTCTTACTGATAACGCTCAAATTATAGCTCTCGTAAGAGTGTAAGCGGTCGTTGTCAAATATAGAACCCAACTGGGTTGGGTGTCGAATCCCACAGGGAATACTTGGTCACTAAGTATGCAACGATTAGTAGACTGTTGATCGAAAATTTTCCGAAAAAGGGGGGATTTAATTGTAGCATGAATTAAGAGTATCAAAGTAACAAAGAGAAACGGAATGTTTAGTAGGTTTTAATCAATGAGAATTGTAAGTTAGGGTTATGTCCACCTTATGAGTTTTACGTATCTATTGGCTATGAGTTATGCGGAATTCAGACATGCATGCGCTTATAGAGATTCGTATTCTATGGTAAATCCTAGTGTCTTTCGACCATCAAGGATTATATCACTTTAACTCTTTCGAGCTTAAAGCGTATACTAATGGTACGAATTCTCCAAGAGGTTAATTCAGTTACGACACTAACTTTTAAATAGGGGTTGGTAGCCCTATTTCCTTGTCATTCTCTCTTTTCCAGACATGTAACTTTTCTTTCGAACAAGTTAATGCAATACTGGCGTATTCTTTATGTTTGCAACCACAAGAATTTAATTAAGATGAAGAGAGTAATGATATAAGTAGCATGCGTATCAAGAATTCACAAACTCATAGCAATAGATAGTATATCATAAGGCTTCCATAACCCTAATAGAGAAGTTTAGCTACTCATGAGGGTAACGGAAATCAACGAAGACATCATCATCATACCACAACTATAGCAATCTCACATTGAAGAGGAATGTGGCATCACAACAAGATTGACGTTTTTTCTCTTGGCCCGTTGCTCTCAAGAGAGCCGTGTCCTCTGTCAGAAATTGTAACGTGAATTAGGAGCAAAAGTCGAATGAAAAAGACTTGAATTAATGAATGAGTGAATAATAAAAAGCTTGCTGAAAAATTCAGCAAATAGGGTTTTTATAACATCCTTGTCCTAGTCCTACTGAAATAGGGTTTTTATCCTTGTCCTAGTCCTACTGGGTTACTGCATACTTGTCCTAATCCTACTAAGTTACTGCTGATCCCCCAAGTCTTTAGAAATGCTATTTTTGCCTGGGACAAGTTCTCCATGCATCACTTTCAGTCCACAAGCTTCCAGAAGCTGCCTTCCTTCTTACGTGAAGTTTCCTTTGGCGTCCAACAGTCCATAAAATGCTGAAATCTTCATCATTTATTCCTGAAAACTTGCTAATCACGTTGGTTAGCTCACTTCCAGGAAAAAGGACTAAAAGTGTAGGAATTATATATTTTGTCCTCAAAACTTAGCTAAAATATGGGTACATTAAGGTGCTTTAGGCGTGTAAATACGCCTAACATCAACACCCCACACTTAAAAATTTGTTTGTCCTCGAACAAAATATCATGTCCATATAAACATCTACTTAGGGTTTCAAAGTAACAGCACAAACTATTCATCAAGACAGGCACAACAATTATTAACACAGAGTAGTTTTCTGATCACTACTAGAAACAATTCAACCTCCAACATAGACTCGTGATGATGGTAAATTCGTATTCAAAAGTTAAGGCACAAAGAATCATACAAGACTACCCAAAACTCATCAACCATATGTGTCTCACAATATATCACCCATAATTACTCACAAGTATTTCATTTTTCAAAACATGGGTATAAGATTATCCTTGCTCTCACTCTCACAAAGAATTCATATGTTGCAACTGATGACCATAGGCTTGCCCTTAGTGTAATGCTCCACTAATATCAGAATGCTAAGCTTAGGATCAAATAGGTCTTTACAAGTTGTAATGTAGGCTAAGGGACAGGTAGAACTATTTTGGCCAGAAATAGTGACTATTTTCCCTAAGCGCTTTAATACATCACATTATGCCATTAACACTCTCTTTTAAACAACCCTTCTATCTTTCTTTTCATCTAACACCCCTTTTCACCTATTTTGTTATTCAATTATAAACACAAAGATGAGAATATACAACTTTGTATTTTTCTTTTTCATTTCATTTTTCATTTTTTTTTATAACACACCTCTATAATAGCCATTTTTTTTCATAACAAATTCAAGTACCAATTCACTTTAAGGCATCACTCTCACCCAATTTCCTTTTATTTTGTCACATGACTTTACAATTTAAAGCACTTAGGAATTTGGATCAAATTATGGTCTTGAAAAAAAATGGATTAAGCTTACATATGAGGCTGTCAAAGAAAATGGCTAAAGGCTCAAAGGGGGTTAAATAAGATAATTTCCATGGGTAGGTAAAAGGAAGGTAAACAAATACAGGTTGCCAAAGAAATGCCTAAATCATCTCCTAAACTTGCACTCTTTATTTCGCTTTACATACACACCAGGCAAGTTCTAGCATCAGCCACAAACACAGAATATACTATAATTTCACACACACAAGGCACATGGTCAACTTTATTAGGAGCAGTATAGACTCTTGACCTAACATATAAAGGAATTAAACCACACAACAGTGAGTCACACTTGGAGCCTAAACGTCTCAATAGCAATGATTTTAGCACAAACTCTTGTCATAATACCATGCCGCCTATCAGAACAATTTCATGCAAAATCTAAAAAAATCTAAAAATAAAAAAATTTAACTACAAACGAGAATAAATGGAGGCAAAGAAGTACGCTACAACATATAAATACCCTCACCACACACTTAGATGGGACACACTGCCCTCCTTGGAAAATAAATAAGAAGAACCTGATTAGTCGGACTTATTCTCTATGTCTGGGGTCATACCCCCTGCATCAGAATCATCATCAGAGTTGTCGTCATCAGAGTTCTCCTCCACGTTGGAGTATGGCATTCGTCGATCATCATCGGTTGGCATGTCGTCATCAAGAGGTTCCTCAAAATATACACCTACTCCACACATAGCCCTCGCATGCTCATTCATTGGGTAGTCATAATCCAACTGTTGGAGCTCTTCAGCAGTTGGAACACGACCCCCGCTCATCATGGTAAACTTCGTCATGCCATATAAATGGCGGAAGAAGCTTTCGTCGCGAACATGTCTTTCTGCAGTGGTTAGGTTGACGCCATGCATGGATTCAACATCTTTAACCTTTGTGAGGTCAACCTTCTTCGGGTTGTATGGAAGATTATGATCTGCAGGTTCCTCTTCGATGTCCTCCTTCCTCAATATCGCAGTCAACAGATTGCCAAAGCTGAAGTGGGACCTCTTGTGCAGCCTGGCCTTACGCATTGAAGATCGAATAATCGCCCCAATGTTGATAGGGATGTTCGTCATCAAAGCGTACACCAAGCACACTCTATCACGTGTGATCTTTGTGTACTGTGGCCCTGGAATCAGGTAAAAATTGACTATCCGCACCCATATCCGAGCTTCTCTGTTCAAGGAGGCATACGGTAAGGTATTGTGCCGACTGGTATCCTTGTGCCGACTCCACCGTGCCATTGATCTTGTTCCGCATAGTGTGTGTCTGATTTCCCTGTATGGAGGTCTGTGATAAAGCTCCTTGAGCGGTGATGGATCCACAGATGGAAGACCCAGAAAAGAGTTGAAGAACTCCGCATTTAGTTGCAGGACTTGTCCCCGAATCTTTACTTCACTCCCTATAGTTTTTGGTGACCAGTTGGCATAAAATTCTCGCGTTAGATCGAGATTGCACTCTCCCATATCTAGGAAGATAAAATCAAGATGTAACACCATTATCTTAGCCAAAATGTGGGGTTCTTTCTTTGCTAGGCTCTCTTTTTGTATCAACTCCACATGAACATATTTTTTTACTTTATTGTTCTTGTACCACTCCTTTCCTTACTCCTCTAGGACCCATTTTATCCTGTATATGTGTCGAGATATTTGCAGCGAGGAGGATTCAGCTTGCTCTTTTCTTCCCCTTTTCTGGCCCTTCTGTGAGGTAGATGCTTTTTCTTTTTCGGGTTGACTTTTCGGTGCCATTGTACCTGAGATTAAAATAATAGTCATGTTAGATTCATCTCGGTAGATACAATCGACAAACCAACAGTAGTGGCACTACCCCACACTTAATTTGTTGGCACAAACTTAATTAAGTGAAAGATGTCGATTACTCAGATTTCATCGCCCTACATTTAGGTGTTATGTTCCAACAATATATTCAGCGCAGTTATACTTTTCTTGTCATCTTCACTATCCTTTTCAATTCTTTTTCATGAAATCTTGGCAATACTTTCATGTTTGGATTGATGTACCTTTTGAGCAAGACTACTACATAGAGATTGAATCAAGTTATGGCATTAGAAATAATCACAACATCGTATGTTTGTAGTCAACCATGATTTTCATCTCGATGAACAAGTCATTCCAACATGTAAGCTTTCTAGTTACAAGATTATGCAATTATCTTAACCATGTCGATTCCGCAAAAGTATGACAGTGTATCAAAATCAAATTCAGGTTGGAACCAAGTCTAGAACACCCATACGTATTCTTTCACTCACTTAGTTGTATCACAACAAATCAACCACATTCAAATCACCAACACTACTTCAAGATTTAACAACTTATTATAGGCGTAGTATTGTAATACTTACAGAATATAAAAGAAGAACAAAGAAGTACTTACTTGGTTGATGGCCTTGGAAGATGTTCTTGCAAAGTTAAAAGAGCAAAAAGAAAAATTTTGAGAGATTTTGGAGAGGTAGGCGGCACTTAGGTTGAGTTTGCAATGAAATATTGTTCTAAGACTAAGGTTCTATTTATAGGACAAGATTGGGTCGGGTTTTGACCCATTTGAAATCGGATTAGGAGACCAAAAAGTGAGCATAGGCGGCGCCTATGCTATGGCATTGTTAGGCATAGGCGGCACCTATACTATGACATTCTAGATTCAGAGACAAAAGGCTTTGGCATAGGCGGCGCCTATGCTATGACATTGTTAGGCATAGGCGGCGCCTATACTATGGCATTCTAGATTCAGAGACAAAAGGCTTTGGCATAGGCAGCGCCTATGCTATGGCATTGTTAGGCATAGGCGGCGCCTATACTATGGCATTCTAGATTCAGAGACAAAAGGCTTTGGCATAGGCGACGCCTATGCTATGGCATTGTAGATTCAGAGAGCTTAGGCCATAGCATAGGCCTTGCCTTGTTCGTTGCCTAGATTTACATAGGCCTTGCCTTGTTCGTTGCCTAGATTTTCATAAGCAATGCCTAACCCATAGCCTTTGCTTCTTCTTTCCTAACTTACCACCTTCAATCATGCAACACTTCCAAATCAAAGTTTGAAACCAATCTCCTCCTTTACACATCTTACACCTACACTTACTCAAAAATAACAAAAACGATTAGAACGATGGGTTGCCTCCCACCAAGCGCCTTAGTTTTGGTCGTGGCTCAACTCTTTTTTTTTAGATTTTTACTTAATAAAAACAAATTCCTAGGAAAACAAAATGACTAAAAACGATGGGTTGCCTCCCATGTAGCGCTTGATTTATTGTCGCGGCACGACATAGTTACCTCGATTACTTAGACTTTGTCGAGATAGATGGTGCATCATTTTCTGAATGGATTCAGACGACACTGATGCTTACTTGTAGGCATGCAATCTTCTTCGAGATGACTCTTGTGCATACATATCCCAGGAGGGATACCAATTATATCATCAATAGTCCAACCCATAGCTCTCTTGTACCTCTTCAGAGCAGAGATGAGAGCCTCTACGTGCTGTTCACCTAAATCAGACGCAACACTCACCGGAAGTGTATTTCCACTTCCCAAGAATGCATACCTTGGGTGACTGGGGAGCTCTTTCGATTCTAGCACTGGTGGCTCTTCAATGGAAGTCTTCGCTGTTGGTGAAGATCGATTCCTAAGATCAAGGTCCAGCTTCTTAGTAGCATGAGAATAGGACTTTATTCCTGTTAGAGCACAAACAGTTTCTTCATATTCTTCAACATCCTCATGCTCAAAATTCAACAGCACAACAGACAATGGCTCAACAGTAAGCTACTTCTCTACAGATAATTTTTTCTCATCCTCATAATAAACATCAGCTACAGAGAACACATCCATATCTCTAGGCTGCTTCATCGATTTGCATACATCAAAACGGACTACTTCGTCATTCAGCTAAAATAAAAGCTCATTAGCTCTTAAATCAATCAGCACACTTCCAGTTGCGAGGAAAGAACGCCCCAAGATTATGGAAACTTCAGAATCCACCTCGCAATCCAAAATAACAAAGTCTGCAGGAAAGATAAAGGTGGAAACCTTCACCAACACGTCATATAAGATACCAACAGGCCATTTTACCGACCTATCTGCCATCACGAGCCGCATATTGGTTGGTGTAGGATCGCCCAACCCCAACTTTCTGTAAACGGATAACGACATCAAATTGATGCTAGCCCCCAGATCGCACAACGCCTTAGCAAAATCCAACGATCCAATTGTGCAAGGAATAGTGAAAGGACCAGGATATGCCTTCTTCTGTACTAAAGTCCTCATGGCAATTGCACTGCAATGATGAACATTATCTGCCAGCTCATAGCTTACTGCCCGCTTCTTTGTCAAAAGGTCCTTCGTGAATTTAGCATATCCAGGCATCTGTTCCAGCGCCTCCACCAATGGAACATTAATAGTCAGCTGCTTCAACATAGTCATGAATTTACTGAACCTGGTATCATCAACTTTCTTCTTCAGTCTCTGCGGAAAAGGTGGTGGTGGAAGGGGAATTGTTTTCTCCACCACTTCCTTTTTATCTTGCTTCCGATTATCAACCTTTTCAGGAGTGTCGTCAGCCTTCTTCTTCAGTCTCTGAGGAAAAGGTGGTGGTGGAAGGGGAATAGTTTTCTCCACCACTTTCTTTTTACCTTTCTTCCAACTATCAATCTTTTCAGGCTGCAGACGTCTAGGGGTGACGTCATGAACACACTCTTCAGCTTCTTCGGCCTCTTCACATTCTGCATCAATAACATTATCCGCTATATCATCAACTACCTGCTTTCCTTTAGATGGATTTTCCAACAGTTTACCACTTCGGGTAGTAATAGCCATACACGATCCATCATTCCTCGGATTTTGCACTGTGTCACTAGGTAACGTTCCAGCTTTTCTTTGGTTGAATGCCGCTGAAAGTTGACTCAATTGTTGCTCCAGCTATTTTATTGCAGTAGAATGCGAGTCAACCAATTGATTTATTGAAGACAAATCATTCTTCACCTCGGTTATGCCCATGTTGGTTGACTCCACTCCTTTCAACAGCTTAGCCATCATATCTTCCATGGACATCTTCCCAGAGCCAGATGCCACAGCCTCACGGTTTCCAGGAGGAACATACAAACCACTCCTGTTAGTCTTATTCTTCCAACCACCTTGATCGCGGTCCTTGTATCCAGATTTATCATAATAGTTCCGACCTTGGTTTCCTTGGGCATTGCCTCGGAAACCCCCCTGATTATTCAAGTAGTTCTCTTCTTTCTCAGAGTCGGATTCATCTCTTCCCTGTGATACAACGGCCTTAAACTTTTCGGTCTTCCCTGATAATAAATGCTTGGTAAGAAGATCCATCTGCATTTTCATGTGAGCCATATCTTGGTCACGTTCCTCTTGTCTACGCCTCTGCTCTGCAGTCAAGCCAATAGATACTGTAGAGCTTGCTACCTCAGAATCCCTGGTATGCCAAGATCTACTCTACTTTGTCATACGATCTAGCATATCACTTGCCTCAAGAAAAGTAAGGTCCATGAATGACCCACCTGCAGCATTATCAACCACTGGCTTAGTCACTGAGTTCAAAGCCCTGTATAATATCTCCATCAAGTGGATGTTGGTCATCTGATGATTTGGGCACCGCATAAGCTTCTTCTTGAACCTCTCCCATGTTTCGTGGAGAGCTTCAGTTGGAAGCTGTCGGAAATTGCTGATCTCATCTCTTAACCGTGCTCTCTTGGATGGCGGAAAGAATCTTTCTAGGAAAGCGTCTTTCAGTTGCCTCCAATTAGTAATAGAGTCAGGAGTTAGCCCATTCAACCATAGAGTTGCCTCTCTAGATAGAGATAATGGAAATAAGCGCAGCCGAATTGTATTCTGTCCAACTCCTGGATTGTCAAACGCCTTGCATGTTGAGATAAAATTAATCAGATGCATATTCGGATCATCGCCTGCAAGTCCACCAAATAACCCCTTGAGTTGCAATAACTGAATCATGGTGCTAGTGATATTGAACTTAGCTCCGGGTGCCAAGGGTGGAGGAATAATAGCCCCTGTGGCACCAGCTCCATCAAGATCGTCATCATCATCATCAAAAGGAGCCTGCACAGCTCGGCGTTCAGGTCTCATTCTAGCTTGACGATCTCTCCTGTTCACAGGTACTGCCACCTCATCTGCACGCTGTGGATTAAGTAACTCATCATCACCCAGGTCCTCATCATCAGGATTTGTTGCCCGACCTGGGTTATCAATATTTTGTTGATGCACTTGAGCAGCTGCCAACACAGCTAATCTAGCCTGCTCTTGTTGAGCAGCCCTTCTTTCAATGTCACGTTGTGCATCCATTCTGCCAATAAGTTGTGGTTCAAGATTTATGGGTAATAATGGCTGACCAGAACTACGAGTATTTGGCATGCACTCAACTGAACCTGAATAAAACAAAAACAACAACTAAAAGTAAAATTCAAGAATCTTTGACCAAAGGGTCTAGTAACTATCACAAACTTAGTTGACAACTGTATTCCCCGGCAGCGGCGCCAAAATTTGATAACGCTCAAACTACATCTCTCGTAAGAGTGTAAGCGGTCGTTGTCAAATATAGAACCCAACTGGGTTGGGTGTCGAATCCCACAGGGAATACTTGGTCACTAAGTATGCAACGATTAGTAGACTGTTGATAAAAAATTCTCCGAAAAATGGGGGATTTAATTGTAGCGTGAATTAAGAGTATCAAAGTAACAAAGAGAAACGGAATGTTTAGTAGGTTTATATCAATGAGAATTGTAAGTTAGGGTTATGTCCACCTTATGAGTTTTACGTATCTATTGGCTATGAGTTATGCGGAATTCAGACATGCATGCGCTTACAGATATTCGTATTCTATGGTAAATCCTAGTGTCTTTCGACCATCAAGGATTATATCACTTTAACTCTTTCGAGCTTAAAGCGTATACTAATGGTACGAATTCTCCAAGAGGTTAATCCAGTTACGGCACTAACTTTTAAACAGGGTTGGTAGCCCTATTTCCTTGTCATTCTCTCTTTTCCAGACATGTAACTTTTCTTTCGAACAAGTTAATGCTATACTGGCGTATTCTTTATGTTTGCAACCACAAGAATTTAATTAAGATGAAAAGAGTAATGATATAAGTAGCATGCGTATCAAGAATTCACAAACTCATAGCAATAGATAGTATATCATAAGGCTTCCATAACCCTAATAGAGAAGTTTAGCTACTCATGAGGGTAACGGAAATCAACGAAGACATCATCATCATACCACAACTATAGCAATCTCACGTTGAAGAGGAATGTGGCGTCACAACAAGATTGATGTTTTTCCTCTTGGCCCGTTGCTCTCAAGAGAGCCGTGTCCTCTGTCAGAAATTGTAACGTGAATTAGGAGCAAAAGTCGAATGAAAAAGAATTGAATTAATGAATGAGTGAATAATAAAAAGCTTGCTGAAAAATTCAGCAAATAGGGTTTTTATAATATCCTTGTCCTAGTCCTACTGAAATAGGGTTTTTATCCTTGTCCTAGTCCTACTGGGTTACTGCATACTTGTCCTAATCCTACTAAGTTACTTCTGATCCCCCAAGTCTTTAGAAATATTGTTTTTGCCCGGGACAAGTTCTCCATGCATCACTTTCAGTCCACAAGCTTCCAGAAGCTGCCTTCCTTCTTACGTGAAGTTTCCTTTGGCGTCCAACAGTCCATAAAATGCTGAAATCTTCATCATTTATTCCTGAAAACTTGCTAATCACGTTGGTTAGCTCACTTACAGGAAAAAGGACTAAAAGTGTAGGAATTATATATTTTGTCCTCAAAACTTAGCTAAAATATGGGTACATTAAGGTGCTTTAGGCGTGTAAATACGCCTAACATCACTTACGCACAAACAGGACAGGTGCACCCCACGGGGACACACTAGGTCTGATAAAGCTTTTGTCTAAAAGATCTTTCAATTGCTCCTTCAACTCTTTAAGTTCCGCGGGAGCCATGGGATACGGAGGAATGGAAATAGGCTGAGTATCGGGAAGAAGGTCAATCCCGAACTCTATCTCTCTATCAAGAGGTATTCCAGGGATATCTTCCAGAAAGATATCAAGAAACTCATTAACAACATTAATTGACTGAATGGTCGGGGTTTCAGACTTAGTGTCTTTAACCCGAACCAAATGGTGGATGCAACCCTTGGAAATCAACTTCCTAGCTTTGAGATAAGATATGAAACGACCCTTAGGAATCACAGAACTCCCGGACCATTCGAGGATGGGTTCATCAGGAAACTGAAACTTGACCACATGGGCACAACAATCAATAGACGCATAGCATGAGTGAAGCCAATCCATACCCAGAATGATATCAAAGTCAACCATATCTAGCTCAATCAAATCAGCATACATAACCCGATGAAAGACAGTAATGGGACATTTCTTATACACCCGCTTAGCAATGACAGACTCTCCTACAGGAGTAGAAACCAAAATAGGCTCAGAAATTAGTTCAGGGTCCGTTTCAAAATTTACAGCAACCAGAGGTGTCACATAAGAAAAACTCGAACCGGGGTCCATCAACACATAGACATCAAAATAGAAAACACGGAGCATACCAGTGACAACATCAGTAGAGTCCTCCTTCTCCTGACGAGGTGGTATAGCATAGAAATAATTCTGGCGTTGACCACCAACAGTACTAGATGAAGCACCCTGAGGAGGAACTAGATGGGCTACGGGAGGCGGGGGGACTGGTAGCGTAACTCTGGGGACGGGCATCACGACTCCGTTGTATGGCATACGGGCAGTCTATAAGTATGTGGCCCAACTTGACACAACCAAAATAGCCCCGTTGCCCCATATAACACTCCCCAAAATGGTCTTTACCACACTTAGCACATGAAAGAGGATGAGGCCGGTTGCTTGCACTGTCCTGAGACCTGGAAGGTACCGACCTATTCCCGAGCTCCTGCCTACCCCGATATACGGGAGCACTACCTGAGGAAGGCGCAGGTATAAATGAACGTCTCTGAAACTGAGGGCGACTCCCTCTGGAGAATCTAGTCTGACTAGACCCCTGTTGCTCCGATCTGACTCTCTTAATCCCTCTTACTCTTTCTCTTTCCTTTATCTTATCTGACTCAATCTATTGGGTGTGAATCATTAACCTAGGAAGATCAATCTCCTTGTTGATCATAGAAGATCTACATTCTTTCACCACATAACTCGATACCCCAGTTAGAAACTTGCTCATACTAGTCCTCGAGTCAGCCATCATATTGAGAGCGTACTTCGATAGCTGATTAAACTTAAGACAATACTCCTTAACCGACATAGAGCCTTGTCACAAATTCATAAACTCCTCTATCTTAGCTTCCCGTAACTCAAGAGGAAAGAATATATCCAAGAAAGCATCTTGGAACAATTGCCAAGTCACCAGAGTGGTATCTTCCTCTCTACCCTTATTCCACATCTACACCCAGTCATAGGCAACATCCTTTAACCGATAAGAAGACAGCTCCATACTTTCTTCCGAGGTCACGTGCATAATCTGTGTAATTTTCTTCATTTCATCAATATACATCTGCGGGTCCTCACCTGCTCTTGACCTATGAAACTCTGGCGGATTCATCTGCATAAAATCACGAATTCGTGCTGCTGCCGAATTATTTTCCTGCGAAGGTAGAGCGTTGGCCTGAGTATTGGTGGTAACTGCCTGGGCTAGCATCTGAAAAGCTGCCCAAAATTCGACATAGGATACCGTCTCATGTAACGAATCAACGGGTTGAGGTTGGTTGTTATTTCCGCGAGCTCGATGTGGAGGCATTTTCTGTCGTAAGAACGCACAAATTAACAGCAGAAGGAAACAGTTGTAAGCATGATAAGCTATTGTAGAAAGAAAGAAATGACTTTTCCTAGAACGCCTCGCAGCCTCTTGATCATAGGTGTGGCGCGCTATACACCGATGCTCAAGACTCTCGCGGCTTGTCAGACTCCCTAGGACTCTTCACAACCTTAGGCTCTGATACCAAGTTCTTAACGCCCCGAAATATCATCTCGAGATGCCACACGGTGCCCAAGGCTACACGTAACCTCAAGCTAACCCTTTAAGCCAAAACACTACCCTTGGGTTCCAACACAACAACATACACGCTACGCTAAGGATATATATATAAGTACATATCATATCACATCGCACATGGCACGGAATATTGTTAGACTGTACCTATATGGAATGTCTATACACAACCCAACCCAATAATACACTAGTCTGACATAGCCTCTATACAGCAAAATCAACGAGCCATTGGGACAAACCCCTAACTGACTCAACAGACCAAAGGGATCACAAAACAACAGCACCAAAACTTGAAACTTGGTCCTCAAACCATGAGGACTCACCACTGAAGGAACGTAGATGCGACACTCGGATATCACTGTCGTGGATGCGGATGAGTACCTGAACCTACATCATGGTAAAAATGTAGCCCATAGAGAAATATGTGGGTCAGCACAAGATACGTACTGAGTATGTGGGGGCGTATGCAAAATATAAATAATATCATAAATTTCGTAAAAACGTACATACGGACCATAATGACACACCTAGCTTGAGTGACATTGAATCATGCAACTCATAACATCTTAGATAGGAAATGTAGGATTAAAACCTTATAAATCATTATAGATCATCATAGGCAACTTGACTTACCACATCAAAACTCGGAGTGACTCGGTATTTCAATAAATATGACTCTTATGGATAGGGGAGTTTTATATAACCGACAACCCCACGTGAGCTACGTGGAATACCAATGTTTGAAACCCCCATTGGTGGGAGCGTCATACTCTTTTCCAGGGAGTACGACCTTAAAACTGCAATAATCACAATCGGGCTCTCTGGCCAATAATATCATCATCAAACAACCCTACGGTGGCACATAGGTTTGGGAAAATACCAAATTTCCCTCTTGGTGCTAAGTACTACTCCCCGAAAAGCTCAGAACGCGTTAGCAAATCCACCACAACATCACAAGGGTCTATCATAAAGACCAAATCAAATCTCTTTCTCATTTATCAAATCATATCAATTTGTGGATTCCTAACTCAACACATTTTAGCTTAAAACATTTTAATCTTCCTTAACATCAACAAGGTATCAATGCATTGAACCTTAACCGACTCGACATTTGGACAAAGATATAAAGACTCAAAACATAATATTTTCAATAATTTAACTCATCAAAACCATCCGGAAAATACCAAGACTCATTGCAACTTCAATATCAACATTTCTCAATTTTCCATCCAACTCTCATTTAAAGGTACTTGAGACATCAACCCATAGTAGGGATATAGAATTTCCAATATTAATTATAAATTCATAATACGGAAATAGTGGAATGATAGTATAAATCAAGGCTTAACAAATTAAATCATCATACTCTCATAATCAAATACTTTTTGGACATAATTTCATCTCAACATCATACACATATCGGATGACATAATCTCATAGCTCATGGACAATAATATAAGATATAAAACCATATTTCCAATTCATGATAAAACATGTAAAATCTCATGTCAATGTAATTGAACAAAAATACCGGGCACAAGATCGAAAGGATAATCTTGTTCAAAGCCCCACATACCTAAAAATAGAAGATGAATATGAACTTCCGACTCCGGAACTTTATTCACGAAAATAAAGGGTGCTTCTCGAAGCCCTTAACATGATCAACTCGAATCCCAAATCAATTTGAAATTTCTACGGTTCAATCAAGAGACATATAAGGATGAAATTTGGAGTAGTAGGGTTGGGGTTTGAGCCTTAGGAAATTTTGAAGAAAAATGAGCTATTGAATGCTCTTAATGGACTTAAATCCATGGTTTACCCAGATGGGTTGGAGTGGGAATGACCAAAATACCCTTAAAAATCAAATCATGTCAAATCTGTCCTTTGGTGGACTATTTTGATAGGCTGAAGTAGATCGACCATAACTTTTAGCTCTGATGGCCAAATTGGATGAAACCAATCTCATTGGAAAGAGGACTTTCAGAGATTTCTATTGATATATAGTATATCACCCAGATCATTATGTACAAGGATTTATGATCGTTTGAAGTTGACCCTAAAATTCATCTGGCCTCAGTATTTTTTTCCTGCACATTTATTGTTCACCACTATTCACGGTTAGATCGGAATGATCATAACTCATCGCTCGAGTGTCCGTTTTGGATGATCCATATATCGTTGGAAATCTTATTCAATTCTCTACGCAATGAAGGGTTGCATATCCAGAAATTCTACACAGAGAAATTATTAATCACGATAAAGAACAGAATTCAATACATTTTCGTCCGAGATCTTAACGGATTTTTTTTTCGGGGCATCACACATAGGCTCTCAAACTCCACTTTAATCAGAATGAATCATGATTATAGATTCCATTAGAACTTATCTCTAAGTTCCACTAGATTGCAATAACTCTACTACAATCTTCTTTTGACAACTCTGTCAAAACCTATCTCAAAACTGACTAACTCTAGCCAGTATAACCTCAGGTAACTCTACCTAAAACACTCAAAATCAAAATAAAAACTTTACTCTCAATCTTTAGCATTAATCAGTTACAGGATTTGATCAAGAATACTAACACTGTGAGCAATATGAATATGTAATCTTGCGCTATGAGGGTTTTTGCCGCCACACTAGTAGACTTGGATTTGCAAAATCTACTAAGCCACAATAATCTCTTTGTATTTATAGGAATATAGAACCTTATACTTGAAATTTGATTGGACCAGGTGTCTATTCTGGTACACTGTGCACCTGCATAGTTGTTATGCGTAGTGTGACAGTTGTACATTTACAAGGAAGACAATGGACCTGGTTCCTAAGTATCATGTTAGTCATCATCAAAACTGGAACGACATGTTTTGTTTGAGATAACAATCTGTGTTAAAATTTGCTTTGTTTTTTTAAAAATACTCTTGGTGATTAATAAACAAGATTAGTCACTAAAAAGAATGTAGCATACCAATCTCACAATATTCTATCCCAACCTTTAATTACTCCCCCTCCCCTTTCCAAAAAAAAGTCTTACCCACCCCCTAATTCTCTTCCCCTCAAAAAAAGAATTCTTCACAAAAAAACAAAGTTTCTTAACCCCACCCCAAATTTTTGTTTTTAAATTTCTTCTTACCCCTCCCCCCCGAACCTCTCCCTTAAAAGAAATTATTTTTTTTAAAAAAAGATAAATCCCCCCAATCCAACAACCTCTCCCCCCTCCAAAACCCCAATTTTTTTCAAATAAAATAAATTCCAACCCGAGTACCTACACCCCCCCCCCCAAAAAAAAAAAAAACCTTGTTTACTTTAGCACTTAAACTTTACAAGTAATTATTTACCCCCTTATTGTTGTTTCAAGTGAATTTAAATCTCCTTTAATGGGGAAAGTGTTTCCACTCTCTCAATCTCGTGTGAAAATAGAAAAAAAGGATAAAAAATTGACTAAATCTCAATTTATTTATTTATTTTGATCTTTTTTATCCCAATTTATTTATTTCCTTACCTTTTTTTCTCAATTCGCCTTCTTCTTCGTTCAGCACCACCTACACTGTACAATCCATCCACTTCCTTCATTACTCCTCCTCTGTCACCATCTCCACCCCCACCTCTTCCATTCCACCAAAATAAAGAAAAGAAAATACACTCTAATTTTAATTTCTTGGTAGGATAGTGAACTGCCATCGCACTCAAATACACCAAACTCCCCCTTAGATATTTAGGTTTAGTGGATTTGGATAGAAAGTACTAAACTTATACTACTGGTACTACTATTTCTTCACTAAATCAATTTTTTTTTATTTTTAATTTTCTCTTCCTTCATCAATGTTCATTTTCTATCGGAGGTATATATTACGGTTATTAAAGAGTGTAATTGTTATACTTTAAAGATTTCGAGGAGGGTATTCAATTGGAAAACCATCCCTTTACGTTCTTCTCCACTTCAATCTCCTCCCACCATTTTTAATTCCATTATAAATTTATTTTTGTATGATTCTTGTGTTAAATCAACAGAGAAACACACCACAGATTCACATAAATCAAGAACACCTATAAAGTAGCGGAATATGTGAGAGAAAAGGTGTGTACCTTTGTCCGCCATTGTATCACGTAACCGAAGATGAACAAGGCCGAGTCTTCCTCTTCTTTGCGTATGACGACTGACAACTTATGAGAATACGTCTTATGTTAAAGCCAGGAGAGGGGACCTAGCCTTATATTTATACACTTAAAATCCTTAACCTAGTCCACCCCCATTACAGGCTCACAGATCTAAAACAGGCCTACACTATTGTCAGCCCATACCAATAACATGAAATGGATACAGGCCCATATGGAATCCGTATGAATACACGACCTGTGTCTTCTCCACCAACTAATAACACCATCTCTTTTTACTTTAACGTATTAAAAAGTTAATGTTAAGTCCACATAAAATAAATAATTTTAACATTCTCCCACTTGGACAACGTTAACTTTTAAAGAAAAGTTTTGGAAAACTTATTTTTATGAAAATAACGCTCGGGTTGAATAGACAGTGGCCATAAACATTTAGTGGTGAAACGTCATCTCCAACATAGTTCAGTCAAGCAAAACATCATTGTTGAAATGCAGCAGTACTTGCATCAACCAACGGCATAAGATAGTACACAGTTACAATCATTGAAGTTTTGTAGACATAAACCAAATGATGTGGTAGTGTAGCAAGAAATAGCCAACATGGACTCCAAATCGAGGCTATTTCATTGTTAGTCCTTCAAACATTTTTTCATATCAATATGTACGCTAAAATCAACACGCGTACCATAGAAAAATCATCACCGTAATTTTCTATTACAACATATGTGAGCACTAAAACAACATGTGCTACACCAGAAAATCTTGATTTTCAAGGTTCAACATGTGAAACATATTACATGGTGCAAAAACAAGAAAAATCCACAAGGTAGAATGATATACCATATATGTCTCCAAAAGAAAGATCCAATAAAACAACAATATGATCTTATCAATATGATCTTATCAATATGAGACATAGCCAACACGTAAGGTAAAAAGCCTTAATATAATAAAATAATATTAAAGTGTGAATGATGAACTTACTCCAATGAATATTGAGATAGAAGAAATGATCAATCTTGTTTGCCACAAACCTCATAGTTGTGTCAATTTCCTCAAACAACAAGTACCACTGTCGAGAAGCTTGATTCAAGCCATAGATAAATTTCTTCAACTTACACATAAGATGCTCACTCCCTTTACCAACAAAACCTTTGGGTTGTTGCATGTAAACCTCTTCAGTAAGATCACCATTCAAAAAAAAATTGTCTTTATATCCATCTGATGTAGCTCAAGATCAAAGGATCCCATTCGTTTCCCAATCTCAGCATATCTACCACAGCACTCACCCCCATGATCAAACCTCACTATCTTAATGACCTTTTCCAGTTGTTTCTCTACTTCAGTTCTAAACACTTTGAACATTTCAAGAGAATTTGATAATTTTTTAATAAGAAAAACATAACCATATCGAGTAAAGTCATCAATGAAGATGATAAAATAACTTAGTAAAATACGTACCACTTATGTTTGTGTGAAAGATTTCCAACAAACCAAAACTACGAGTAGCACCCTTTTTTGGTCAACTTTCCTCTAATATAATCAACACATCTTCTTATGTCCCCAAAACCTAGAGGAGATAGAATATTAGACTTAACCAATCTATCAACTCTATCTTTAGAGATATGACCTAAACGCCTATGCCACAACATGTCCGGTTTTTTCATTTAAAATTGGTTGTTTAGACCCAACAATTTTAGAATTAAAAGAGTTGTATTCAAAATCAGAAGTCAAGAAAATTTTAAACAAACCATCAAATAAGATTCCATGACTAACAACTCTGAGTTCAAAAGAAATTTAACTTTAAGAGAATTAAAACCATAACCAAATCTTTCTAAAACTGGAATACAAATCAAATTCCATCTAAAAGAAGGTACATAAAGAGTGTTTTCAAGAACAAGCTTAAAACCGCTTTCTATGTCTAAAACTACAGTTCCTTTGAACTCTACTTCAACTTGGACATCTGTGGCGACTCTAATTCTTGACTCCATTCCTTTGGGTTCCTTTTGTTTCTTGAACCCCTATAAGGAACTGGGAACATGAGCAGTAGCTCTACTATCAAATCACCAAGAATTAATGGGGACATCTACAAATTGTGACTCAAAACCAAAAATAGATAGATGATTACCTTATTTTGACTCCTTCATAAAAGTATGATTATTAGATCTTTCGAATTTTCTAGATCCCTTTCAAGAGCTTGCCTTGGAATCATGAGAATATAACATGACAACCTCTCCCTTTTAATTTTTCCCTCTTCAACAACACATTTGGAGATGAGATCATTAATTGATAAAGATTCATCCTGAGTATTATAGGAAGATTTCATTTGGCTAAACTCAGCAAGAAAAGAGTTAAGACTAGAGTGAACAATATAAACATCATGAAGAGTTATTTCAAGAGTTTTCAGTTTGGACTGAATGTGGACCATCTTAAGTATGTAATCTCTAATACCCCAGTAAAGTCATACCTCATCTCTGTAAATTTATTCATTAGACCTCCAGTCTCAACCTTATTGGATACAAGATACCTTTTTTCCACTTAGGCAAGAAACTTTATGGCATTGGTAATTTCAGGCAAGCCACTTTTGAGGTACTCAGCAATCGACCTCCTAAAGGAAAGGATACATAGCCTATTAGATCTCTCCCACTTAACATAAAATTCTTTTTTAGGAGATGTACTAGAATAAGTGAGAGTTGGAGGCTCATTCTCACACAAGGTTTGATCTATGCCAGCATTGTTATTGTTCAAATAAATGGTAACTTTTCATAAAATAACATGAATGAATTTATAAAAATAGAAAGGCATAAGAATAATAATTTTATCACAATGATGAGTCCTGCAGTATCAACAAGTAGCCCCCCTTTGGGCAGGGCAAGAAAATATTTTCAATATTAGAAACCTATTCCCTTTGGGCAGATAAATTTACTAAAATCAAATTATTTTCACATAATGGGGCTAATAAAAATACTAATTTAAAACACACAATAAATCTCCTTTGAGCAGATCATTGTATGTTCTAACTTAATGATATCCCTAGAAATGGATTAAACAAGTCTCATAAAACAAAGCAAATAGGTCACTTTGGTTTACACTGTTTACCCTAATTTATAAAATAAATTCAATCTTAGGTATTCAACATGCCATTGCTTAATTTGCTCACGTGACACAGTAAGTAACCACACAATTAAAAATATTATAAATCTAATTTAGTTACAATTGAAATGAAACTAAATTCAAATAGAATAAATAAATAAATAAATAAATAACAATTCGACATCTTTTATAAACAATAGCTTATTTTTTTAAAATTTCATAAAATAAATAACTTTTATATTATTTAACCTAAGCATATGAAACTAAATAATGAATGAATCTTTAATAACATAGCCGCCAGAACACATTCTTAAGAAGGATTTAGTTTAGCCGACTTTACTTCAGCCAATATAAAAAAATAAATAAAATTAACACTCTATAAACAAGAAATTCAGTAGAAAAATATTTGGATAAGACACATCTTTCATAGAATCTTTCTCAAGATCATTTTTGAAATACAAATCTAAGATTAACTTATAACCTTTCACCACAGAGACATCCCCGGGCTTACAATTTTTCATCTGAAATCTTTTCAAAATATGATCAATATAGGCATTTTGTGAAATTCCCAAATGCCCAGAACAAATGATGCCTCTCCTATATCTTTTATATCAAACACTTTGTTCAATGAATGCTTAGTTTCATGCAACAGTCACAAATTCAAGTCATCCATTTCATACCCAGACTTGGAAGTCATTCATTTCATACAACATCATATTCATAGACCTTTTTATTAAAAAATATGTTAATGACCACCCAAACTATTTAAACATCACATGAGGGAGTTGTTGTTTCAAAACATATGAAAACTTATGTAAACTACTCTCTTTTCAATAATTTATCATACAGTGGTCATCTCTTTCATCAATCACATACAAATTCTTTATTAGAAAACATGAGCATTTGTAAATCAAGAAAAACCCCTCTCATCCGTTCATAAAATAATAATAATCCATAACATTGTTAAGACAATGGGTTTCATAACAAGAGAGGTAATCACGCAAATCATACTCACATATAACTTTTCAAACTAATAACACATGTACACATGAAAATAATTCAAGTTTAGGGAAAACAACCTCATAGTTTATATAAGATTTCATCATAAAACGTGGCTTGCAATACATGCTCTTCAACAATTCCAAAACTCATCTCATGTACAAAATTAAATACCTTAAATTCTTATTTAATCGATAAATTTATGCCCATGGAGTTTAGGATAGTCCCACATACAAGAAATTTTGCATTTTAAGATTCAACTATTCTGGTTCCCCTTGTAGGACAGTACAACCTGTTTCCTTCAGAATGGACTGGATAACCAATGAAAAAATAACCTGAGGTTCTAGGTTCAGTTTTATATGTCTTTACCTCCGTAGGACATCGCCAAACTCGAAAATAATTTAAACTGGGTTTTCTATTGTCCCACAACTCAAAAGGGGTTTTAGAGACTGGCTTGGAAGGGGCACAATTAAGAATATGCATGGATGTTTTAATAGCTTCACCCCAGAGGAACTAAGGTAAGTTAGTCTACTCATCATACTTCTCATCATGTCTCTTAAAGTACGGTTTCGCCTTTCAAGATAGTGAAATTATTTTTGAAATAATTTTAATTTGTAAATACTACCAATACACTTTAAGACATATTTATTTACTTTTGACAAGGTATAAAGCAACGAAAAACTTTGTCAATGAAGACAATCAATTATTTGCAATTACAGTTTCAGACAATTTTATTTTAAACTAACAACAATTCGTTGATTAATTTCAACATCGAATGAAAACAACTGTTCCATTACCCACAACAATAACCCCTAGAGTCCAAATAACATGCCACAATTTCTAAAAACCAAATCCAATTGATTTAGTTTCATTCGCTTTCCCAAAACCAATTGATTTGGCCATCGACTGACTCTTAATCATATGTACACCCTTTTTAATATGGAATAAAGTAGTGTCAACAATCGAAATGAAGTCGGCAGCCAAAAGAAAAAGGGAAATTATTTCATAGTTAGGTTTAAGATGGAGTGCGTCACAATTATTATTTTAAATTATTTTTCTCATGAACTGAGTAATAGGGTTCAAGATCTATGTGAAAAGCTCTGATACCAAGTGTTAAATCAACAGAGAAACACATCACAAATTCACATAAATCAAGAACACCTATAGAGTAGAAAAATATGTGAGAGGAAAGGTATGTACCTTTGTCCGCCATCGTATCACGTAAATTAAGATGAACAAGGCTGAGTCTTCCTCTTCTTTGCTTATGAAGGCTGACAGATTATGGAAATACGTCTTATGTTAAATCCAAGAGAGGGGACCTACTCTTATATTTATAGGCTTAAAAGCCTTAACCTAGTGCACCCGTCATTATAGGATCACAGGTCTACTACATGCCCATACTATTGCCAGCCCGCAACAATAACATGAAATGGATACATGCTCATATGGAATCAACATGAATACACAGACTGTATCTTGTACACCAACTAATATAACATCAACCTGTTTTACTTTAATGTAATAAAAACTTAATGTTAAGTCCATATAAAATAAATAATTCTAACATCTTGTTGCCGAATTTTTTGTTGACATTGTTGGTATTGGTGATGGGTATTGTGAAATTGTTGGTGTTGGTGATGGGTGTTGTGAAATTTACTACCATCGCAAAATATTTTAGAGTTGATATCAGTAGAGGTGGTGGAAATTATGGAATCGACAGCGGTGGAGGTGATATTACTGTTGGTAGTAAGTATTGTGGAGTTGACGGTGGTGATAGTGTTGTGGAGTTGATGGATATGGTGATTGTGTTAATAGTGGTAAATTATCCAACGATGGTAATAACGAGGATGAGAAATAGTTGGTGGTGATGTTGTGCGGCGGCAGCGATCTGTGATTGTGAAAGCTTGGTGGGTGAAATCTAAAAAAAAATTAAAAAATATATAAAAAGTTGATTTTTTAAAAATAATTTGATGTAGGTGGGTAAAATTTGGCTCATTGATGATGCGGATGAATCAAATTGCTAGTGGTTATACAACACTCAGGCTTGACTTGGTCTGAGCCACGAAGGGAGGAAAATAATACATTTTAAAGTTGTTAAGGGGGTAAATAATTATTTATAAAGTTTAAGTATTAAATTAAGTTGTGGTGACAAGTTTAAGGGGGTATTTATGCTTTTTTCCTTTTTTTACTTTTTCATTAGATATATACAAATATATTTAGGAAAAAAAATTCTACTTGCATATAAAACACAAGAAAATAAGTACGAAACAACTTGTTTTCCTAGAAAATGTTAAAGGAAAATATTTTCCTCCATATCAAACACACCCTTACTAGTATCAGACCTTCCATTGAATTTGTCTGCTGTAAATGTGGAATTAGGTGAGGCAATGTGTGCTATTCCTGTTGATCAAATGTTGTTGTTTGCAATAAATTTTCATAGTGCTGAAAAGTAACTGCAAGCAAAAATAAATAAAAAAAGTAATAATTTTATTTAAATTAATCTTGTAAGTACAATTCAGTTGTTCTCTTGATTCTATTCTTCTAAGCTTTTTTCGTGATTCGAGGGCCTTTTTTGGATTTGTAAGACCCCGTAGAGTCCTAGTCATTTCAGTCCTTTATAGCATGCCAAAAGAGGTCCCAGATTTAGAAAATTTTAGCTAAGTGTTGACACTTAGTCTCATTTTTTTCCTTGATATTTCAATGGCATCATTTATGATTTTTTCGGCTTTAGAATATTGATTTTTAAGTTAATTCATGCTCAGGGATGTCAATAGGTCATCTTGGGTGAGTTTTGGAATTTTTGAACATCATTTGAGTCACGTTTATATGACCAAAATAGCAAGCCAACGCAATCTCAACGTGTCGCGTTGGCTATGGCTTAGACAACATCGATGCAACATGTCGCCTGCCTCATCACTGGGCACATTTTTCTCATTTAATTGTGACTTTCTAAGGGCATTTAGGTCCTTTTTCCCTCACCCAATTCATCCAAAACATGAAATTAAGCTTCTAAAAGAGCAAAATTTATTCATTCTTCACAAAACCTCTCAAGAATAAAACCTTAGGTTCATCAAATTCAAGTCCAAGTCTCTAGAATTTACCTACAATTCCCATGAATTAACAATCAAGGCATGTTAGGTGTTCATCCTTGAGTGTTCTTCCACCCTTGGAGTTCAAGAATCCTTTTTAAAACTTGAATTATGATTCCCATGTTATGAATTGAATTATGCTCATGTTTGTGTTGTTGTATGGATTTCAAGTTAAGATCATGTATAAATTCCACGAAATTAAGTTAGCATGTCCGTTGAATTATGAATCTCTCATGTCAAAACCCTTGAATTTGCAAGTTGCATGTTGTAGTTATGATGCCCTATGTGGTTAATTTTCATGTATAGAAATTATGCTCCCCAAGTGTTTGATAAAATGTCCATATGAGTAAATTATGCATGGTAATCTATTGTTGTGTTGCTAAAGTTGTTATATGAGTTTATCAGTTATGCTATCGAGTTCTGAGGGTATTTATTACCCAAAATCTAGTTGTTTACTTAGTTGCAGTAGTTATAGAATCATCCCAGTAAAGGTCAAGAATACTAGTACTCTGTCAGTTAATATAACTCAGTGAACTCAACCCAGTTCAATCAGTCAATATGATCAGGGTCAGTTCAGTCAAGCTTAGTACAGTCTAGTGATCAGTGTCTTTAAGTTGGGAGTAGGATTTAGCACCGAGCGAACCCAGGGATGGGGCATTACTGCCAGTTAGGGTTTGACCCTTAGTAGCAATCCCTGAGTTATAAAACTAAGTATCCAGCATAAGGTAAGTCATCCTCCTACCAGACTAGGGTTGATGCAATCATATATATATCATGAGTCTTCCTTCCAGATTAGGGTTGACACAACATTGTTAGTATCCCGTGACAAGTTGCTAACACCCTTCCAACTGGGGTCACAGGTTAGACCCCAAATCAGTCTATATTGGGTTATGTCGGTTAGATGAACACTCCCACAGTTATAGTTTCAGTCTCAGTATTTAGTAAAGTATTCAACTAGTTCTACAAAACCATGGCTATCAGTTATCAGTTACTCAACCATCAGAATTCAGTACTTAGTATCAGCATAATCTCAAATACAAAATGTATACCTATATGCACAGTAGTGCTTGTTCAGTAGTTATAGTTATGCATGTACTCTTATCCAGTTACTTCATGATGTTTATTCAGTCAGTTATCATATAATGCATATGAACCTATGTATATCAGCCTTACCTCACTTAGCATACCAGTACATTCCATGTACTGATCGCATACTTTCTTTTGCATTATGATGTCTCATATCATAGGTTTGGACGCTCAGGTTCCTGACCATACTTAGCAGTTCAGGCTATCATCAGTAGTTATAGTGGTGAATACTCATATTTCGAGGACAGGGTTTATCTATTTCAGTATTCCAACAGTTCAGTAGTTATTTCGGTCAGATTTAATTGGGGGCTTGTCCCATCAACTCCATATTCAAACAGTTAAAGGCTCTAAGACTAGCATAGTCAGTTAATTAATTTTCAGATGTTATTATCAGTTATACTCAGTTATTATTTTAGTATTTTGAGAACCTTATGGCATTTTTATATTTCTTCCGCATATATATTCCAGTATTATATTTAGTGCTTACAGCAGGTACCAGTCATGGGTTGGCTTGTGGTCCTTTAGGGTCATAAGCACCGTGTGACGCCAGGGTGTACTCTCGGGGCATTACAAACTAGGTATCAGAGACTAAGGTTCTAAAGAGTCCTAGAGAGTCTTAAAGCTGCATTAAGTAGAGTCTTGTACATGGGTGTGTAGCGTGCCACACTTATGGATAAGAGGCTATGAGGTATTTTTAGGAAAAGTTCCCTTCTTTCAGTGTTCATATCGTGCAAGTGAGCATGTGCTCAAGTTAAACTCTCTTTCTAATCCAACTTTTCCTTTCGTTTACAGAACATGGCTCCCAGAAAGACCAACGAAAGAAGAACTAGGAACCAACCAACACCTCCTCCTATTCAAGAAGATCTCCTGAATGAGAATGCTTCTCACGTAGAATTCAGAGTAGCTTTCACCACTCTATCCCATTTTATGGCAGCTCAGAATGTTCGACCAACTGCTGTTCAGGCCAACCCAATAGCTAATACTGGTGCTGCTAGAATTCAGGACTTGATGTTCTTCTTTTGACGGAATATTTTATATCTTTTACAAGGGATAATTGTGCATTTTCAAGAACTATTGTTGAATTTGATACTGAATTTTAGTTTTTTCAGGGCTAGGACTTAATTGGAGAAAGAACTTGGAAAAGCAAAAGAAAAAAGGCATTGACGGTCAAACTGATGGACCGTCAACCATGTGAAACACCGTCAAGATGCCCGTTAACTATATGCAGAAGTTTTGGAGTTGCATACCCTTGTAATGGTCCAGGCAACGGACCGTCAGTCTCTTGACGGGCCATCCACGTGACCGTCAGATCAGAAATAAAAAGCATCACACTGAGGAATGAAGTGATGGTCTAGGTGATGGACCGTCAGTCCCTTGACGGGCTATCAACTTGGCCGTCGGAGTGGAAACATAACACCACTTCACTGGACACATTGTGACGGACCCAGCGATAGACCATCAGGGACTTGACGGGCCGTCAACTTATCAGTCAACCTTGAAGCGGCAATCCAGATTTTGAATTTTAAAACCCCAGTCCCTGGAAGCATATAAATACCCAGTTTAGGTATTATTTTAGGTATCTTTATCATATTTGCATCTTTTAAAACTCCTTGTAACGTAGCATTCTCTGAGATTCGGGCTACAATTGTGGATCTAGCTATTTTATTTATATTCTCATTGAAGATTCAAGAACAATTATTGGAGCTTTTGTAAGTAATTCTCTGGATTTATTTATGAATAACATAATGACTACTTCTTCTCCTGAGATGTGTGGCTGAACTTGCATAACTAGGGTTATGGGAGCCTTGATGTGAATAGTTGATTGTGGTTGTGAAAATACTTAATTTCCCTATTAAATTGAGATTGTATAAACCCTTCTTCATATTAACAACCTTTATTGGTTGCAAACTTGAGGGGTGATCCCAAGAACATCACTTGTTTGAATAGAAAACTATATTTTTGGAAAAGAAGAGGTTTACAGGGAATTCAAAGGCTTTAACCTTTGGGGTTAAGGGTTGATACCTTAACGGGATTAACACACATGAGACACTAGTTGAATAAACCAATATATTCTTTAAGTTTGAGAGAATTGAAGGGTAAACTATCCATTTAGGTTGAGAAACAAATGGGTAAACTTTAGAATTCAACAATTCTTACAATTGAAGTTATAAATTGGGAACCTAAGATAACTCACAACCTCGACTGTTTGAACATCTTGGTGTACATAACTCTAGTTTGTCTACTCTCATTGAATTAACACTTGCAATAAATCTCACTAGTTGGAATACTATTTACCACAAACATCTGGATATTGTTACTTAGTTAAAACCCGTCTTTAATTCGGAACCTTTGATCAGAAGTCTGTTAACTACCATAACACTTAGTTTGCATAGTATTCCCTATGGGATTTGAACCTAACCTAGTTGGGTTCTTTATTTGACATCGATTGTTTACACTTTCTAATGAGATTTGTAATTTGGGCGTATCAAATTTTTGCGTCGTTGCCGAGGAATACAGTTGTCAATTAAGTTTGTGATTGTTAATTGACCTTAGGTCAAGTTTCCATAATTTTACCTTTATTTATTGTTTTTGTTCATTATAGGTTCATTGTAGTTTATGCCACGCACCAGAAGTTCAGGAGAACCATTATTACTCTTCAATCCTGAACCTCATCTATTTGGTAGAATGGAAGAATAACAAGAAGCTGAGAGACTAGCCACCTTGGCTAAAGCACAAGTTAATCAACAGAATGATGGTCAACCAACACGTGTCCCTAATCCTGATGAGTAAGATTTGGGGGATGATGATCTGATCAACCCAAAAAATAGTAGGCGTGTTGAGTACATAGCTGTGATAGTAAATAGAAATCGGGCAGCAAGAGCAAGAGCAAACCGTCAACCTGTTATACAGTTTGCACCTGATGAGGAAGATAACATAGACTTAGATGAGGCTGGTGTGACTGGAGAAATTATTCCACCACCATTGGCACCCTAGATGAAGTTCAACATAACAAGTACCATGATACAACTGCTTAATCTCAAGGGGTTATTTGGAGGAATTCCAGGGGACGACCCAAATATACACTTGGTGAACATCAATATTTTCAAATCCTTTGACAACCCTGGGGTTGGACAGAATGCAATTCGTCTTCAGTTATTACTGTTGTCTTGTCTAGAGAGGCAATAATGTGGTTGAATGAATTGGCTCCTGATTCTATAACAAACTAGAGGTAATTAAAATGAGATTTCCTAGAAAGGTTCTTTTCGCCCTCTAGGATGTTACAGTTGAGGGACGAGATTAGCAACTTCAGATAATTACCAAATGAGGCACTACATGAGACTTGGATAGGATTTAAAAAAAGATGACACAGTGCCCCAATCACAAGATGACCGATGAACATTTGATGGAGACCTTTTACAGAGCTTTAAACTCCATCACCAAACCGACTGTAAATAATGTTGTAGGGGGAACATTCATGGATTTTACTTTCACCGAAGTTGCAGATATGTTAGAACGATTGACTAAGAAAAGTAGAGCTTGGCATACCAGGGATTCTGTGGTAGTAATCCCTACTGTGTCTAGCGGTATGACTGTAGAGCAACACGGGAGAGAGAAGGAAAGAGATCAAGATATGGAACATATAAAGACCCAGATGGATCTGCTCACTAAGTATTTGCTATCTGGAAAGACTGAAAAGGTGAAGGCTGTTGGTTTAAAAAGTAGAGATGAATCTTATTCTGAGGATAAAGCCAACTATCTAAATAATCAGGGGGGTTTCGAGGCAATAGCCAAGAGAATCAAGGTCGGAACTATTACGACAAAGCTGGTTACAAAGATAGGGATCAAGGGAGCTGGAATAATAAGAATGACAGAAGTGAACTGTATGTACCTCTTGAAAGTCAAGATAATGATGCTACCAGTTTAGGTAAGATGTCCATGGATGAAATGATGGATAAACTTTTAAAAGGGGTTGAAGCGACCAATGCTGGTGTGATAATGATGAAACGTGACTTATCCTTCATGATTCATCTAGTTAATTCGCATTCAACTTCTATCAAATAGTTTGAGCAACAAATGAGCCAACTCTCAGCAAAATTTAATCAGAGGAAGAGCGATACATTGCCGAGAGATACAGTGCAAAATCCTTGAAACGACGGCTCTTGCATGGCAGTTACCACTCAGAGTGGTAAAGTATTATTGGGCCCTTTTATGGGTAAAGCTGCAATTGATGATGTTATTGAAGAAGATGTTAAAGATGAAGAAAACCATCTAGTAGAGTCTGAGAAGTTGGATGGTAATGAGATTCTATCTAACCATCAGCAAGTTGATGAGTTAGAAAAAGAAAAGGGAAAGAAGAAGGAAGCAGTGGTTACTACTCTCCCAAAACCACCGCCTCCCTTCCCTCAGCGACTAAAAAAGAAGGCTGATGACATAAAGTTTAGCAAATTCATGGCGATGCTGAAGTAGCTAACAGTGAATGTGCCTTTAGTTGAGGCACTAGAGCAGATGCCCGGATACGCTAAATTTATAAAGGGCCTTGTAATGAATAAGAGAACAGTTATCTACAAACCTGTGGATAATCTTCACCATTGTTGTGCCATTTTGACAAGATCCTTGGTACAAAACAAAGCAGACCTGAGAGCATTCACCATCCCTTGTACTATTGGGTCTATTGATTTCGCTAAGGCCTTATATGATCTCAGAGCAAGTATTAACTTGATGCCACTTGTTGTTTACAAGAAGTTGGGTTTGGGACAGGTCAGTGAAATGGCCAGTGGGTATATTGTATGATGTGATAGTAAAGGTGGCTAGTTTTATATTTCCTGCTAATTTCATTATTTTAGATTACAAGGTGGATTTCAAGGTACCCATAATCTTGGGTAGACCTTTCCTCGCAACCGGGAGCATACTTATTAATTTACGGGATAATGAGCTACTATTCAGACTTAATGATGAGGTAGTTTGGTTTGATGTATGCTAGTCTATGAAGAAACATAAGGAGATGAGTGTATTCCCTATCATTGATGTTTATTATGAAGACGAGCAAGAGGTTCCGATCGAGGAAAAATTTGCTATTGAAACTCTGGCTGCAGTCTTGTTTAACTTTGATATAAAAGGTATTATGAAATACGAAAAGACAGTGTGTGCCCTGACGGGAATGTGATCATATTCATATGCTTCCAAGAAGATGGATTTAGATCTTAAAAATCGCCCAACACCACCGTTAAGCCATCGATCGAAGAGCTATCAGTGTAGGAGTTGAAGGAGTTGCCAGGACATCTACAGTATGTGTTTCTAGATAGTGAGAACACTCTACCTGTGATTATTATAGTAGATTTAAGTGAGCATCAGGTTGAGGCACTTATCTCTATGCTTAGGAGATATAAAAGGGCTATAGGTTGGACTATTACCGACATTATTGGTATTCCTCCAGGTATTTGCAATTACAAGATTCAGCTTGAGGAAGATTGTACACCAACCATTGAGCACCAATGCCGCCATAACCCACCGATACAAGAAGTGGTCAAGAAGGATATCATTAAATGTCTTGATGCAGGAGTTGTATATCCCATCTCTTATAGTAAGTGGGTAAGCTCTTTCTAATGTCTACCCATAAAAAGGGGCATGACTGTAGTGGCGAATGAGAAAAATGAATTGATTCTACTCAGGCCTGTGATTGGATAGAGAGTTTGCATGGACTATCATAAACTCAACTCATGGACTTTGAAGGAAAACTTCCTAATGCCTTTTATGGATCAAATGCTTGATCGGTTGGTAGAAAGAGGTTAATATTGTTTCCTGTATGGGTATTCGGGATATAATCAGATTACTATTTCTCCAGAAAATTAAGAGAAGATGACATTCACTTACCCGTATGGTACTTTTTCTTTCAAGAAGATGCTATTTGGTCTGTGTAATGCACCCGCCACCTTTCAACGGTGCATGATGTCTATTTTTTTTTATATGGTGGAGGACATCTTGGAGGTGTTTATGGATGATTTTTTAGTGGTAGGTGATTATTCTGAGCTGTGTTTGGTAAATCTGAGTAGAGTGTTGTAAAGATGTGAGCAATTCAACTTAGTTCTGAATTGGGAGAAATGCCACTTCATTGTAAAGGAAGGTATTATTCTTGGTCACAAAATTTCATCTAAGGGAATCAAAGTCGATTGGGAAAAGGTCGAGTTTATTGCGAAACTACCATCTCCCACCTCAGTAAAGGGAGTTCATAGTTTCCTTGGTCATGTGGGGTTCTATCATCAATTTATTAAGGACTTATCCAAAATTTCAAACCCATTTTGCAAGATTTTGGATAAGGAGGCCAAGTTCATAGTTGATGATGATTGCAAGAAGGCATTTGAATATCTTAAGGAGAAATTAGTTGCTGCCCCAATCATTGTTGCACCAGATTGGTTGATGCCATTCTAAATCATGTGTGATGCAAGCGGAGTAGAGCTTAGGGATATGCTTGGCCAAAATAAAGAAAAGTTATTTCACTCCATTTACTATGTAAGCAAGGCATTGAATGAGGCTCAAAAGAATTACATTGTGAGTGAGCAGGAATTTCTCGCGGTGGTCTATGCATTTGAGAAGTTCTGTGCTTATTTATTGGGGACCAAGGTAGTATTGAATACAGACCATGCCACTTTGAGGTACTTGATGGAAAGGAAGGATGCTAAGCTAAGGATAATCAGATGGGTGCTGCTTCTTTAAGAGTTTGACTTTGAAGTCAAAGATAAAAAAGGATGCGAGAATCAAGTTGCAGATCACCTGTCCAGACTTGAGGGAGATCAAGTAGTCAAGGATGAGCTCAAAATTGATGATACATTTTCGGATGAGAAAATTCTGGCTGTTGTGCTTGAAAGAGTACCTTGGTAGGCGGACTTTCCAAATTATGTGGTAAGTGAAATTATCCCGGAGAATCTTTCTTTTCACCAAAGGAAGAAGTTCCTCCATGATGTTACACACTACTTCTGGGATGAGACAAATTTATTTTGGTGGTATGTGGATAACATTATCAGGCGGTGTATACCATAGTTAGACCAGTTGAGTATCCTAGAAGCTTATCATGCTTCTCCGATCGGGGGTCACTATGCAGGTAACCATATTGTGAGGAAAGTGTTGTAGAGCAGTTATTATTGGCCAACTTATTCAAAGATACATATGAGTTCGTGAGGAGGTGTGACCAATTACATAGACAAGGGTCAATCTCAAAGCACCATGAGATGCCCATGACAAAAATGATGGAAGTGGAGTTGTCCGATGTCTGGGGCATTGATTTCATGGGGCCTTTTGTGAGCTCTTATGGGGTGAAATACTTCTTGGTTGCCATCGATTATGTGTCAAAATAGGTTGAGTCAATTGCCTTGGCCGATAATGAAGGAAATAGAGTGGTTGCATTCCTTAAAAAGAATATATTCTCTCGTTTTGGGGTACCACGTACCATCATAAATGACAGTGGCTCACATTTTTGCACTCGAGTGTTCTGGTATGCCTTGGCAAAATATGGTGTTAAGCAACACAAGGTGGAAACTCCATATCACCCATACACTAGTGGGCAAGTAGAGATTTCAAATTGGGAGATAAAAGTTATTCTTTCCAAGATGGTGAATGCAAGTATACTAGATTGGTCTAGGAAGTTGGATGATGCCTTGTGGGCATATAGAACAGCTTTCAAGACACCCATTGGCATGTCACCGTACTAATTGGTCTATGGCAAGTCATGTCACTTGCCAATTGAATTAGAACACAAGGCACAGTGGGAACTCAAGAGGCTAAATTTGAATTGGAATGAGGCAGCAGAGTTGCGACTGGGGCAGATGAACGAGATGGACGAGTTCCATCTTAGGTCTTATGAAAGAGCAGACTTGTACAAAGAAAAGATGAAGAAGTACCATGACCGAAGGATAAAAAAGCGAGACTTTCAGAAGGGTGATTGGGTGCTCATGTTCAATTCTAGACTGAAGCTCTTTCCAGGTAAACTTAAGTCAAAGTGGTCTGGCCCATTCAAAGTTAACCAAGTCTACTCATCTGGAGTAGTTGAACTTGAAAATGAGGACGAAAATGTCTTCAAGGTTAACAGGCAATGAGTGAAGCTGTATATCGGTCTAATGGATTCGGTAAAGTTCTTAGCTACCATCTATCTCGATAAAGTATGAGTAATCGAGATAACTGAGTCGTGCCACGACAATAAACCAGGAGCTAGTGGGAGGCAACCCACAAAGTGTTGTTGTAAGCATAGTTAGAATTTATTTGATATTTTTGTGAAATTTTATGTGTTGTATAAGTGTGTAGGAAGAGAAATATAGGAAAACAAAAGTTGAACAAGGTGGGAGATGCCTGATGAGAAACCCGATGGGCCGTTAAAAGGTCGATGGATCATCACTGGAGTCGTCAAAAAGAGACCAGAAACCCAAGCTACTGGAATGAGAATGGCGAACGACTTGATGGCCCATCGCACCCCTGACGGACCATCGGGTTAACCATCATACCAAGGCAGATTGATGTGGTCCTGGTAAGATACGGTGGTTCACCTGACGGATCATCGGGTCAACCATCAAACTAACCCTATTTCTAATAGGTCGGGTCGGTTAAACTCAATGTTGAATAAGTTGTTCTTATTCGACCCAAACGGTTTTAAATTGATAAAGAGAAATAGTTGAGTACGTTACCAAATCTTCAAATGCTAAGCCTATTTAAATTCTCTTGTATTCAAAGTACCTGAAGGAATTTATATCTCTTTAGGGCTTTCTCTTTTCCCTTTCTCTCCTATTTAAACAACTCCATCCTTCTCTTTCTCACATCTGAAATCAAGTTAACAATCACTGATAAAATTTTTAAGTTTTCTTTTACTCTAAGTTTGCAAGTTAGAGTAGTGAAGTTTACTGCAGAATCAAGGTATGTTCACAACCTTTCTCTTCTTTTTGAATTGGTAAACATGATCATGAAAGTTGTTAATTGGTAAAAGGAATTTCATCTTGTTTTTGCTTTGTTGTGACTCTGATTCTAAGTCAAACCCTGGTGTACACTATTCTAGGTGAAGTCTGAGTAACCCATGAATCAAAATTGGCAAAAATTATGCATAAATACTAAAGCAATGCCATAATCATGCACATAAAAACTTCAAGAACACTAAGTGTTCGACGAAATACCAAAGTGAAATTTAAAGCTGAAAAGTGAGGCAGACGGTCAACTTGACAGACCATCGAACCCCCGATGGACCGTCGGGTCGACTGTCAAAATGTTATTAAGTTAGAGGCTTATCGGTTCAACCACGATGGTTAACCTGATGGACCGTCGGACTCCTGACAGACCATCGATTTGATTGTCGCAAGGGTATGAAATGCAAGACTCACTAGTTGGGGTTTGACGGTGAGGCTGATGGACCATTACAGTCTTGACAGACTGGCAGACCTTCCATCAAGCGAACTTTTCACTGTTTTTGTCTGTTTCTAAATTGCAAATTGATTAGTTGTTCCTTTTTCAGGTGATATGGCACGAAAAATTCCTCTAACTAGAGGCGAGCTAGCAAAGAGTGAGGTGGCTCTACCTTCAACACTCGGCAATGAGATAGGGTCCCCTGGTTCCTTCCCAGTCTGGGAAGGAGGGTGAAAGCAGTAGCAGTAGTATAAGTTCCAGTTCAAATGAGTAAAGGGTTGAAACCTCAAACCCTGACCATGTCGAGGCATTAGAACAGAAGGATCCAAATGTCATAAGGCCCAAGGACCCGCAAGTTCAGGAGGCAATTCGATGGAAAATAGAGGCAACACAAAAACATTTTCTGGATGGGCTGGAACTAACAACAAGCAGACCACTAAGGAGGACCATCCACGAAGAGTATCAGATTGTCACCACCGAACTGCATGAGTACCTAGAACTGGAGCAGAGAATCAATGAATATGAGCTATCTTGGATGAGTAGGACGCTTGGGACATACCAACCAAATATTGTTTGTGAGTTCTTTGCCAACTATCTAGCATTGCTAGAGAAATATTATCCCAAAGGTGCGAAGATCATTGACCTAGGAAACCAGGATATGGTTTCGGTGCGTGGAGTGAACATAGATATTTTGGAGTGCACGTTGAATAGATTCCTGTTTGGTCCTGAGTATGAGTTCCCTAGAACGATCCTAGATCTGGAGCACCAAATATTCACTACAAATCAACAAAGATCTTGGTTGGCCTGAGTATTAATAGATGATAGAAATCTAGCGTGACTTCATAACCCTCGTGAGAAGATAACAAAGTCATCCCAAAATTTTAGGGTGAAATTTTAGTGGGCGATTGTAAGGTTGAGATTGATGCCAACAGGCGGCGATACTAACTTAGAGATTCAGAGAGCGGTAATGTTTGCTACTTTAACTGAGGGGTTGAAGGTAGAATTCGGTCGTACTATTATAGATGAGTTGTTTGCGCTCACACACAAGACGTCCAGTGCTCTACCATTCCCATGCCTTATCACAGAGTTGTGCAGATGGGCAAATGTTTCTTTGTTCAATAGAATTGATAATGAGGTTCGTACGAGTCACAGACAGGACATTGAGAAGACAAAAGATGACTCAAAGTATAAAATGCGAGTCAATAAGCCTCCCGCCTATCAAACTTAGTCAACTCCAGCTCCCAGGACTTTGAAGTTTCTCTCAGGTATACGATTGCCTATGACTACCTATGTACCACCAAATTTTATGCCTCATACCAGTTCTTCAGGTTTAGCCTCGATGACGTAAATGGGTGGGATTGCAGATTCTGCATCTGTCTCGCCTCAATATTCTAAGTGCAGGCTGACATAGGAGAATTTTTCCAAGTATGTTAAAGCAAAGAAGATGTTCAAAAAGCAGCTAAACACATGGGCTACATAGTTCAAGACTTTTGTTGACCATATTATAGCCGATGTAATTAGTCTTTTTCAGAACATTCAGACCAGGATAGACCATATGAAGAAATATATCAACAAAAGGTTGGATGCAATGTCTATTACAGATTTTTCTTAGTTCTTGGCAGAATTTAGGTAAGTACAGACGGACATAGGAGAGTTGTAAAGACAACCACAACAGCCTGTTTTTGACCCTACTCTGATTATCAGTGATGAGGATGAGGAAATTATAGACTTAATGGGTATGCCACTCAAAGATAAGGGTAAACAGGTGGATAAAAGTACTGATCGAAAAACTATAAAAAGAAGAAGGCGAGAAACAATGAATCCTGAAAAAAGGTATGAGAGAGACATACGGAAAGCTGTGAAGAGGTCAAAGAAAGATAAAGAGTTGAGGAAGAAGAAAGCTGCGGATGAAGACGCATGAGTGTCGACCAAATTTGCCCCACCTAGGGGGCTAATTCTAGACCTGGTTCTGATTGATTTACCTTCGATCCAGGAGGACGCTGATTTGAGCACCCCTACCACCATAGGGGTCAACGTTGTTACAGGTGAGGCCAAAAAAGCCTCACCATATTGATAGACTTTATAAGTACTCCTCTTCTTTGTACTTTATTTAATGCATTGAGGACAAAACATTCATTTTTAGTAGGGGTGGGTATACTTTTACCACAAGAGTTTTTGTTGTATGTCTTATTTTCCTCTTGTGTGCTATCTAGTAGAACTGACATATCTAGGTTGCATAGTTACTTTTTCTGTGATGTACATATTGTTTCATGATTATAAATATGTTATTTATATTATTTTTCTCTCTTTAGCACCATTTTGTATATATGAATGAAAAATGATTGTGGCATAGTACCTTGAACATGATGGTATGACTATTCTTTCTTGTCACTTGCTAAAAATATTAAACAACCATTTGTGATTTTATAATTGGCATTAGGATGTAAAGTGTGCATATCCATGTGATGTAAACCCCAAGAGTTGGTAGAATAAGTGTTAACTCATTTCTTGTATGTGCGAGTATTTGTTATAGTTCTTGCATAGTGATACACCTAGAACTTGCCCGGTTCATTGATGTTGTTTTGTGGTTGATTCAATAAGATAGGATAGCAGACCTCCTTGTACTTTTTAGTCCACTTAGCCAAAAATAATGACCCACCAAAAATATTTTTCCATTTTTGAACCCCTTTTGAGCTTATGTTAGTTTTTATTCATTCCCAATAACTCTAATTAACTCTCTTTAGTTTGTTAGCACCTAACTTTGGCCCTGGTCCAATATTGGAAATCATGACCCTTAACTTAGGCAAAACACCTAAGTTGAGGGTGGCTACAGTCAGGATGTTAGAAGTTTAAGGAAAAAGTAGTCTAAAGTTTAAATGAAGTATCTAGACCTTATCTAATTAGATATTGTACACCTCAACTGACTACCTTATCATAAGTTGAGGGTGGCTGATGATTAAAAAAAGGGGGTTTATGGTGTAAGTGTGGATGGATAAAAGAGGTTGTAAGTGAGCTAGAAAAGCAGTAGTCTTGGAGTAGAAATCAAAGGCAAAGAGAGTGAAGTTTGAATCTTAAGTCACTTTTCCCAAAAGTTGTCCTAACCTAGCCCTGGAACCTCATTATAAGCCTTAAAAAGACCTGCTTGATCTTTGTGAGTCAACCATACGGGAGAATTAGATGATAAGGGCAAGGCTATGGGTATGTGTACTATGTTTGCAACTTCATTTGTGAGAGTGAGAGTCTTAGTTTCATCCATGAATTAAAAGAATAATGTGTGGTGGACTTCTTTGACTGTGAGGGCAATTTAAGTTGTACTTAGTTTACTAATTTTTGTGGGATATTATTTCTATGGTGGTATAGGTGCTGAATTGTTAATAATTCTAAGTATAGATCCTGATGTGTTGAGATCATATGAGTGAGATGACAGTTGAATGGTTGTAAGGAGTCTAGTTCAATGGTTAAAGGCCCATCATTGTAATGTTCATGTATGCGATTTGGTGTTGAGTTGCTTGGGGACAAGCAATTGTTCTAAGTTGAGAGTGTTGATGTTTCGGCTTTTGACGAAATATTTTATATCTTTTATAAGGGATAATTGTGCATTTTCAAGAAACTATTGTTGAATTTGATACTGGATTTTAGTGTTTCCAGAGCTAGGACTTAGATAGAGAAAGAACTTGGAAAAATAGAAGAAATAGGGCGTTGACGGTCAAACTGATGGACCATCAACCATGTGACGGACTGCCAAGGTGTCCGTCAGCTATAAGCAGAAGCTTCAGAGTTGCAGACCCTTGCGACGGTCCAGGCAACGGGTCGTCAAATAAAAAATAGAAAACATCATACTAAGGAATGAGTGACGGTCCAGGTGAAGGAGCATCAGTCCCTTGATGGGCCGTCAACCTAGCCATCGGAGCCAAAACAGAACACCACTTCACTGGACACATTGTGATGGACCCAACGATGGACCGTTAGGGACTAGACGGGGCCATCAACTTTTCCGTCAATCTTGAAGCGGCAATCCGGGTTTTGAATTTTAAAATCCCTGTCCCTAAAAGCATATAAATACCCAGTTTAGGTCTTATTTTAGGTATCATTATCATATTTCCATCTTTTGAAACTCCTTGTAACGTAGTATTCTCTGAGATTCGAGCTACAATTGTGGATCTTACTATTTTATTCATATTCTCATTGAAGATTCAAGAACAATTATTGAAGATTTTGTAAGTAATTCTCTAGATTTATTTATGAATAACATAATGACTACTTCTTCTCCTGAGATGTGTGGCTGAACTCCCATAACTACAGTTATGGGAGACTTGATGTGAATAGCTGATTGGGGTTGTGAAAATACTTAATTTCCCTATTAAATTGAGATTGTATAAACCCTTTTTCATATTAATGACCTTCAACTAATGATACCCGAACGAAGGTCTATCTTTGAAAAACACTTAGCACCATGAAGTTGGTCAAAGAGATCATCAATTCTAGGAAGGGGATATTTCTTCTTGACAGTGATCTTGTTTAGCTGACGACAGTCTATACACCTATGGAGGGAACCATCTTTCTTACGCATAAAGAGTATAGGTACACCCCATGGGGAAACACTAGAATAGATGAAGCCTTTATCAAGGAGATCTACTAGTTTCTCTTTCAGCTCTTTCAATTCAGCAGGAGCCATTCTATATAGTGGAATAGAAATAGGGCAGGTGTCCAATAATAAATCAATAGAAAAATCTATCTCCCTATCAGGTAGTATCCCTGGGAGATCATCGGGAAAGACTTTTGGAAATTCATTAACTATGGGGACAGACTGAAGAGAAGGACTTTCAGTATTTGAATCTTTTACTTGGATCATATGATACAAACAACCTTTGTAAATAAGCTTACGGGCTCTGAGGTAAGATATGAATTTCCCTCTAGGTACTAAAGAATGACCCTCCCATTCTATCACTGGTTCATTCAGAAAAGAGAAAGTGACCTTTTGAGTTCTACAATCTAGCGTGTCATAACACGAATGGAGCTATTCCATTCCTATGATAGCATCAAAATCAACCATATCAAGCTGTATGTGGTCTTCCACAGTATCGCGGCTACAAACAGCTACAACATAATTTTTATATACTTTCCTAGCCACAATAGAATCGCCTATAAGAGTGGAAATATAGAAAGGTTCTACAATAACTTTAGGCTCAAACCCAACCCGACTACCACATATGGGGTCACATAAGACAAAGCAGACCCGGGATCAAGTAACATATATACATCACGAGAGAAGATTTGTAACATACCTGTGACTATATCTGGAGAAGCCTCTGCATCCTGGCGGTTGGACAAGGCATACAACCAATTGTGACCGCTTCCGGTAGCTAATGTAGCCCCCTTAGAAGGTGGTGGTGGCGTAGAGAAATTAGCTTAGGATCTAGTACCTCCTACATTTTCTCTAGCAGTGAGGCAGTCCTTCTTGAAATAACCTAATTTATCCCAATTATAACACACGCTCTCACCATAGATACACTTTCCTGGATGGTTCCTCCCACAGTTTCCACAACGAGGATACGGCCTATAATACTGCAGGCTGAGTATCACTCCAGAACTTTTTCGTTGGTCACCTGTTACCCCAATTACCATATTGGTGTTGACTGAAGTTCTGATCTGTTGGTATGGCCCTCTTGGTCTATTTGTCCTTCTACCTTACTTCTGGAGAAGGAAAAATAGACCAAGAGGGCCCCTTTGCACTCCAACACCAAGTCATCTGAAAGACCGGATGCAAACTTTCTCATAAATGCCCTCATATTTTCTGCCAACTCCAGAGCATAACGAGAAAGTTGATTGAATTTCAGGGTATACTCCTTAATGCTTATCTTCCCTTGTTTCAAATTCACGAACTCTTCAGCCTTGGACTCCCTCAACTCTTGAGGAAAGAATTGGTCCAGGAAGGCTTCCACAAATTTGCCCCACACGGAAGGCTCAGCATTTTCACCTCTCAAATCTTCCCACTCATTATACCACTGATTTGCTAACTCCTTAAGTTGATAAGCCATTATTTCAACCCCTTCCACTTTATCTACATGCATTACCCTAAATATCTTCTCCATCTCTTCCACAAACTCTTATGGATCCTCCTCCACCTTTGTACCCGTAAACTTAGGTGGGTTCAACCTCATAAACTAACCCACCCATGTCATCTCAGATGCATTAGATGCAGGCCCAATATCCTTCGATCATTGAGTCTGGGAAGCCACCAACTATGGAATCATGTGCATCGACGGTCTGAACTCAGCATTTTATATCTCCCTCTCGAGAGGTTGGGTGTAGTTATTCCAAGACCGAGGAGCCCTGGGTGGACTGGTCTGGACAGAAGGGGACTCTCAGAGCAGCAATAAATTTAGGAGTGCGAGCCCTATTATGTGTCCTCATCCCATGGGTGGGACAAACATCTTCAGTTTGGGCGTTCTGATCATTGGAGCGACGTGGAGGCATGATAGATTTTCTGAAATATAAGAGACCATTGATTAGGGGATATTTTAGACTCCACATCACGAACTAAATCACAAAAAAGGGGGACATTCCTAAACTCCAAGTAGCCTCCTACTCATAAATGTGGCGCGCTACATATCTATAAATAAGACTCTACTTGACGCAATTTCGCAGACACCCTGGGACCATGAACCGTGCTTTGATACCAAGTTTGTCATGACCCAAAATGGGCACTGGCCGTGATGGGCATCCCGAACCATGAAGGCTCGAGAGACCTTCTAACTTGCAATCATACACTATTCATATGCAAAGATAAAATGCAGAAATAAATGACATTACGAAACCATGGTCAAACTCTGAATCCAACTTACCAATACTAAAGAAATTCTATCAATATTTAGACAACATCTATATCAGTCTGGGAAATCTCTATTACATACAAAAGTAGATAAACTGTCTGAAACTGGGACAAGGCCCCCAAAGGACCTAAATCAGAATAAATAACGTATGTCTGTAATAAAATAGGTCTTCCGGAATAGAGAAGGCTCACCAACTGCACCCTTCACTTCTGTCTAAAAAAAATCCACAGCTTAGCAGGACCCTTAGACTGAGCCTCAGACCCTGAAATATAGGGGGTTAATACAATTTTACTAGTATGTGAAACAACTCAAAATAACATATTTTTATGCAAAATAGATGAGAGCATATCGTAAAGTCAATAATCATAATGCGTAAGTAAAATACATGGGCATACTTTAGTGAACTCCAAGGTACTTCTTTGAAAACATGACTCACTCTTTAGCTTAATCCTGAGATAGATGGTACACCCTTATATTTCTACGATCCCACGAGCTATATGGAATCCACCATTAACTCGGCGGCCAAGCCCCCAATCCAAGTATACCATAAGGATTGGAGTCCTAAAATTCTATTCAAGTATACCAGTGTCTCAAGGACAAGTATACATTGGCATTATCAAATCATATCACCCGAATCGGTAAATTCGATTATTTTGGCGATGAGCCCTTACACTCAAATGCCTTTTTTGGCTAACCATCTAGCTCTCTTTAAGCCCAATTTTAGTTTTTTAAAACCATTAATCATTAATTCAAAACATTCATCATTTATTAAGTTAAGGTCATACTATCATTGGGTATCGTCATACCCTGACTTACAAGTCCAAATCATTTCAAATTCACAGCCCTTCATTGTAATACCTATGCCTTTTTCCTAGCTAGTAATCATATCAAGGATGTTATGACTTACTTTTAAATTCAAACCTATCTTTGTACACATGGTATTTTTGAGATTTTCACTTTCTATCACGTGGGAAATTGAGTTAGCTTTCCAACGGTACTAATTTTGTCCAAATCCGACATCAGACGAGGAAGTTATGGACGTTTTACTTGGAACTATCGGAAACGCCAAGGTATGACAGCCAAGTTGACGGAGACCGCCACATAAGTGACGGACCGCCACATAAGTGACAGACTGCCACATAAGTGACGGACCGCCACTTTGACCTTCATAGCCAAGGAAGTTGAGCCACGTACTGGATAAGGACTGACGGATGAGTTGACGGACCGTCAAAGTTGTGACGGATCGTCATCCAGGCCGTCAACTCTTATCCAGTAAACCCTATTTCTAGCCTATATCTAACGGGCTAAGTGACGGACCGTTAAGTGTCTGATGGACCATCAAGTGTCTGACGGACCATTAGTCGGACCGTCACACGCCATGTTCAGTTTCTTTCTAGGTCATATTAACAGGGATATTTTGGTCACTTACCACTCGCCTATATACCCAGATGAGTTCAAATTCAGCCATTTTGCTCATTATTATTCCACAAAAAAAAACTAGGGTTTCTCTCTAAATTTAATCCCCAAGAACAAGACCCAATCCTCTTTAAGAATCAAAAGATTTCAAATCTTTCAAGTTCAAAAATGTCAAGAACCCTGAGTCAGGTATGCGTAGTGTTCATCCACAGATTCCTTTCGTCCATGGAGTTCAAGAATCAATCTTTAAATACCAAATCATAATTTTTTTGTGGTGACATAATTGTATTCATGTTGGTAGTTGTTGTTTGTTCTATAGAGTAGTAATTTGATGAATTTTCATGAATATTATGATCATGTAGTTAGAACCCATGAATTTGGGTAGTTTAATGTGGTGAAATTTATGAACACACCTATGATTTAATGAATTCATGCAAGGTGTTTGATAAAATGCTTAGAATTCTAGAAATTTCATGTTTACATGGTCCCAAATTATCTACATGACAAGTCCATGTTAATTATAAAATTCAATATGAATTCCATGTCATTGTTTTGTTGCTATTGTTGTGGTATGAAGCATTTATGATAATGAAGTGATACAATATGTACATGATATATATATATCCCATGCACTCCCTACCATGCATAAGATGTTGAAACTACATGTGGTATATTATACCCTACTTATGATATTATGAATTGTGAACTCTAATCTTGTGATCAAGTCATGTCATGTGTGTCATTTTCCTTCCATCGAGTCCTGGGGGTATTAGTACCCAAAAAATATAGTTGTGTGCCTAGAGACAAGTCACTTTATCCCGATAATCTCAGTCAAGCCATGATCTATAAAACTAAGTCAGTTATGTGACTCAGGAAACCTCCGAAATCTCATGATCTCAGTAAAATCTCAGATAGTAGTGTTATTCTGTCAGTCAATGAAAGTCAGTTACTCAGTCCTTGTACTGTCAGTTAAATCATGTTCAGTCTCTTCGGATGGGAGTAGAAGTTAGCACCGAGTGAACCCAAGGATGGGAACTCACCTGCCAGTTTAGGGTGTGATTCTTAGCAGTCATCCTTGTGTTCCAGATATACGTAGCCAGCGTAGGTTAAGACATCTTAACCTGCCAGACTAGGGTTGATGAGGTGGCTTAACCTGTCAGTTTAGGGTTCCCACCGATCTCATTTGAGTACCTTCCAGATGAGGGTCACTCACAACTGTCCTTACCAGTGGCGCGGTATTGACACCCCTCCAGTCAGGGCATAAATTGGACCCTAACTTAGCTATATGCATTATTGGGGCATGTCAATTAAACAACTACCTCCCACAGTTTCAGGCTCAGTCTCAGTAAAAGAACTCAGATAGTTCTTCAGATATAGGTATTCCAGGACTGCCAGATACAGTCAAATTCAGTTATAGTACGGAACTCAGATAGTTCCATCAGACCCAAGACTGTCAGAAACAGTCACCCATGTTGACAGAACCATAGTTTCAGTCATGTCAAAAATTAGTAAATCATGTATTAGCGTACAGATCCACTATTACGTATTTACGTTTCCAGTTATTATGTATGTATGTTTGCACTCTCACATTCATATTAGTCGGTCAGTTAGCATTGCTCATGCATGTAAACCCTTTTTATTTAACCTACCTCACTCGTATACTCAGTACTCTAGTTGTACTGACGCATTTTCCCTATGGTGCTTTCTTTTCATGTTACACCATAGGTTCAGAGACACGAGTTCCAGAACAGCAGTAGCATTCACATTCTAGTATACAGAGCTGCAGTGAGTCCTCTTCATTCGAGGACGATATGATTCGATTCATTTATTATTTCAGTTAGTTTTCAGTTTACGAAGTTAGTTGGAGAGATGTTCCTTCAACTCCTTATTCAGTCAGTACTTTGAGGCTTTCAGATACAGCTCAGATTTAGTTCAGTTTTGATTTAGACTTCAGTTATCTTGGGTATTTTTCACCCATATGGATGTTATAATTATTTCAGTTGAACCTTATGGTCTATTGTTTATGTTTTCCGCATATTACATATATGTTATGCAGTGTACAGGTACAGATATCAATCATAGGTTAACTTGTGGTCCCTTGGGTTCATGAGCACTGTGTAGCATTTCGGTTCAAAAAATTGGGGTGTTACAAACTTGGTATCAAAGCCTAAGGTTCAATAGAGTCCTAGGAAGTCTGAAAGTTGCATTTAGTAGAGTCTTGTGCATGGATGTGTTGCACACCACATTTATGTACAGGAGGATATGGGATGATTTAGGAACAATTTCCCTTCTTTCAGTATTCATGTCATGCTAGTGAGCGTAATCTCAAGTTAAACTCACAGTCTAATCCGGTCTTCTCTTATTTCAGAATATTCCTCCAAAGAGAAGAAACCAACCAATTCCTCAGCCCGAAAACACTTTAGGCGAGCATGTTTCTCATGCAGAGTTTAGAGATGGATTTACAATACTTGATTAGTCCATGATGCCCAAAATGAACGGCCACCAGTTATTCCAGCCAATCTAGTGGTCAACTCAGCCGCAGCTAGGATTCAGGACTTCACCCGAATGAACCCTCCATCTTTCTTTGGGTCTAAGTCTAATGAAGACCCTCAGGAATTCATTAACCAAGTCCAGAAGGTCATTGACATCATGGAAGTTACTTCTGTTCAGAGCATCGACTTAGCTGCATACCAGTTACAGGATATTGCTCACACTTGGTACAAATAGTGGAAGTCTGAGAGGTTAGAGGATGCAGGTCCTATAGAGTGGAAGGAATTTTTCACGGCTTTCTTAGACAGATTCTTTCCCCAAGATCTGAGGGAGGCTAAATTCCTTGAGTTTATCAACCTCAGACAGGGAAATATGATGGTTAGGGAGTATTCTCTCAGATTTACTCACCTATCCAGATATTCCCCTTATGTGGTTACAGACAACATGGCTAAGATGAGCAAGTTCGTGTCAGGAGTGAATGATAGCATGGTAAATGAGTGTAGATCTGCGATGCTAAATAGTGATATGACTTTAGCCAGGCTCATGACCCATGCTTAGAAAATAGAGGAGCAAAAGGTTAGGGCTAGGGAGAGGCAGAATAAGAGAATAAGATCAGGAAGTTTTAGTTTTGTTTAGCCTAAATTAGAGGGAGAAAATTATTCCCAGTTTCATCCTAAGTCATCAGCTCCAGTTCAGTCTTCAGTTAGTGCTCCAGCTCCTATGTTTAGAGATATATCACCCAACTCTAAATATCAGGGAAGTATCAGCAATGCCCGAACTAATCCTCTATGTCAAACTTGTGGTAAGAACTACCAGGGTGTTTGCAGAGCCGGTAGTGATTTTTGTTTCGGTTGTGGCAAGCCAGGCCATAGAGTCAAAGATTGTCCTCAGTCTAGTTATCAGGGTCATCAAAATCGTTCCACAGCTCAGTCTGGTCGCTCGAACTAGTAGGGTGCCACTTCCAGTGCTACTAGTGGGTAACGCCCAAACAGACTCTATGCTCTCCAGACTCAACAAGATTAGGAAAATTCTCCTGATATCGTTATTGGTACGTTACAGATTTTCCATATTCATGTTTATGCTTTGCTAGACGCAGGTGAATCCTTGTCTTTTATTACCCCTTACACAACAGGAATTTTGAAATCAGTCCCAAAATTTTAGCAGAGACCTTTTCAGTCTCTACCCCAGTGGGTAAAACCATCATAGCTCGGTGGGTATACAGGAACTGCCCGATTATGATATTTCAAAAATCCACGTCAGTAGATTTAGTCGAGTTAGAGATGACTGATTTTGATGTCATTCTCGGTATGGATTGGCTTCATTCCTGCTATGTCACAGTCGACTGCAGAAACAGGATAGTTCAGTTTCAGTTCCCGAATGAGCCCGTCCTAGAATGGAAGGGTAGTACTTCATCTTTCAGGGGTCAGCTTGTTTCCTACCTTTGGGCAAGAAAAATAATTTCTAAGGGGTGCGTGTATCATCTCATGCATATTAAAGATTCCAGTTTTGAATCTCCTAGTTTTGAATCAGTCCCGGTGGTTAATGAATATTCAGACGTGTTTCCCGAAGATCTTCCAGGCATTCCTCCCGAAAGGGAAATAGACTTCGGCATAGACTTTCTCCCAGATACTTAGCCTATTTCTATTCCACCACACAGAATGGCACCAATAGAACTTAAGGAACTGAAAGATTAGTTGAAAGATCTCTTATATAAGGGATTCATCAGGCCCAGTGTATCCCCATGGGGTGCACCAGTCTTATTCGTGCGCAAGAAAGATGGTTCTCTCAGGATGTGTATCGATTACCGTAATCTCAAAAAAGTTATGGTTAAGAACAAGTATTCCCTTCCCAGGATAGATGACTTATTTGACCAACTTCAGGGTGACAGTTATTTCTCCAAGATAGACCTCAGATCAGGCTATCATCAGCTCAGAGTTAGAGGATGTGACACCCCGAAGACAGCTTTTCGTACTTGGTATGGTCACTTCGAATTTCTAGTTATGTCTTTTGGTCTTACCAATGTCCCTGCAGCTTTCATGGACTTGATGACCGGGTGTTTAAGCAGTACTTGGACATGTTCATCATAGTCTTCATAGATGATATTCTGGTCTATTTTCGCACAGAGCGTGATCATTCAGACCATCTCAGAATTGTTCTTCAGACTCTTAGAGATCATCAGTTGTTCGCCAAGTTCAGTAAGTGCGAATTTTGGCTAAGATCAGTAGCATTCCTGGGCCATATTGTTTTCGGTGATGGAATTCGAGTAGATCCTAAGAAGACCGATGGGGTAAGAAACTGGCCTCGTCCTGTGTCTCTATCAGATATCAGGAGTTTCTTGGGTTTGGCTAGCTATTACAGATGCTTTGTCGAGGTATTTTCTTCTATTGCATATCCTATGTCCAGATTGACCTAGAAGAAGGTTAAGTTTCAGTGGTCAGATTCTTGTGAGAAGAGTTTTCAAGTGTTGCAGACTCGAGTAACCTCATCCCCAGTTCTAACTCTTCCAGATAGTTCAGACGGTTTTGTAGTCTATTATGATGCATCCAGAGTGGTTTTAGGTTGTGTCCTCATGCAGCATGGTAAGGTTATAGCCTACGTCTCCAGACAGCTAAAGCCCCATGAGAAGAATTATCCTACTCATGATCTTGAGTTAACAGCCGCAGTATTTTCCCTAAAGATTTGGAGGCATTATCTATACGGAGTTCATGTAGATGTCTTCATAGATCATAAGAGTCTCCAGTATGTATTTTCTCAGAAAGATCTCAATCTTTATCAGAGAAGGTGGTTAGAGCTTTTGAAAGATTATGACATGAGTGTCCTTTACCATCCGAGCAAGGCCAATGTTGTGGTCGACGCTCTCAGTAGACTCTCCATGGGTAGTGTTTCTTACGTCGAGGACAACAAGAAGAAGATAGCTCAGGAAATCCATCAGCTCGCCAGACTAGGTGTTCGCTTAGTTGATTCTTCGGAGGGTGGTGTATGTGTTCAGAGTAGTTCAGAGTCATCTGTAGTTTCCGAGGTGAAATAAAAGTAAGACAGGGATCCTAGCCTTGTCAAGCTAAAAGAGTCAGTTCAGAATCATAAAGTAGAGGCTTTCTCCCAAGTGGGAGATGGTGTTCTTTGTTGTCAGGGTCGTCTGTGTGTTTCAGGTGTAGATGACTTGAGGCAACGAATTATTACAGAGGCACATGGTATGTGATACTCCATTCATCCAGGGGCCACTAATATGTACCGCGACTTGCGGGAGATCTATTGGTGAAGTGGGATGAAAAGAGATGTTGCAGAGTTTGTGGCTAAGTGCTCTACATGTCAGCAAGTTAAGATAGAGCATAAAAAACCTAGTGGATCTATGAAGGAGTTCACCATTCTACTTGGAAGTGGGAAAAAGTGAACATAGATTTCTTGATGGGTTTGCCTCGAACTCGTGATCAACATAATTCATTTTGGGTCATTATAGACAGAATGACCAAGTCAGCTCATTTCCTTCCAATTCATATGTCTTATTCAGCCAAGGATTATGCCAAACTCTATATTAGGGAGTTGGTCATATTACAAGGTGTTCTATTATCTATCATCTCAGATAGAGGTACACAGTTCACCTCTCACTTTTGGAAAGCGTTCCAAAGGGGACTTGGTACCCAAGTTCATCTCAGTACCGCCTTTCATCCTCAGATAGATGGTTAAGCAGAGAGGACCATTCAGACTCTTGAAGATATGATAAGGGCGTGTGCAGTTGATTTCAAGGGAAGTTGGGATGACCACTGGCCTCTGATTGAGTTTGCATACAACAATAGTTATCATTCCAGTATTCAGATGGCTCCATTTGAAGCTCTCTATGGTAGGAGATGTAGATCTCTAGTCGGTTGGTTCAAAGTTAGTGAGGCCTCAGTCATCAGTCCTGACTTGGTATTCCACGCCTTAGAGAAAGTTCAATTGATCAGAGAGAGACTTCGGGATGCTCAGAGCCGACAAAAGTCTTATGCAGATGTTCGTAGAAAGGATCTCTAGTTCGAGGTCAATGACTATGTCTATCTCAAAATCTCTCCCATGAAGGGAGTGAAGAGATTCGGCAAGAAAGGGAAACTCAGTCCCCGCTATGTCGGTCCCTTCAGGATTCTCAGTTGCTTTGGTAAGGTAGCTTATGAGCTTGAATTGCCTTCAGATCTAGCCTTAGTTCATCCGGTATTCCATGTCTCCTTGCTCAAGAAGTACATAGGTGACCCAACAGTTGTAGTCCCTATTCAGAACATTGATGTTCAGGACAACCTCTCTTATGAAGAGATTCCAGTCAAAATTTTAGACTATCAGATTTGTAGCTTGAGGAACAAAGAAGTCCCTCTAGTCAAAGTTCTTTGGCGAAATCAGTCCATTGAGGGAGCTACTTGGGAAGAACAAGAAGACATGCATACCAAGTACCCTCACCTTTTCTCCGCCAACCCAGATCAAGCTCAATGTAACAGTCTTCCTTAAGCTTATTCAGTTTCACGTTCAGCATTCAATACAACTTGATATTTCATTTCATGTTTATGTTCCATCACAAATTTGGTATCAAGTACCATTGCATATTCAGTCATGCATACATGTATCATTCTAGTAAATAATCATGCATCAGATATGCATTCTCATTGCGAGAACCTCAGTCATGCATTCATGAATCAGTTACACGTGCATCAGATATGCATGTTCAGTATAATACATTCAGTTTGTCATTCATAAGATCATGTTCCATCTACTCATGTTTAGATTATTGTTTCCCCTCTCATTCAGTTCCATTCGAGGACGAATGTTCTTAAGGCAGAGATATTGTAATACCCGTGCCTTTTTCCTAGCTAGAAATCATCTCAAGGATGCTAGAACTTACTTTGAAATGCAAACCTATCATTGTACACGTTGTATTTTTGAGATTTTCACTTTCTATCATGTGAAAAATTAAGTTAGCTTTCCAACGGTACCAATTTTTTCCAAATCCGACATCAGACGAGGAAGTTATGGACGTTTTACTTAGAACTGTCGGAAACGCCCAGGTATGACGGCCAAGTTGACGAATACTGCCACATAAGTGACGGACCGCCACTTTAACTGTCACAGCCAAGGAAGTTGAGCCACGTACTGGATAAGTACTGACGGACGAGTTGATGGACCATCAAAGTTGTGACGGACCATCATCCAGGCCGTCAACTCTTATCCAGTGAACCCCATTTTAGGCCCACGTCTGATGGGCTAAGTGACGGACCATCAAGTGTCTGACGGACCGTCAGTCATACCATCACACTCCACATTTAGTTTATCCGGGTTATTTTGGTCACTTACCACTCGCCTATATACCCAGATGAGTTCGAATTCAGCTATTTTTCTCATTATTATTCCACAAATAAAAACTAGGGTTTCTCTCTGAATGTAATTCCCAAGAACAAGACCCAATCCTCTTCAAGAATCAAAGGATTTCAAACCCTTCAAGTTCGAAAACATCAAGAACCCTGAGTAAGGTATGCGTAGTGTTCATCCACGGGTTCCTTTCGTCCGTGGAGTTCAAGAATCAATCGTTAATTACCAAATCATAAATGTTTTGTGATGATATGATTGTATTCATGTTGGTGGTTGTTGTTTGTGCTATAGAGTAGTAATTTGATGAATTTTCATGAAGATTATGATCATGTAGTTAGAACCTATGAATTTGAGTAGTTTAATATGGTGAAATTCATGAACACACCAATGCCTTAAAGAATGCATGCAAGGTGTTTGATAAAATGCTTAGAATTCTAGAAATTTCATTTTTACATGGTCCCATATTATCTACATGACAAGTCCATGTTAATTATATAATTCAATATGAATTCTATGTCATTGTTTTGTTGCTATTGTTGTGGTATGAAGCATTTATTATAATGAAGTGATACAATATGTACATGATATATATATATATCACATGCACTCCTTAACATGAACAAGATGTTGAAAACTACATGTGGTATATTATCCCCTACTTATGATATTATGAATTGTGAACTCCAATCTTGTGATCAAGTCATGTCATGTGTGTCAGTTTCCTTCCATCGAGTCCTGGGGGTATTCGTACCCAAAAAATATAGTTGTGTGCCTAGAGCCAAGTCACTTTATCCTGATAATCTCAGTCAATCCATGATCTATAAAACTCAGTCAGTCATGTGACTCAGGAAACCTCTGAAATCTCATGATCTTAGTAAAATATCAGATAGTAGTGCTATTCCGTCAGTCAATGGAAGTCAGTTACTCAGTCTATGTACAGTCAGTTAAATCATGTTCAGTCTCTTTAGATGGGAGTAGAAGTTAGCACCGAGTGAACCCAAGGATGGGAACTCACCTGCCAGTTTAGGGTGTGATTCTTAGCAGTCATCCTTGTGTTCCAGAACTACGTAGCAAACGTAGGTTGAGGCATCTTAACCTATCAGACTAGGGCTAATGAGGTGGATTAACCTGTCAGTTTAGGGTTCCCACCGTTCTCATTTGAGTACCTGCCAGATGAGGGTCACTCACAACTGTCCTTACCAGTGGCACGGTATTGACACCCCTCCAGTCGGGGAAGAGATTGGACCCCAACTTAGCTATTTGCATTATTGGGGCATGTTGGTTAAACAACTATCTCCCATAGTTTCAGGCTCAGTCTCAGTAAAAAAAAACTCAGATAGTTCTTCAGATATCAGTATACCAGGACTGCCAGATACAGTCAAATTCAATTATTGTATGAAACTCAGATAGTTCCATCAGACCCAGGACTATCAGACACAGTCACCCATGTTGATAGAACCATAGTTTCAGCCATGTCAGAAATCAGTAAATCATGTATTAGTGTACAAATCCACTATTATGTATTTACGTTTCCAGTTATTATGTATGTATGTTTGCACTCTCACATTCATATTAGTCGGTCAGTTAGCATTGCTCATGCATGTAAACCCTTTTAATTTAGCCTACCTCACTCGTATACTTAGTACTCCAGTTGTACTGACGCATTTGCGCTATGGTGCTTTATTTTCATGTTACACCATAGGTTCAGAGACACGAGTTCCAGAACAGCAGTAGCACTCGCATTCCAGTATACCGAGCTGCAGTGAGTCCTCTTCATTCGAGGACGATATGATTCAATTCATTTATTATTTCAGTTAGTTTTCAGTTTACGGAGTTAGTTGGAGACATGTTTCTTCAACTCCTTATACAGTCAGTACTTCGAGGCTTTCAGATACAGTTCAGATTTAGTTCAGTTTTGATTCAGACTTCAGTTATCTTGGGTATTTTTCACCTATATGGATGTTATAATTATTTTAGTTGAACCTTATGGTCTATTGTTTATGTTTTCCTCATATTACATGTATGTTTGCAGTGTACAGGTACAGTTATCAGTCATGGGTTAGCTTGTGGTCCCTCGGGGTCATGAGCACCGTGTAGCATTCCGGTTCAGAAAATCAGGGTGTTACATTCATATTAAAAACATGCACATGACCACCCAAAATTTCATAACAGTACAATAGAGTCATCACTTTGAAACCTCAAGAATATTTGGGCATTTACCCTTTCTTTGCAAGATTCAAAACAATGTGGTGGTAATGTCAATTAAATCAATCACATGCAATTCTTTCCCTTTTAGAGAAAGAATATAGTTATAGCGAGAAACTCCCTCTCATCATAGATAAACTATGTAAAACACCATGATATTTGAGAAGATCACTTTCAAGTCTTGAAACATACATTTCAAATCTTTCACCCAGAATAATGTAAACTTTAGCTCACAACAAGAGTGGGAATTCATACTCATGCTCTCAATTAATCATTCAAATATGCACAAAACCATATATATATATATATATATAGTTATAATTCAATTTCCATAAAACATAATTTAAATCAACATATATTTCTGTCAAAACAGTCCCATGATGCATAATATTCAAAAATCATATCATATACATCATTATAAATCAAAATTGAGGATCTTTAATCTTGACAAAATATTTAAACTTATGCCCAAGGTTTTTAGAGTAGTCCCACATACCTTATATTAGAAGTTTTAAAGAGTGGAACCCTAGCCTTGACTCCTTTCTTGAAGATCTTAACTTAGAAGAAGAGTTATTGATCTATGGGAGGTAAGTTAGGGTTTGTGTTGAAAGAATATGAGTGGTTTTCTGATGTATTTTGCCCTAAACACCTTTTAATCTTGTGTTATACAGAGTAATGACGTGAGGGAAAATGACTAAATTGCCCTCCCCAAGGCCAGTTATTTAAAAGAATTTGCTAACTGGGCACCGACGCATCAATATCGCATCGGTTCAATTGTCTATACCATATCTTTGGCATGAAAGTGAACAATTGTCATATTAAGAAAGTTTCCAAAGTTATTCAATAACATGTGATCCATAATGGTTTTGTATGATGTCCTACGTTACCAATGAACTTGTTTCCACCCTACAAGATGTCAAGACATTCCAATACTTACTTGTTTTCCAAATCTTACATGTTTATTGCACTAATGAATGTCAGAAGGTATCCGGTTACTCAAACAAGATCCATGTGCTATTAATGACTCCAAAACGTTTCATTGATATAGCAATAAGTTCCTACTTCATTGTTATGGCATTGAGGACTCCAAAACACTTCATTGATGTGCCAATGAGTTCTTACTTCATTGTTATTGCATTGATGGTCTATTTATATGTCTCTTATTGATGTATCATTGTTTCAAAGTATCAAAAATGTGGTGGCGACCGAAATAACAATCTCAAAGATTAATTGAACTAAGTGATGGAAGTTCTCTCTTATTGGGTGGTATCCTAGGGGCATAAGCCTATCATGGGTTGATCCCTATTTATGTGTTTATGGGTGGTATCCCAGGGGCATAAGCCTATCATGGGTCGATCCCAGTTGATATGTACTGGAGGCAGTCTAATGGTCATAGTACAGTACAGTAATGATTACAAAGATGATAAGAACGAAGGTAAAGTGATTGAATAAATACAATGTACAGGTTGTCACAAGTTCTAGTAAGTGTGGTCCACTCCTATTATGATTTATTCACTTGTTTCTGATTTCTATTGAGCTCCTATATCATATGTGATTATCTACAGCTTTACATACTCAGTACATATTTCGTACTGACGTCCCCCACGGGGGACCTGCATTTCATGTTGCAGGCATAGGTACCTCAACTCATACACCGCACAAGTAGGAGCCAGGATATCCAGCTGTTTTTGGTGAGCTCCAGTTTGCTTCGGGGCTTTCCGTGTCATATCCAGTCACTTTTGGTATTGTATAGAAGTTAGTTATATGGTGGGGTGTGTCCCGACCTTAGTTAAACTCTGTGTATTGTCTAGAGGTTTTGTAGACCTAATGTACAGTCAAGGTGGTGTTTTGTTAATAGACGTGATGGCTCCAACGGCCAAGTATTGTATATACATATATATGTGTGCTCGAGCTTATACAGGTGATTATTTACTTTTATATGCGACATGATGCTGTCCGAATTTCGGGTTGTCATAGAGGTATGCATGGGAAGTATAAGGTTATGAGCTGGTTCTCCCGGGCCTCCTCGGTTGCGGGTGCCAGTCCGCCTCAATAGGATTTGAGGCTTGACAGTATTATACCATGTTGCTGAAATAACATTCTGCAATTTTGATTGAAGAATTCTCTACCATTGTCGGATCTGAAAGTCTTCAACTTTGTATTAAACTGAGTACCAATCATTACTAGAAATTGTTGAAGTATAGTAATTACATCTGATTTAAGATGCATCAAAAAAATCCAAGTCTATCTAGAACAATCATCCACCAGAGTTAGAAAATATTTCATTCCCTTAGAAGTAGCAACCTTGTAGGGTCCCCATACATCTATGTGTATCAAATCAAAACAATTAGAAGCCTTAGTAGCACTAGTAGGAAAGGGTGATCTAACTTGTCTTTCTAATGGACATATATCACAATGATGTAAGGACACACTATCAATTTTAGGTAAAGAAGCAATCTTCCTAAGAACAGATATAAGTACATGACCAAATCTCTTGTGCCAAACTTCACTAGTGATTAAGCATCGAGCAGCTGCAAAAGCTTTTATTCCTTTTAGTGTATCCTTATTCTTGGTCTTCAAAATATACAAACCTTCATGTTCCTTACTGTTGACACCCAATTTTTACTCTCCGTGCCTAAAATTAGCGTCATCAGGCTTCCTGGTTATTAAAAGGCACAAGATGCAATTTTCACATATTTTTTACAATTGTTAATAAATTATTGATATTCATCCTTACTTTAGAATTTTATCAATTTATTTTTATATTTTTTTTTATAATTTGTTGATAATTCTATGTATATTAGGACTTTTTATCAATCAACATTTTTACAATCATCTGCACACGTGCACGACGTGACATCACATTTTTATAACATTTTCAAATTAATTATATTTTTTAATATTTTCAACATTCTTTACATTTTTCATAATTACAAATCAATTTCTACATTTTACTGTCCGCAAATACTGAGTCGGATTAATCATTTTTGTACAGTAGTAATTTGATGTTTTGTCACATCTGACAAGGATCGCACGTTAATGTCTTGTCAGATCCGACAAGTTATTAATAATTGTCATTATTTTAGAATTTTCTAAAAATTTATTGTCATATTTTAATTGTACATAATTATCCTTAATTTTGCAAATTTTAAAAAATTTATCAGTTTATTATCATTTTAATATTTTTGCACAGTCATCTACATACGTACACAACATAACACTACAATTCAGTTTACATATTAATTGTTTATAGCATAATATATTTTTTTTCAAAGATAATTATACCTGTTTATATTTTTATGTAGTTATATATATCGACATTTTTGTACCGTATTTAATATCATCTACAAAAATAATATCGACTTATTTTAATACACGGAATAATAAATCGATCAAGTCAAGATTTCGTCATATTTATGACATTTGATATTTTTTTCAGCTACTATCCATAGTTTAAAAAATATATTGAAAAAAATAAATGTAATATTTTATTTTATTATTATTTTTCCTTTCTAAATACTCATTCACACGCATATTCAACTCATTCACACACATATTCACCCACACAAACTCAGATTTTTCCTTTTACTCTCACTCCACATATTTTTTCTTTTTTTTCCTCTCAAAATACACAAATACACGCACACACAAAACAAAAATACACACGCACGCTATTTCTTCATTGTTACTCCGGTTACCGCCATCACTGCCGGAGCTCCGGCGTGTGAGCTCCGGCCAACACCACCACAACGCTGCTACCGCTACCGCCTTTCTCTCTCTCCTATGCCTCACTGCCGACCGTCGAGTTTAATCGCCGGACGGTCGGCAACCACAAACTAACTGCCGCCAGATCTATTTCCTCTCTCCTCTCCTACCGGTGACCACGATACAACTGCACCTGCCACCGAACCAAACCCCGGCGATACCACAGTCACCAACCCGACTGCCGCCCCCTTCATTTCACCTGTTTTCCACCACTGCTCCCTCACTGTTGTTGCACAAAATGGGCCAGATCTGTCCGGGTTTCGATTATCCAGCGTTGTTTCGGTGAAAATCGTTGTACTGCTATGCCGCCGTTACCACTACTATTTTGGTGCTTTGTCTCCATTTTTAAATTTTTGTGATTGTGATTATTATCTTACTCATTTAATTTATGCAGATCTAGCCGAAAAAGAACATCTCCGACAAACTCTTTAATTTTAATATTTAGTATATTTTCACTGTGATTATTCTATTCATTGCATCATTGTTGTACTATTTTCCTGATTGTTCATGCTCATCATCACATCGTTGGTTGCTTAAAAATTAATTTTGTTCTGACTTTTTCCTTCTACTGTTATACAATTTTTACTATATTAGTGAACAAGATACGACAAACTGGCCAATGAAATTATTAGGTCACCCCGTAAGGATTTTACTTTTTCAAGTTTACTTCTTTTATATCAAACATCCAAACTAATAAATGAAATTATCTCTCCATCTGAATATTTGAGGTTATCTCATTATAAAGACGGACTTTATATTGTTAAATTTACTATTTATATCAAAAGCCGACACATGATCAATGATATTATCTCTCCGTCTGAATATTTGAGGTCATTCCATTACAAAGACGGATTTTACATTTTTAAATTTATTATTTATATAAAAGGACAACACACGGCCAATAACATTATTCCTTTGTCGGATATTTGTGGCCACCTATTACAAAAGACGGATTTTACTTTCTCAAATTTACTATTTTATATAAAGATTAACACTTCGCCGATGAAATTATCTCTCCGTCTGGATATCTGAGATTATCCCATTACAATGATGGATTTTATATTTTCAAATTTATTATTTTTATCAAAGACCGACACATGGCCAATAATATTATCTATCTGTCAGATATTCGAGGCCTCCACAAATAAAAGACGAACATTGCGTATATAAATACGTAACAAAAAATAAATAAATTCGGGCGATGATGAAATCTTTATAATATTTCAAAATTTTACCCGAGTTTACTTTTTAACAAAAATTGTATTTTTAAAACGTATATGCACACATATTTTTTCAATTTATTTTGATTATTATTTATTTGTTACTAACATTTTTATTATAAGTGTTTATACAAGTTATTGAGAATACTTATCAGGAATGACAATCAAAGACGACTTTAAATTGTGTGTTTATATTTTTTATATTCTTACACTTGTACAAATGCTATTCATAGTGAAAGCTTTATTTTTGGGGTATTGGACGGGATGTTCTTTATTTAATCCTCATCACACGTTTAGACAAATTTAGGCCGTTAATATTTACATAAAAATATTAGATTGACTTAGATTATTTAATCTAATAATTTATACTTTTTACACTAAAAAAATATATTAATAATTTTTCTTTATTCAATCTTGTTTTTTTCTTTTCATACATATACTTACATACTTTGTTTACATATATTTTACAACAACATATTTATTAATATTATCTTAATACATATTTTATATTTGTATATATTTGTTTTTCTTTTCTTTTTCTATTTTGTTACTTAGGCAAACTTAGACCGTTAATATTTAGACCAATAAATTAAATTAATCAATTAATTTACACATTTTGACATCATAAATATTGTGATCTTTTCTGTTCAAGTAAATCTTTACTTTTTTTCATAAATTTTAATCAAATAAAGAATATTATTTGTAAATACTTTTTCTTTTATGACATATCAAGATACATTTATTTTCATGCGTCATAAAATACTTTTCTTTTCACATGTAATTTATATATTTTTATACATATCTTTTACATGTGTTTCATAGCAATATGTTTTATTTATATATTTAATATACATACACCTTTTACATTATTTTAATTATACCTCCTCCCTCTTTGATAAATTTAGTCTAGACGGGTACCACAGTTGTGGATCCCGAAGGGTGCCTAATCCTTCCCTTCGAGATAATTTGAACCCTTACATAGAATCTCAATTGATTTTCGCAGACTGAAACATCAATCATATGTGTTAATAAATAAACAGGTTTCCTTATTTTTCTTAAAAGTTAGGTGGCAACTCTGTACAAAATTTTGATTCATTTAAAGTCTAATAAGTCATGTTTTGTTTAACCTTGGAAAAACAGGGCATAAAACTTACCAATCTCCTTCACCTTCCCAGTGAAGAGATCCTGGAGAATGAAGAAACCAGGAAAAAACAAGGCACATCAGTTCAATTCCTTTGTAAGTTTTGACACAGACAAAAGGTTGAACTTAAAAGTTGGTGCACATAAGACATTTTTAACCAGTGAACCTCCATTCAAAAAACAATTTCCTGATTTAGTCACAACTGTTGAACCTCCACCAGGAAGTTGAATATGTCCTGAGTTTCTCACTGTGAATGTGTCATGCAACAAATTTTCATTACTGACCATATGATCAGTAGCACCACTATCTACTATCCAGGCAGTAGCATCATCAGGTTGTGATGCATTGAAACAAGTGTCCAAAAATAACCGCTATATGTGTACTGCCTCCAGTATCACTTATACCATTGTTCTCTTCTCCCAATATTGATTTGTTCAAGAGATGAATAATTGAATTGTACTGATCCTGTGAAAACAAAGAATGTAAGAATGAGTGAATACATGTTGTACCATTGTGATGTTGTCCAATGGCAACATCATCTTTTTTTTTCCCTTGAAGTCTTTTGGATATCCTATCAATTTGTGGAAAGTGTTTTTGGTGTGTCCCTTCTAGTTGCAATAGCCATAATGCATGAGTTTATAGCATGTGTTCTTTGCTATGGCCTCTTATGTTGTAGTAATCACAAAGCATCTGTTTTCTATGCCTCTGAGATCCACTTGAACCAACACTTGAATGAGCACTACCACAAAAATATCCAGTATAAAGTCCATCACTACTTGAACCACTACTTCTAGATCCAAAATAGCTACTACCAGATCTTTCACCAACACCTCCATATCTACGTGATCTTGGAGCATTAAGTGAATAAAGCAGTAGGATCTAAAATTTCCTTACCAGAGGAATAGTTATTCCCAGTCAATGCCTTTTGGCTTTCATCTTGTACAACTATGGAATAACACTGATTTATATTAGGTTCAGGATTCATTAGGAGTATTTGACATCTAGACTGACTATAGCTATCATTTAACCCCCATTAAAAACTGAAGCAACCTCTGTCTCATCATATTCTCTACATAATCCTTGGATTTGGTTCAGTCACGTGAAGGAGAAGGAATAATCGAGTCAAATTAATCCCAAAGGTCTCTCAATTGAGAGTAGTAACTTGCTACTGACAAAACTCCTTGACTCAATGTAGTAGTTTCCTTGTGAAGATATTAATTTCTAGACATATTAACCTTATCAAATTTCTCCCTAAGATCATTCCAGACGAGATAAGCATTAGATCGAAAAAGAATTCCACTAACCAAATCCCTACTAACATTGCTCATGATTCAGGAAATTACAATTGCATTGCAACGATTTCAATGTTTTAAGTTTGCATCAGTAGTAAAAGCTTCTCGTTGGACTGTTCTATCAACAAAAACCAGATTGTTCTTTGTGAGAAGAATCAATCTCATTGGCCGACTCCAAAGAGAGTAATTTTCCATTCCTGTTAGCAAAAAAACGGCCTGTACAGCCCTAGGAACAACCAATGAACTGAGATACAAAGGATGAGTATGATGTGTGTGATCTACAGTAGAAGTAGGTACGGATTCCGCCATTGCTGATTAGAATGCAGGAAGAAAAATAGAGTAAATCTAAAGAAAACTAAGGCAAAATAGAAAAAAATAATGAAAAAATGCACGAATCTCTCAATTCTCCACAAATTCTAAGGAGAATTCCTAGATCCGTTCACCGTTGCTCTAATACCATGTCAATTTTCTAGCAATGAACTACTAAATTCGAAGAAGAAACACAAAATAGAGAAAGAAATTTTAGAGAGAAGATTTTCACTATTGAGCTGAGAACAAAATAAATACGGAAAACTAATGTTACATTGTTAAAGTGGTCTATTTATAGATGTTGCACTGTAATTAACTTAAACTAACCCCTTAACTGTCTAACTAACTCCTAATAACTCATTAAAAGCTGGACTAACTAACTCCTAACAGTTCATTAACAGTTGAACAAAATATCTACAATAAATATCTAATATCAACTGATCTTATTGTTAGCTCAACAATTAATCATTCAGAGTTTCTTAGATATATTAAGTGCATGGTTGTAAATAATGGAAAAAGAAACCTACTTCATGTTTGAGATTTAAATTGTTAATATTCAAAGATAAAAAAAAACACATGTATTCATTGTATCAAAAAAGATATTAACGACAATAGCTTAATTGTTATTAAATTCTGTTTGTAGAGGCAATATTATTAGTGAAAATTATATTTTAGCAATCTTTGTAAATGTACCTAAAGCTTATAGTGGCATTGGATCCAATGACAATTAGCTAATGTCGGTAAAAATTTTAGCAATTGTCTAAGTGCATATTTATTATCGCTAAAAGTACGTTTATTGTTGTAGGGGTTGTGGCTTGATCTTCAGTAGATCTCTTCCTCTTTTAATGCTAATTTGTATGATATGATTGGAAATTAATATAATGCAGGGACACCTTGGAAGCACACAACCAAGAATTCAAGAACCTAGCAATAAACATCCTGAATCAAATGGCAAAGGCTTTAGAGATGGATGAAAAAGGAATGAGAGATCTATACACTGATGGTATGCAATTACTGAGGATGAATTATTATCCTCCTTGCCTGAGCTAGCAGGAAATATGGCTTAAACCCTCATTATGATACTGATGCACTCACCATCCTTATGCATTTGAATGAAACTGAAGGTCTCCAAGTCCGAAAAGATGATACCTGGGTGCCCGTAAAGCCCCTCCAAAATGATTTGACTGTCAATATTGGTGATATGATGGAGTTAAATATCACTACAACAATAAAGACTTTTAGTAGCAATAAATAATAAATATGCACTTTACCAAAGAGCGCTTCCGTTGAGAAATTTCTAGTAGTCTACCGTTATGAATCTTTGATCTACGGCTTTGATAAATTCCATCAAGCAACTTTGATAGGTTCATAGGAGAATCCGACCACAATTTCATTTTGACTACCCTTTTTTCTGTCTGTTTAGCTTATACGTTGTGTCTTCTTCCTCAAAATTGATTTCATAATTTGAATCAGGATGAGGATTTCATTGATTCTCAACATGTATGATGAGTAACTGAAACGTTCTGAGGACATGACCCTAGATAGGTAGAAGGATATTTAGGTTGAATACAGATTTTTGTGTCATGCTTTAGTTGAACACTATCCTTAGTAGATTCTATTTGTAGGATTACATAGGGTTTTTTTGTTGTTGGCCAATTAGGTTGAACTTGCTCACTAAGAAAAAATTGGAGGTTTTGAAATTAGGATTAAGTCAAGATGAAGGAATATTACTATTCCATCTACTTGCAAATTGCAATTTAGCTAGATGCTATATAATCTTACTTTTGTAAGAAATTAAAGAGATCATTTTCTAATGTCTATAATATTGTTTGCATATATTATTTGACTTGTTGCACAGATACTGAGCAATGGTATTTATAAAATCATTGAGCACAGAGTAATTGTAAACTCAAACAAAAGAAGGCTATCTCTTGCAACATTTTATACCTTTAAGTGCAACTCTGAATTGGGACCTACACACAGCCTCACTGGACCAAATAACCCTCCGATTTTTCAACGAACTAACTTAGCAAAATCATTGGATATTTTTCCTAAAAGAAAAATTAATGGAAAATCGTTCGTTGATATCGTTAAGATAGATACTAAGGATGACGAATCCTAAGTAGCATTTGATAGTGCTCTACATCGTTCATTATGAGCTTTTTTTTCAAGTTACTCTTGCTATTGTAATTTCAAGATCCATTGTTTGATGGTTGTATGCATGTAACAAAGAAGGAAGTTACATGAGGCTTTGGGCTACAAGTGACAAAAAAGTTTTAAAAAGAGATGTAGGTGACACAATTTTTAATAATTAAGTGGAGGTGACAATTACTTAATTATGGATTAAAAAAGTTTGAAAAATTTAAAAATAACCCACAAGTTTTTAAATTTACACTTTGATACAAATGTTAGTTAATATAACGGGAAACGAAGGAAAAAAAAGTGTTTTTTTCTCTCTCATCATCTGTTGTTATTTTTCCTTTCTTCGCGATAATTGTTGTTCATTGTTGCTGCTGCTTTATTCATCATCTTCTGATTCATTATCATCATCATATACTTCATTATCATCTTCGTATTCTTCTTATTGACCATTGTTGTTGTTGTTGTTGTTGTTACCGCAACTGCTGCTCTTTAACCAATTTTTTATGTCAAATTTTATTTCGTACATCACTTTCAACTTTGGGATTTACTTGAGAGGAGACTTTCGTAAGACAAATTATGCTTTTTAGTTGAATTTGTCATATGGGTAACTGCTAGTGTGTTGATTTTTCAACAATAGCTAGCACGCGAACATGAATGCAACATAAGAGCAATTTGTTTAAGAAGATCCATCATCTGTGGCACCATATAAATGTTCTGCTGCAACAGTAAACTCATGTTGCCCGTAATATGAATTGAATAGATAGGTATTCTGTTACAACAGGTTAATAATCTATTACACCAGATTAGTAATTTATTTCAACAGATAAATAATCTGTTGCACCAGATTACCAATCTGTTTCAACAGATAAATAATCTGTTGCACCAGAATATATATCTGTTGCAAAAGAATATTTATCTGTTGCAACAGATAATTATTCTGTTGCAACAGATGAATAATCTATTTCAAACAATAAAATGCAACTCCTGTCACAAACCCAACAGATAACTCAACTCATATGTTGATACCTTCCTATTGATACTGGATTCAAATTATTCCTTAATTGTAGACATGTCATTCGTTGAGAAAAAGAAATAGACCATGAAAATTAAATAAGAATTAAAACATCAAATACATCAAACATAAATTTTTCATTAAACAAAAAAAATAAAAATACATAGGTATAAGAAAAAAAAGCTTAATTATTATTATCATTATCGTCATTATTATTTGTATGGTCAGCCGGTCAATTTTCAACCGGCAGCAGCAACGCTCTCCTCAACCTGTAGATCTCCTGCAGCATCTTTACTCTGACGGCGGCTAGCTCCCAATGCAGGTCATGAACCTCTTTTTTCAGTTCCCGCATGGCATCGCGTAAAATAGTGACATCCCACACTGGATTAGTCATATCTAGAAAACGCATAAGTTTACAAAACACACACGTAAAAATAAAAACAAAAGTAAAGAAAAAAAAGAATTCGAATGTAATACAATGTATATTTACACAAAAATCAAGAAAAAAACTTAACAGAGACAGAAAAAAGCTATCAAGTCCTTGAAGAGAAAGTAGTTGAAGGTATAACAAGAGCAAGGAGTAAATAAAGTGTAGTAGAATGGAAGATTGAGTAAGGAGGGACCTATTTATAGAGGATTGAACTTGATTATATTAGGCAAAAAGTCGCAACTGTTCACCTCCATTTATTAATGACATTTCTTGCTTACTGTGAAAAGTTATGACTTAATTAAATTAAGCAGTATTGTGATAAGTCATGACTTTTCAGCTTATTATTATTAATAATTAGTTCTTTCCAGAAACCATTTTTATATTAAGTTGTGACCACAGATTATATATTTATTGCATCAGATAACTCATCTATGACAACAGATATATCATCCATTGGAACAATAGATAACCTGTTGCATCAGATAATTGCAACATATAATCTATATATCTTTTTTTTAAATTATCATGATGACATCCAAATTTTCTGACTTTTTAATTATATAAATTAATAAAATAGATTTAAAGACACAACTGTTCATCTCCATTAATTAATGACATTCTTGATTACTATAAAAAGTTATGACTTAATTAAATTAAGCAATATTGTGATAAGTCATGACTTTTCAGCTTATTATTCTGTTATTAATAATTAGTTCTTTCCAGGAACCATTTTTATATTGAGTTGTGACCACAGATTATATATCTGTTGCATCAGATAACTCATCTATGACAACAGATATATCATCCGTTGGAACAATAGATAACTTGTTGCATTAGATAATCTATATGTTGCAACATATAATCTATATATCTTTTTTTTAAAAAAAAATTATCATCATATCATTAATCCAAATTTGCTGACTCTTTTATTATATAAATTAATAAAACAGATTTAAAAACAAGAATATTTTTGATGAGATTTTTACGGTTTAAATTATGTTTATCATTTATTTCCTTATTGTTTTCTGTGAAAAGAAATGACTTAATTAAATCAAGTTGGAGTTTTTATTATTGTGACAAGTCATAACTTGTCAGCTTATTATTATTAATTAGTTCTTAAATTTAAATAACCTTTTTCTCAATTTAAAAATCGAAGACACCTGGTTTTCAATAACCGTTTCGTTAATAAAATAATAATGATTTTTTTTATTGAGTTATGGCAACAGATTGTATATCTGTTGCATCAAATAACCTATCTGTTGCAACAGATATACCATTTGTTGCAACAAATCTACCATCTATTTTAGGAGCTTTTTTTATTTCTTCTAACAACTGATTCATCAGTCGCAACATATGAGGAATTTGATGCATCAGTAGCGTTGTTTATTTTTATTTGTTGAATGTATTTAAACAAAAAGTCACAGTCATGACTATTCACCTTTTTCTTAACAATCATCATGTCATGACCCGAATCGGGGCCCTGGCCGTGACGAGCATTCCCAACCCCGAAGGCCCGGAACGCCCTCTGTCTATCTGGTAATCATGCACATAATTCATATGATCAAAGTAACACGAAATAGACACAATAATATGGAAACATAGTCAACAATTTAAAACAGTTAAAGGCCTGAAAACATGCCCAACAATATTTAATAAACATCTGCAACAGTCTGCAAAATCTCTACTGACATACTATCTGAATAACTAGGACTAGGCCCTCAGCAGACCAAAAATCATACTGAAATAAATACCTAAATTACTTGGCCTTCCGAAGAAAAGAAGGCTCACCAACTGAACTCTGAGACAACCCTGTCTGTAGACTCTACTGAGGATCTGGACCCCTAGACTGTGCCTCAGTACCTGAGGGGAAGGGGGGTCAGCACAATTGTACTGGCACACAAAGCAATCCAAAATGGAGCAATTGAATATATATGTATATATATAATACGTGAGAGCAAATGTTCATCAAACATTATGCATAAAACAGTTTCTGAAAAACACATGGGCACCTTCTGAAAATATGTAACCTGTCTGTAAATCTCAAACTCTGATCTTTGTATTACTTCTGAGTTAGGTGGTATTCCCTACAAGTCTGATATTCCACGGGAGATATGGAATCCGCCATTAACTCGGCGGGGAAGCCTCCAACCCAAGTATGCCGCAAGGGTTGGAGTTCTTGAATCTGATATGCCACACGACACTTAAGTCGGCGTATAATAATATACCCGGGTTGGCAAACCACGGTTTTAGGCAATGAGTTGCTTGAACTCAAGCCCTCTTCAGGGAACCGCCTAACATCTCTGTATGCCCATTTTTAAGCTTTTCTGTACATGCAACATTCTGAATGTCTAAAATCATGATAGTCTGAAATGTCTATTAGTCTGAGTCTGATATGGCATTGGTCTGAATTGGTATCGTCATACCAAGACTTGCAAGTCATGATTTCTGAGCCATAATACATTAAGCTAAATCTTTCATTTAAAGCATAATTTAGACCACCAAAAACATGCAACTGATATAGAAGATTTCATGTTTCGAAACTCAAGTCAAAATCATGCAAAAACTTCATCAACATATGGTGGTCTAGTGCCTTTAGCAAATTCATGCACTCTTTCATTACATGCATTATGAACATTAAACATTCATGCTAGATTTCCTCTTTAGTGATTTAAAACCACCTGTAAATCACAACAAGAGTTCAATCATTTCATATAGTGCTTTTCAAGGATGCATTGCAAAACAATTCATATGCTATGAGAAATCTGAAAAATTCATAATAAGAGGAAATTCACCGAAAATCATGCTCTCAACAAGAATTCGTTCTTAAATACATGATTTCATACATTCATATTCTCAAATCACTTTGGGAAAGGTCAAAAGACCAAAACAATGATGTTAAAACATTTAATACATGAATATATACATAGATTTAAAAATCCCATTCTAAAACATGATTTTTCTATGCCCATGAAAATTTAGGAAAACCCCGCGTACCTCTATTTCGAAAAATAATGGGTGCTTCTTGAAGCCTGTGGATTGGGGATTCCGAATCTCTAATCAATTTTGAAAACCCACGGTTGAGTCTTAATTTATTTGGGTTTTTAGTTAAACCTTGGGAGTGTTCTTGTGAATTTTTTTAGATGAATGTGGATGTATTTTGGAGAATTGGGGACTGAATTTCGTGTTTATGGCTGAATAAGGATGGGAAAAGGACCATTTTGCCCTAAAAACGGAGTGTTTAAGTCACTTGAAACCATAAGATATGCGCCGCATATGATATCGCATATATTTACATAGGTGCCGCATATGATATCGCCTATATTTACATAGGCGCCGCATATGCTATCGCATATGCTTTCCAGTGGCCATGTGTGATTGGTTAGGCGACGCATACTACTTTGAAAGGCCATAACTTCTTACTCGGGTGTAGGATTTTAGCAAAATTAGTATCGTTGGAAAGTTAACTCGAAGACCTATCATTTAACACATAGTAGGCTCTCTAATTAGACATATACAGAGAGTTATGGTCGATGGAAACTGACATAAATTACAACATCCACTAAAACTTAATCGATCGAAATAGTTTCAACTCGTCCTTGAGTTGAAGGACCTATATGGTATAAATTCATGCTCAAATGGATTCACATACTACATAAACATTCCAAATTGGCATAGGATTTAAGGCTCTGAGATTATCAATGCATCAGCGTCATGGTTTTTATTCTAGCCTGAAATGCTGCGTGTTACACATCATCATATAACTTAATTAATCCAATGTTGTGACTTTTTTTAAAATTAAATAATCTTTCTTTTACAGTTATAAATTGTGTATATCATTGAGTTCCTTAATTTTTATTAAATTGTGTATATTATTTAGTCCCTACCTCCAACCGTAGATATTTTGAGAATAGGGAATAAATAGAATGATAATTAAACATTAAAATTAAAAATTTAAAGTCGACCAAACTAAACCAAACATATACATAGATTTTGATTCCCTTATAGGTAGATCGGATATAAAAAGGAAAATACATATGCTAAAAGAAAGAAAAAACATAACATAATTATTACTATTATTATTATTATTATTATCATTACTATTATTATTATTATTACTATTATTATTGTAAACCAGATAATTTTCATCCAGCAGCAGTAGGGCCCTCCTCAGTCTTGCTTCGAAGTCGACCAAATTCCTCTGGAGTTCATCAAACTGCCTTTGAAGTTCCTGCAAGGACTCGATATGAATCTTCTTGTACGAATCTGGATCAACCATATTTGTATTGTAAGTGTAGTAGAATGAACGAGTGAGAGGAGGCCGGAGGAACCTAGTTAGAAAATCATTGAATTGGAAGGGGTGACTTGACTTAGTCAAACAAAAAGCCACGACTGTTCATATCCCTTAATTAAATAAAATTGGTGACTTTTAAAATATGTAAATTAAAAAAAAAAAGATCTAAATACAACATTTGATCTTTTTATTATATTTCGGAAAGAAAAGAAAATTGCTTTAAAATAAATCTAACAGATGGGTAATCTGTTGCAAAATATATTCCATCTGTGAGATAACTTGCAACATATTGACAACCTATTGCAACAGATGGATATATCAGTTTTCTTTTCCAACAGATGTGGCGTCTGTTGCAACTTGCTAGTCATCTATTTATTCAATTTCATCGAGAGCATTAGATTTTTCTAAACACTTCTTGGCCAAACTTAATTTTTGCGCTTGGATTGCTTCTCTTTTTTTCTTTGCATCCAGTTTGAAAGATGCAAAGAAAAAAGAGAAGCAATCTAAGAGCAAAAATTGAGTTTGGAGGCCAGCTTGAAGGATGCAAAGAAAAAAAAGAAGCAATCCAAGAGAAAAAATTGAATTTGGCCAAGAAGTGCTTAGAAAAATCTAATGCTCTCGATGAAATTGAATAAACAGATGACTAGCAAGTTGCAACAGGTGCTACATCTGTTGGAAAATCTGGTGTTACAGCATATGTGGATAGTGCAACACTCAATGCAGAATAGTTTTTTGGTAGAAGAAAGTCTTGAGAAGACATAATCAGTAATCTCTCGATATCAGCTTTCACTGGGTTAAGCAATTCTGTTTATATCTTTTCCTCTACGGGAGAAGATTGATCAGCAGAAAAAATAAGTGATTGAGATTGTTTAATCTGTTGACTAACTCAAGCAAAGACGTCTTCTGGATTATCAGACTATACAGGGTAGTTTGGTGGTTCAATAACATCAGATGTCTTATTTCCGGTATTAGCTAATAATGGGGAGAGTCTGCCTTCCTCACCATCCTGAAAAGAAAAAGCTCTCAAAATTAGATGGAGTAACTCAATAACTCGAAATAACGACACAAGATGAACTAAATCTAGCATTCAGTTTTTTCTTCCTATTCCTCCCCTTTTTATCTTCTCACCTTTTTCAGATTCAAAATTTTTCTTTTTCGGATACTTGATAATGCCTTGGAAATTGCTTTCTTTCTCCTCTTAGTCTTAATCTCTAATGGAGTGAATAAAACTGAAATCCTCTTTGATCGAATAACACTACTGTTAGATATCAATTCCTTTACATCAGTAGTTAATGCATTAACAGTATTAATCACTCCATCATGTTTTGCCTTGCACTCTTCACATTTGCATGCACAAGATAAGTAAGGAGGGGCAAGATCTCCAAACCTTTGCTCGAGTTAGTGAACAGATTAAATGATCTCAATATCTCTACCTTTATGCTGATCATTCTTCTCCCATATAGAGGACAATATATCTGTCATGCAAAAGTCTACACCGTCGCCAGAACTGCTTGCCACAACGAAAGTCTATTTAAGGCATGACTAGTAATCTCTTAATATCACTTTTATGACTTTCTAGGCGTCTCTTGCAATTATATTGGAATGGACATATCGAGAAATTATGCTTAGTTTGGTTTGTCAGTTCCAATATAATTGGAAAAGACGTCAAGAAAGTCATAAAAGTGATATTGAGAGGCTAATAATCAAGCCTTCTAAAGACTTTCGTCGTGGCAAGCATTTTGGAGACAATATAGATTTTTGCATGGTGGATATGTTGTCCTCTATATGGGAGAAGAGAGATCAGCAAAAAGGCTGAGCTATTAAGATTGTTTAATATGTTCACTAACTTAGGCAAAGATTTTAATAGGGTAACGAACCTGCAGTTACATAACGTTTGATAGGCTTGGTATAGTCAGTTTAGATAAAAATCTTACGTAACTCCTTGCTAATTAATTTATCAAAACCATTGAAGGTTGGTTGAACAAGATACATTGAGCAATGCTCAATAAAAGTGAGTTATTCAACTGTTGGGACCACATCTTCACTGTGCATCAATACATTTTGACCTAAAACATACACAACAACCCTTCATGTATCCTTTAAGGCTTCTGAAGAAGGTGTTTTGAAGGGCTTCTACAATGCCACAACTTTGAAGGTAGTGTTCCTGATAGAGATCACAAGAGATCAGGAACTCTATACCAAATTCAAAGACGACAATGAAAAACTTGGAGACCAAATCGGCAAGCTGGAGGCAAGCTTGAAAATTATTGGGATTCGCATACTACAGCAAGCCTCTGAACTTCTCCAAGGAATGTTGAAAGCATACTAAGGCTAGAAAACACAATCAATTATAACCATATTGCTAAGGAAGTAGTGACACTCAATCTGCCTTTCAATCACGTTTGTGGTTTCGATCAGGTCAACAACACTGGACCTGATCGGAACCACAAATAAGAAGGCATGGGATGCAATTTAAAATTTAAAAATTGTTGACTTCACTTAGATTCCTTACTTTAACTGCAGTTGCTATTGGCGGAAGTTTTCTAGACTTACTATACAATATTTCAACCCTCGATTCCCTTAAGGCGACTTTCTTGTTTTTGTGCTATTTTCTGTCTAGGTGATAATCCCGACCACGCTACCTTGTCGCAGCTCCCTAGCAAAGTGACCATCTGCATTATTTTTCTCTTAGAGAGACAATAAACGAATTTACATTATTGGATACACTTTCATATTTGCACTTGATACAGATTTCTCATGTTTTAAGATAATTTCATCGACCAGATTCGCTAGAAGTTACTTTCTACCCTACGTATCCTCTTCAATTAGCTCTCAGATGATATAGTCTTTCATCAACCACTTATTTTCCCTCGAAGGCATTCTTCTACCGCACCTTCTGGCGTATAATCATCACCCCGAGCAACCCAACCATATAAATTTAGGCTAGGTCAATAACTATATTGGTTTTTCATTCTTGTTAGATGTAGTACTAGGCTTCGAAGGCCTTTTCAGAGTCCAATGCACCCTAAAAGTTAGTCCAATCGCTATTGAATCTCTTTATAATGACACCAAAACTAGATCCCTTCACAATGCTTGACAAATAAACATGAGCAACAACTGACATTAAATTTTAACAGGATATCAAAACCATATTCATGGTCCCTCAACCTTATCAGTTCAAACCAACCAAACTTAACTATAAAATTGCAGATATCTTTTTTGAATGATCTATGATTAATCGATAAAAATAGCATTCATAAAATTAGTGTACTCTATGTGTGTTTCCACAATAACATTATCAGTAATACATACCTCCCACATATGAAGTGGTTCCATCTGCATGCAACTTATTCCTCTGAACCCATATTTACTGCAGCCTCTTGTGATGATCAGGCAAAAGTTGATCAACTTTCAATTCTTTATATCTACAAAGAAGAGGAAAAAATTAATGTCATAAAAAGAATATTATCCATCTGTTGCAATAGATGTAGAGTCCGTTGCATCAGATGGGGAGTCTGTTGCATCAGATGTGGAGTCTGATGCCACAGATATGGAGTCTGATGCAACAGATGTGGAGTCTGATGCAACAGATATGGAGTCTATTGAAATACATCAAACTAGGCTTACTGGTGGTTTGATTTGTTCCAACTGTTGCTCCATCTGTTGCAACATCAACAACAACATAAAATACAAAGAAAAAATAAATAAAAAACATCAACAACAAAGAAAACAACAATATTTGTTCCAACAACATCATCAACAACAAAAAACAACATCCTATGTTCCAACACCATCAACAAACCACACCATAAGTTCCAACAATGCCAACCCCACCACCAACATCAATAACAACATCAACAACAAAGAAACAAACAAAATACATACAAAAAATGATACTGCCAACAAGGCTTTTAAACTTCTCCCAACAGATGACTTTTTTTGTATATTGTAATAAAAATTCTCTGTTTGTTTATTCAAAAATTAAAAGTTCCTTCAAATTTTTTAAATAAATATGATATGGGTAAATAGTAATTAAATAAAAAATAATTATAAATAACTTACAAAGAAGAAGACGAGAATGCAAGAGCAATAGTGAACCATACCTTAATGTCAAAAGAGGATCAAAATAGCAATTTCAGTCGAGGAATCTAAGATATGGATTGGTTTATATCCGAAAGGATCTTTATGAAAAAAAGGAGAGAAAAAAGGTTGTGATAACCCTAAAGAGGAGAGAAAGAAAAAGACGAGAGACGGATAAAATAAATTCAGGACTGAAGGAGAGATGAGATAATTCTAATTTCTAGATGTACTACCCTTAATATTAAATGACTAAACAAAGTGTATTTATTCAAATTTATATTTTCAAAGAATAACTAATAAGGCTAATTTGGTAAAATAAACCCCAAATTAATAGTATTTTTTTAATGGGTGTGCCAGGTCAATAGGGGCCAACTAATATGAAACGGAGGAATTATTAGGGGTTTCAATATTCATTAATTAATAGTCATTAATAATTTGAGGGGCATGAGGAAGAAAACGGATGGCATTGAAAAGACAAGACAAAACAAGACTACTCAATGTGATTTTTGAGTTATCCAAGAAACATTTTTTACCGCCTTTAGTAGTACTACTTTATCTACTGGAACAGAAGCTTTCTTTAAAATTAAAAGAAAAAAAAATCAAAAAAATATGTCGTCTGTTGCAACAGATATAAATATCTGTTTGAAAAATTCCAACAACTTAGTCATCTGTGACAACAGATGCAAATATCCATTTAATAACTAAATAATATGTGTCATCTGTTAAAACAGATATTAATATCTGTTTGAAAATTTCCAACAGCTCAGTTATCTATCACAACAGATGTAAATGTCTATTTGATAATAATATTAGATATGTCATCTGTTGCAACAGATAAGATTATTTGTTTGAAAATATCCAATAGCTCAGTCGTTTGTTGCAACAGATTTTATTGCAATTGATTTAGGTGGAACTAGGGATGAATGAATAAGCTCATGAGGTCAAAAACAACTTCAATTGAGTCATTGCATTTGCATGGTGTTGGTATTGTGTTCATCCTGACCCGAGTCGTCGATCGATCACTCTAAGTTTAAATGAGTTCTTATTAACTTAATGTTAAGATTAATAATATTACCTACATTGATTTAGGCGAAACTAGGGATGAATGAATGAGCTCACAGGGTCAACAACAACTTTAATTGCGTTGTTTCATTTGCATGGTGTTGGTATTGCTTTTATCCCGACTCGAGTCATCGATCGATCACTCTGAGTTGAAATGAGTTCTCATTAACTTAATGTTAAGATTAATAATAGTACCTACATTGATTTAGGTGGAACTAGAGATGAATGAATGAGCTCATAGGGTCAACAACAACTTCAATTAAGTCGTTTCATTTGCATGGTGTTGGTATTGCGTTCATACCGACTCGAGTCATCGATCGATCACTCTGAGTTGAAATGAGTTCTCATTAACTTAATGTTAAGATTAATAATAGTAACTACATTGATTTAGGTGGAACTAGGGACGAATAAATGAGCTCACAGGGTCAATAACAACTTTAATTGAGTCGTTGCATTTGCATGGTGTTGGTATTGCGTTCATCCCGACCTGAGTCATCGATCGATTACTCTGAGTTGAAATCAGCTCTCATTAACTTAATGTTAAGATTAATAATAGTACCTACATTGATTTAGGTGGAACTAGGGATGAATAAATAAGCTCATAGGACCAACAACAACTTCAATTGAGTCGTTGCATTTGCATGGTGTTGGTATTGCATTCATCCAGACTCGAGTCATCGATCGATCACTCTGAGTTGAAATGATTTCTCATTAACTTAATATTAAGATTAATAGTAGTACCTACATTGATTTAGGTGGAACTAGGGATGAATGAATGAGCTTACAAGGACAACAACAACTTCAATTGAGTTATTGCATTTGCATGTTGTTGGTATTGCGTTTATCCCGACCCGAGTCGTCGATCGATCACTCTGAGTTGAAATGAGTTCTCATTAACTTAATGTTAAGATTAATAATAGTACCTACATTGATTTAGGTGGAACTAGGGATGAATGAATGAGCTCAAAGGGTCAACAACAACTTCAATTGAGTCATTGCATTTGCATGGTGTTGGTATTGCATTCATCCCGACCCGAGTCGTCGATCGATCACTCTGAGTTGAAATGAGTTCTCATTAACTTAATTTTAAGATTAATAATAGTACCTACATTGATTTAGGTGGAACTAGGGATGAATTAATGAGCTCACAGGGTCAACAACAACTTCAATTGAGTTGTTGCATTTGCATGGTGTTGGTATTGCGTTCATTCTGACCCGAGTCATCTATCGATCACTCTGAGTTGAAATTAGTTCTCATTAACCTAATGTTAAGATTAATAATAGTACCTACATTAATTTAGGTAAAACTAGGGATGAATGAATGAGCTCATAGGGTAAACAAAAACTTCAATTGAGTCGTTGCATTTGCATGGTTTGGTATTGCGTTCATCCCGACTCGAATCATCGATCGATCACTCTGAGTTGAAATGAGTTCTCATTAACTTAATGTTAAGATTAATAATAGTACCTACATTGATTTAGGTGTAACTAGGGATGAATAAATGAGCTCACAGGGTCAACAACAACTTCAATTGAGTCATTGCATTTGCATGTTGTTGGTATTGCATTCATCCCGACCCGAGTCGTCGATCGATCACTCTGAGTTGAAATGAGTTCTCATTAACTTAATGTTAAGATTAATAAGAGTACCTACATTGATTTAGGTGGAACTAGGGATGAATGAATGAGCTCATAGGGTCAACAACAACTTCAATTGCGTCGTTGCATTTTCATGGTGTTGGTATTGTGTTCATCCTGACTCGAGTCGTCGATCGATCACTCTGAGTTGAAATGAGTTCTCATTAAATTAATATTTAAAAAACTATATCTTTTGAAATTTTAAAAATTAAGTAATATCAATTCAGACCAAATTAACAATTTCAAAACTTGTCATTCATTTTCAAAATTACAAATCAACCCATACAAATCATCCATCTGCGGGGAAAACTTTTCCTTATTTTAAATCTCAAGTTCTCGCTCATCTCTTTCTCTCTCTCTCAACAATATAGACAATAACTACTCAACATATTGCTCAACCCTTCAAACCAGATCGATTTTCTTTCTATTTTTGACCACATAGTTGTTATTTTCAACTTTATTCTCATTTGTATTGGTAATTTTCTCTCTCTTAACAAGTAACAGAGTTTGAGAAGAGTTCTTCATTTGTTCTTTATTCTATAAATTAGAACTTTTTAGATAATCATAAAAAAGAAGACTTTTAGTTGTATTATCTTCGAGAATGGGTTAACAATTTTGTGTTTTGATGCTAAAAAAGTAGGAAGCACCCGAGAAAATCCTAGTTTTTTTCAGTGTTTTGTTGACTGTCGTGGTATTGTTGGATGGTGTTTGTGGTGTTGTTGGTGTCGGTATTTGTGTTTTTGGTGGTGGTATCGGTGGTTTTGGTGTTGGTATTAGTGGCATTGGTGGTTCTCTTGGTGGCATTAGTGGTGGCATTGGTTGTGGTGTTGTGGTCCATCTATTGCAACAAGTGGGATATCTGTTGTGAGATATTAAATGGGTCTTCAAACAGATTTCCCATCTGTTCCAACTGATGCCTTATCCATTGGAGTTTTTTTTTTGTAATGTGGCGTAGAATAATTTATTGAAATTTGTCTTACCTTTTTTTTAAAAAAATTATGCAGACATCAAATGCAATGTATTTTTATTTTTCTATTATTTGTAGTTAAAAGATGTCTCCCAAAAAATAAGAAACTGAAAGTGGAGAAAGTGGATCAACTTCTGATCACCAAACAAAAAAGGCTAGAGTACAGATAGATTCAGAGGAACTTCCAGAACAATCTCAGTCAGGGAAAAATGAAGCCGAGAAAAGTGATAACTCCTACTCACCAATGGGGCGTGAAATAATATCAAAATCCCATCATGATTCTGTCAAAACCATTAGTATTGATAAGTTTTGAGTTGCGATGCCGATGAATAGGTATTTGGGTGATATTGTACTTAAATGTCAGTTGGGGAAACCTTTTGACGAACTTAGGAGTATTATGAAGAATTAAAACATAGATGGACTTTTTAAGAAGAGCTGCTTTGCATACTTTCTCGAGCTGTCTGAGGACCGCACTCTCCATTTCCCAATGAGCATGGTAAATGGTCTTCTCAAGCGCAGGATCAAGTATGCGGGGAAAGAGGGAGGAAAAAAATAGATGAAGTCTTGATCAACTACTGTGGTATGCCATTTTATTTTGGATTGAAAGAGTTTGAATAGTGATGGGCTTGAGATGTGATCGTCCAGAAGAACCTCTCATCAAGGAAATACCCCACAAAGGGTCCAACAAACGCAAGGTAAAAAAAGATGGGTTGTTGGGCATTGTTGGACCTATCTACAAAGGGGAGGATTTGATGGCGGATCTCGAGAATAAAAACATACCAAAGCACTACAGGGAGAAATTGTGCTTAGTTTGATTTGTCCATTCCATTTTATTGGCAAGGGACATCAGGAAAGTCATAGAACATGATTTGTTGGCGCTTGCTGATGATTTTGACAAATTTAATGACTATCCCTGAGAATATGACAGCTACTACTTGACTGTCCAATATTTACTAACAAAGCTATCCCCAAAGACGATCACATTATACGACTTTCCCTGGGCTTTCATGGTAAAATTGATCACTATTTTTACTCATCCATTAATTTATATTGAATATAGTTATTATGAATTTTTTTTCTTGCTTTCTGTTTACATTTTTTAGGCTTGGTCATGTGAAGCCATTCCTCTCCTCCGAAAGTAGTTCAAGGATTACCCAGATGAGGTTTCTCATCTAAAGATCCTTAGGTGGTTGGCGGCTGCATAGGGAGGCAAAAAAATATTAAGGAGCCAAAGGCTGATCTATTTAAGCCTCCGGATGATGCAGTACATCTTCTTTCAACTGAAATAATTTGCCTCAAAGAAATATATTGAAACAGATGTTCCATCTGTTGCGACAGATGGGTCATCTGTTGCAACAGATTACCCGTCAACTGTAATTGGTGCAACAGATGGGTAATCTGTTGTGACAGACGATCTATATTTCACAATAGATTAACCATATGTTGCTCTAGTTCTCTAAACCCAACTCAATAGATTACCCATCTGATGCAAATTATGCAACAGATGTGTAATCTAATGCAACATATTGTCAATCTGTCGCGACATAAAGATCAGTTGTTGTGGTAGCTAGATCATCTATTGCATAAGTTGGCTATGTTAACATCCATGTAACCCAACTGACTGCAAATTATTATTATATAATTTAAATGCCTTCTGTCCTTTTTTATAGGTTGTGCATCATTAGATCGTGCCTACCATTGATAAGTTGTGGATGACTTCTTTTCTTACTTTGGGTTTTATTGATACAAAACAAGACCCGACGGTGGAGTTAATAAAGAAGAAATTGGCTGGATCAACATCCATAAGAAGAGCAGTTAGGTAAGGTCAGCCTAATGTTGAAGCTCTTCATGACCAACCTCAAACTGCAATAGATCCGGGTTCTTCTTCTGAGGGTGTTGCTGGTGGAGTTGTTTATGATGGTGGCAGCCATCCTTATATTGCTGCTGATGTTAGTCATGATTATGAGCATGTTAGTGCTTAGCAAAAATAAATACTTTTAAAAACACCCCTTGCACAGGTCTCTCTCACCCCTACACCGGTCTCTCCCACCCTTACAGTAGTCTCTCTCACCCCTCTCTACCCTCCTGTTCTCATTACAAATGCAAAGTGTGCAAAGATAGAGAGGATAAACTACTTGAAAAGCTAAAGGCTATTGCTAAAGCTGCCAAGGAGTTAAAATCCAGGAGGGGTGTCATACCATCCAACAAGGTAAGGAAGCCATGCACTCCTACAGTGGTAGTTAGGAGGAAGAGAAGAAAAATTAGACAAATTCTCTCCATTTTGAAAACAACAAAAACTGCAACTCCTCCCGCTCCAAGAGTTGTTGAAGTTCAGGGGCTGCTAAAGAAAATGGACATATTCACGGCACTTGGCAAGGAAAAGAAGAGGTAACTGTAAGAAATCATGAATGGCAAGACGAAGGTTCAAAAAGAATACACCATGCATTCATTTGCCGCAAAAGACTTCACGAATATAACAAATATGTGTGAGTGGTATGAGGACAATGTAAGTTTACTTTTGCTAACCTAGCCTTCCAATCTACTCTATGAAGAGAATCTATGCAGCAGATGTGTAATCTGTTGCAACAGCTTGGTATTCTGTTGCAACATAATACACATCTGTTGCATAAGTTGCGTTGGCTGGGTAATCTGTGAACTGATTCAGAGAACCCTCTGCATCGGATTCTTTCCACTATGTTTTTATTCTTTACAATTACCGACCTATTTAAAAATTATCTTCTTATACCACAGTATGTTGATGAAATTCTCTGCCTCATGAGGGGCAGGCAATTAGCGTACCCGGATGCTTATGATGCTGCCGATAGGATAACGGACCTTAATTTCTACAATAATTTAAAGGATAGGTACCATGATCTTCGTAAGCTAGCTGATTTCGGTGGCTTGGGATTTGATAAGTTAGTTTCTACATTCCAATGGGATGAAAAAGTGATTAAATATGTTAGAGAGAAGAGTCCATATCCATACGACAAGAGCTGGACCAAGGCAAAGAGAATCCTTACAGTCATGAACGTGGAAGTCAAACATTTTCTCACTGTTGAGATACTAATCTACAAGGGAAAGATTGAGGTTTATGACTGCAACTTACCTTTCTTTAGTGAGGACACATTCTTAGCCCACATACAGCCACTCTTGAAGTTGTTGCCCAAGTTGTTGACGCAGAGTAAGCTGATGGATTGTTTGCCGACTGAATGCTGCCCAAAAAATAAAACTGGTGCAGCGTGCGGGCTGTACTCTTTTGCATACATCGAGTGTTTGCTGATCGGCACAGAAATGACCGGTATGTGCGACGCTGTTGTGGGAAAGATGCAATGGGTCTGGGTTTATGGGGTACTAACTAAATGGTTGTATCCCGTGTATAAAAAAGAATATGTACAAAGACAGAAACGAACACGATAATAATTTTTCATTTCAAGCCACTTCACTTTACATGTAGTGGCAATAATTTTTAGGTCTGGACAAGTTAAATTTTTATGATGCAATAAATTTTATATATGTTGTAACAGATATAATACCTGTTGTGACAGATTAATTATCTGTTGGAATAGGTTGGTTATCTGTTGCATTAATAGATGTTTTCCAGTCTATCTGTCGCAACCGATATCCAATCTGTTGCAACATATAATCTATCTGTTGTAACTGATAGGTAATCTGTTGGAAAAAATTAAGAAAGTAGGAAGACCTGTTATATAATCTCCAGCAGATGATTTACGTGTTGCAACATATGTCTAAATCTAATTGATAAGATATGTTATCTGTTATAGCAGATGTATTATCTATTGCGATATTTGAATCTAGTATTCCATTTCAATTAACATATTTAAAACTAAAGATTAAATCATATTCATAGACGGCATAAAATAAGTCGAATCCTTCGAAAATTACATGAAATAACTCAACAAATAAATGAAATGTAAAAAAAATCATTATGGGAACAAATGATCTACTCTACAAATAAATCAACAAGTTAAACCAAGGAGGATAAGTTATTACAATAACAGACTCAAGCTATAAAGATCTAATCAATATGGATTAGTTGTTCTTCATCCGGTGTTACGAAATTCGGCTTTGGTCGTAGTGGATCTTTAATGTCGCTTGCGTACAGCTTCTAAGCTTTTGTTTCTCCGTATTTTCATAAAAGAGCAGCATATCTTTTGTGGAGTAATCTGGCATCAAGTCCATCATTTGGTACTTGTAATCAATTTCTCAAATACTCGATGTAAGCGGCAACAAAAGGACCGCAAATCTTATATTTTTAAAAAAATAGACAATTCATATCTCGCAGTTCATGCAAGCGTTGTGAAATTTATACAATGAACCTAAATCATGACACTTATACTTATAGGCTACCAATGGTTTGTTGAGAAATTCCTTCAACATGTTGTACATAAAATGGATTACCCATTTTATCCCAGTATGCTTCAATCGTCGATCAATCAGTACGAACCTTTTGGTCCAAAAAGCCACTAATATCAAGGTAAGTAGGCAATATTTTGGTCAGCTTTTGTATCTCAGACGAAGGCCCACAACGTCTCCTTCGCGACATCGTATCATAAACTCGGATGCGCCTCTCTTTTATAATGACGACAGCCAACACCCAATGGAATTCATCACCACAATTGATTGGGATGTATACTTCGTCAACTAAATGTCAAGGTAAGCCAGCCGGAATGCTAAAATATTTGATGATGTTGATTAAGCGGTTCGGCTGTTGTTGACAATACCTATCATAGGCATTATTGATGTAAACTTTGTACAAATAATTGCTTGTCGTGTATTTATATTATTCTTGTGTTTTCACCTTAGCCTTCTTTCGGAGGTAGTAAAAAATGACATCGATGTGCTGCACATATTATCAAACATTTCAAATTACGTGATGAAAAAATTAATACACAGATGCAATTAAATAAAGTATTAATTAATAGTAATATGTATAGCATTTAAACCTCATTATTCCAGCAAGTTTGGGGTTGTGACATCAAATAGAACCAATTTTTTTATTTCAGGATGTGCAACAACAAAGTCGAACATATCAAAACCAAAACTCTATCCGTTCACTTTGTAGCGTTCGTCATTTAGTTTTCTACATGATGATTTATATGTGTTAATGTCACGTTTTTACAACAAGAATAGTATAAACCAATATATTTAAAAATTAATTTATGTACCTGCCGGGATGATGCTTTAACAGCCCATCGGCAATCCATTTTGAATAGTCGTTGATCAACTGTGTTAGTTTTTTTGGAGCCTCGTCTGAGATGTTGAACCCTTCAAATGGGTAATTCTTTCGTTCCCCCGAACTGACAGGCTCCATTTTTTCTTATTCTTTGGAAGCAGTTGATGGATTATCAACTGTGATGTTATGCTCTTCAGCTGTGGCTTCTACTGTGACATCTACCTAGAAATCCAGAATTGTCAATGTTAATTACAGATATACAATAGATTGTCCATCTGTTGCAACAGAAGAGCCTTATGTTGCAATAGATGGATCATCTATTGGGACGAATTCGAATAGGTAAATTAGAGAAGTACAATAATTTCAAAAAGATGACCCATCTATTGCAACATAAATCTTATATATTTCAACAGATAATGCATCTAATGCAGCAGGTTAGACAACAGTTGCAACAGATGTATATATCTGTTTGATAATTTTCAGCAGATGCATCATCTGTTGAAATAGATATGTGCCTATTTGTTTGTTGGAACAGGTGATGTACATTCACCTTCTTCGGCTCATGCTTCTCTCCTGTGGCCTTTGCACACTGAACATTGGTGCAAGACAAAGACAAAGGCATTGCAATTTTACTTTTTTCAATGCTTGATGATTCCTTGGAAGTATCTTTCCTTCTCCTCTTAGCCGCCTTGATCTCTAGTGGAGTGTATGGATATGAAATTCTGTTTGATGGAATGACACCCCTCTTAGATGCCATTTCCTTTACAGAAGCAGTTAGTGCATTAATAGCATTAATCACTCCATCGTGTTTCTCCTTGCAGTCTTGACATTTTCATGCAGAACGTTTGCTAGATGTGGCAAAATCTAGAGAAAAATCTGTACAACCAGTATGATCATAATCATAATGTCTTATTATTTCAAAAATGGTAAGAGAAGCATCATTAGACCCAACAACAACACCACTACCACTACCACTACGACTACCATCGTCAACAGCAACAAGCCTACCCTCCAAAATTATTTTTTGTGTGATGGTTGTTGCTCTAAATAATTATATTTTTATTTCATCAACGATCTTAGGATTTGGTAAAGTTTGCACAGACCGTAAAGTAAGAAAAAATGGCATCTTGAACTCTCGGTTGGTCGGAACAAGCCACGGATAGACAATCTAAAATAAATCGGTACATATATTAGAATGATGATGAAATCATTTAAAATAATCATTAATTAAAATAAAAACTTGATTAGAATTGGACTTACTGCTTCCTTAAGGGGGTTGAAAAGATCAAGAAATTTTGCATTTCTATCGGTTTTGGCCAACAACCATCTCAGGATTCTTGGACAGGAAACTTCTTCCTGGTAGTTCACTTGTTGTCTCAAATAAGGAATGGCTTCAAATGCCCAAGCCTCTAACATAACGTCAATAAATCAAAAGTATTATTGAATAAAAAAAATGATGAATCATATCATGATAAAAGAAATATTTATCATGAAGCCTCAACATAAGTTGATTGTCTTTGGCATTAACGGAGTCAATAAATATTGGAAAGTCATTTTGAAGCTTTCATAACCCCAAGGATAGTTGTTAAATGCCTCAAGATCCTCGGAGAGCTTTATTAAACCAACGCTTATGTTGTTGTTAACGTTTCTCTCCCAAAGAATATTATGTACTAACCAAACCAAGCACAATGATTGATTGTGCTTCTTTGAAAGTCCTTTACCTTTCAATGCTTCTCTCAAATTTTTATTTTTGAAGCTTGAACCAACAATCGACACCAGTTCATCACGATCACTCGACTTTTCTTTTTCTTTTGGGGATGTGCGGGGTGCTTTTTTGGGTCAGAGTAGGTATAACTTGAGAAGGAGAGGGAGGATAACATTTTAGTCCGATAACTATGGCAAACTCCTTCCAACCAAAACAAACAGGCATACCACGGTAATTTATCCACACCTCATCCATCTTATCTTTGTTTTCATATATAAACCTATGCTTGAGAAGATCGTATACCATTTTTATCTGGAAAAGAGCATTGTTGTCCTCCGATAAATCAAGATATTTCCCAAAGCAGCTTTCCCTAAAATAAACATCCAATTTTTATTCTCGAAGTATTTTTCTGAAGGCGTCGAAAGATTTTCCCATGGCTGGCATAACCACGAAATCACCCATTAAATTTGTGGCACCATCGCACTGCATTCTCATAGGATAATGATCAATGCTGAAGGTTTTGACCAACTCTTTGGCGGAAGGGCTATTAGCATTTGGATCATCTTTTTTGAGACATTCCTCATCCCCGTGTTCATTATCTTCTGCTCCTGATTGAGATAACGCTTGTAAAGCAAGCTCATAGAGTGGTGGATATAGTCGAGCTGCGGTACTTGTTCCTTTACTTGGACTGGATTCAGTTTTTTTCTTTTGGGATCTATATTATCTTAAATTAACAGAAACATAAAATAGATTATAATTGATTAATGCATCGTTAAAAGGGAATAACAGTAAATCTAACATGCACAACGATAAAATAACAGTTCCAACAGACCACACATTTGTTGCACTAGGTATGTTATTTGTTGCAACATATAACTGATCTGTTGCAATGAATGAGTAAACCATTGGAAATAATAAAAACAGATCTCTAATCTGTTGTACCAGGCAGTTTATCTGTTGCAACATATAACCAACCTATTACAAGGATGAGTAATTTATTGGAAACAGTAATAACAGATCACTAATCTATTGCACCAGGTAGTTTATCTATTGCAAATTATAACCATCTTGTTGTAATGGATGAGTAATCCGTTGGAAATAGTACAAATAGATCATACATTTGTTTCACCAGGTATGTTATTTGTTGCAATATATAACCGACCTGTTGCAACGGATGAGTAAATCGTTGGAAACAATAAAAATAGATCACTAATCTGTTGCACCAGGTAGTTATCTGTTGCAACATATAACCAACCTATTACAACAAATAAGTAATCCGTTGAAAACCATAAAAATAGATCACTAATCTGTTGCACCAGGTATGTTATCTCTTACAACATATAACTGACATGTTGCAACGGATGAGTAAACCGTTGGAAACAATAAAAATAGATCACTGATCTGTTGAAATATATCTCTTATCTATTGCAAAATGAGCTCTCTGTTGGATCAATATTATTTAGATTTCTTCCAAATAGAAGAGTCGTCTGTCGCAACAAATGAATGATTTGTTAGATTGTTCATATGTTGCATCAGATTTTAATTTGGTGCATCAGATATTTTCATCTGCTGCATCAGATGTCTTCATTTGTTGCATCAGATGTTTCATCTGTTGCAATACCATTTTTACCAAGACAAACAACAAATCAACCCATCAACACCAACACATCATACACACACACACTAAGAAGGGGTCTCCACTAAGAACATCAACTGTGAACAAAAATCACCAACAAATCTAAATCAACAGTACGACAATAACAAGAAGAAATGCCAGAAATTAGGGTTTTATTCAGTCCACAGTTCAATACTAGAAAAGTAATTGGATCAAGTTTCTCTGTTTCTTTATAATTTTTTACCTGTAAAAAAGGAAATGGAATGACGAAGAACTCAATGTTGTTGTCGCCGGAGAAGTCTTCACATCGATTGATGGTTGAAAGTCGAAAGGGAACTCGCCGGACTATTTTTCGCCAAAGGTTGAAGTCGTCGGGGATTGAATGAAGAATTTTGCAGAACTGTTGGTTAGGAGAGAGTTGAGAGAAGTTGTCGAGAGAGAGAGGAGAGAGACTGGTTGATTTGGATTGGAGAGAGGTGTGGGTTGATTTGTATTTTTGAAAAGATTAGAAAGTTTTGAAAATATTAGTCAAGTCCATAATTAACTTAATCAAGTTTTCTAATGATGTTTGACCCTTTAAGTTGGTCAATGTCACCAATCCTTCATTCAAGACTTAAAAGACACTTTTCCTTCAATTTTCTCAAGTTACAACTTACATGGCAAGTTGTCACGTATTTCATTTAGACATCTCAATTGAAGTTGGTACGTTTTATTTATTTAATGAGGAATTTATTCATTAAACATAATTAAGTCATTATATAAGGAGACTAGTCTACGCAACTTAGTACCCATTATCGTCACTTCCAAATCCAGAAATAGTAAATGTGGGGGACTGGAGCACAAAATGAAGCTTCCAAAAAATCTCAGTTTAAGTTGTTAACTATTAAGCACCTAAATTATGTTTAAAATATACCAAAGTGGTATACATTGAGTATAGATAAGTTTTTACCGCGCTACCGCTGCTTTAAAGTTTTAATTTCTAATTTTGAGCACAATGTATAGGCTTTTCCCAGTTGGTTTTGTTAGAGATGGCAATCTGTGTCGACATTTGCTATGGTTTTGTAAAAGGATAAATTACAAAAAATCACAAATCTAAGAGACTTGATTACTCAAAATCTCCTACCTTTTAAACAATTACTTAAAATTTTGGATTTTATATTTTACTCTTGATACATATCAATAAAATTCTCACCCTAGTTTTACTTCACAATTAATGCATGCAATCTACTTATTTATCTTTGAAGTTTTTTTTTCCCAAATATTACATCGCATAAAATCTCTCCCAAATTAACATTAATTAATACAACTTTAACATATGTATATTTATAAATATTTGATAAATTTAACATATGTTTGACATATGTAAATTATTTATTTTGGTGTGATATTGAATTTTTAATGATTAGTGAATAATTTTACGAAATGTATCATTGTAATACATCTAGAACCAGATGTATCAATATGATACATCTGGAACCATATTTATCATTTCCACAATTTGTGCCTAATTTTACTCTCCGTAATAATTGAATCTGTTACTTCCTAAAATAAAAATCATTTTTTTTAAAATGTACAACTAATTATATGTATCACGTTATAACATATGTATCACAAATTTAAAAATTCGGGATATGATGTAATTTAACAAACATTTAGTTTTAAATTATTTATAAACATTTGATAAATTTAATATATGTTTAACATATTTAAATTATTTATTTTGGTGCGATATTGAATTTTTAATGATTAGTGAGTAATTTTACGAAATATTATTGTGATACATCTGGAACCAGATATATCATTTCCACGATTTGTGCCTAATTTTACTCCCCGTAATAATTGAATCTGTTACTTCCGAAAATAAAATTCTTTTTTATTTTAAATGTATCACTAATTATATGTATCGCTTTATAAATATGTATCACAAATTTAAAAATCTGAGATATGATGTAATTTAACAAATTGTTAGGATAAAATGTTATTACACTTAAACATTCGGGGAATTATGTAAATTACTCTTTGTAAAAATACTTTTGGTGATTAATAAACAAGATTAGTTACCAAAAAAAAAATCTCATATCAATCTCAAAATCATCTACCACAAGCTTAAATTTACTCCACCCCCACCCCCTTTTCCCCCAAAGAAAATTCTTACCCACCCTCTGATTCCCTTCACCCCCTCCCCCACCACCCCACAAACACAATTTTTCTTTTTATAAAACAAAATCAGTTCCTACATCGGACCCCGGTACCTACCTCCAGAGGCGGATCTAGGATTTCGAGGTTGTGGGTGCCATGTCACTTTTAATGTTAAAGCTACTACTCAAAAAGGATAATTTTTATGGGCGTCTCACTGGAATTTGGCTTGTTAGTAAGAGATTTTTGAAGGAAAATTTCATTGAAACATTATCGAAGAACCTAATTTTTACGTATTCAGCTGAAAATCAGTTAATTTTTTGCTTTACATTTTGCTATTTACGTTGTCCCAAATAAGACAAATATTTTATCGATTTCATAGACTTTGGGTTTCGATTTGATTATTTGTCTTTTCAATTTGTATAGACAAATAGATCAAATAATAAAAATGTGATTATTCGTATAAATACTATCGAAAATAACCTTTCTCCGGAGGTAGTGTATGGATTGCATACATTTTACCCTCCTCGGACCCCACTATGTGGGAATACACTGGGTTTGCTGTCGTTGTTGTTGTTATTACTATAAATTGTGTAAACAAGAGTTAAATTCAACTTATCAGTCAGCGTGAACGTACAAAATAGTTGTCAACATTCAATGGATATTTTCAATTCTATTGTTAAGAAATTATAGCATCATGTCAAGCATCATTAATATGATTTACGAGGAGAGGTTAACTATAAATTTGAAGGAAGAAGGTATCTTCAATTATGTTCTACACTTAAGTTAAAAATTCTTAAACAAAGATTACCCAAAAAAAAGAGTTAAACAAAGATTAAGTCAAGAGGAAAAAAAACTTATAGAAAATAGAATAACGAACAAAAAGTAACAAAATACTGCTGGAGTCTGGACTTGAACTATGGTATACTATGTGAAATTTCAGTGTGTTTGCCACTGACACTACTTCCTCAACTGTTGCACCGGGTGGCACTTAAATAATATACCAATTTTATTCAATATATATATATATACACACAGTTATCCAATCGAAGTTTGCGGGTGCCATGCCACCCATGAACCCCTGTAAATCCGCCCCTGCCTACCTCCACCCTCAAAAAAAATGTTTTACATTTTTTCAATTTTTGATAGATATATATAAATATTTTAGGAAAAGTTTTCCTGCTTGTATATGAGACAAAAAAAAAAAAAGTAAGAAACAACTTGTTTTCCTAAAAAATGTTAAGGACAATATTTTCCTCCATGCCAAACACACCCTTACTTGTATCAGACCTTCCATTGAATTTGTTTGCTGTAAATGTGGAATTAGGTGAAGCAGTGTTCAGCAGAGAGAAGGTACATAAATTATGCCAAACTTGGAATGGACATCCACGCATTGATAGTAGGTTAGTACACAAATTAATAGTAACTATGATTCAATGATAAAAATTTAGTGCAAAACAAATGCTACGTTACAAGTTCATATATGATCATTTCTCCAAATTGTAATCTGTATTTGACATAGATCTAGGTAAATATACATTTAGTACAAGCACTACAAAAACTTATTACAAAGAAAAATATGCAATAGTTCATAATTATAACGACTCAAATACTTGTTGGTTCGATAAGTAATCAAGCCTTTTTTGGCATCACTTTCAAAGAGTCTCGTTTTCTGGCTGTTACTCCCATGCTTTCATCCATATTAATAGATTTAGGAAAGACACCATCAGGAAGCTCCCATTCGAATTCGTGAAGCAACGATCCCAGAGTGAAATGCATCATGCGATGGCCTAAAGGCAAGCCAACGCACATCCTCCTTCCAGCACCAAATGGAATTAGCTCATAATGTTGACCCTTCACATCCACTTTTGAGCCAAGAAACCTTTTCGGCTTGAAACTCATAGGGTCGTCCCAACATTCAGGATCTCTTCCAATCGCCCAGGCATTTACTAGGACTTGAGTGCCTTTTGGTATGTCGTACCCCATGAACTTGGTGTCTTGAATTGTCTCTCTTGGGATCAAGAAAGGGAGAGGAGGATGTAAACGAAGTGATTCTTTGATTACAGCTTGCATATATGGGAGATTGTCAATATCACTTTCTTCAAACTTCCTGTTTGGTCCTACTACTCTTGATATCTCTGTTTTCACTTTGTCCATTGCTTCTGGATGGCACAAAAGCTCTGTCAGTGCCCATTCTACGCTGCTGCTAGTCGTCTCCGATCCAGCTAAAAACATCTCCTGTAATTTCATACATATGAAATATGAGTTTAAAACATAGTCAAAAATTGAGGGGTAAATTTTGGCCCCTTTTCTCAAAGAATTTGAAGTTTCGAACGCGTATAGTCCACCCCTTTCATACTGGATCTCAAATATGAGAGAATTTGCTAGGGTATCAATGAACCTAAAGTGAAACGGATGGTAAAATTGAGCAATTTCGAATAGTACAATAGCAAAGTTTGACTTTTAAAAGGAGAAAAAAAAACAGAAGGATAAAACTTAAACTAGTAACATGATTAAAGTGGCACAATAGTAGTAGAAGCTAAGAAATTAAGATTGAGGAGTAAGGAGCATATATTATTGCCTACCAAGTTTTAGGCACCAAATATATTGAAAAGACAAGTTAAGAGATTTTACAACTTACCACTATTAATACTTTGATCTCATGTTCTGATAATTTAGCTGGTTCATCTTTTCCAGTACCCTCAAATTCAAGCAACACATCCAAGAAATCTTTTCCCTTCTCCTCACACTTCTTTCGTTCTCCCTCGCGTTCCTTCAAAAATATAGAAGCGATCTCCATCGCCTTTCCCATGTCGCACACCATCTTCTTCCTCAATCTTTGCAAATCAAATCTTCTAAGAAATGGAAATATGTCAGAAACATTAGCAGTGCCTGACCACTCCATGATTCCCTTCATGGCGTTGAAGAACTCTGAGGCCTCTTCGGAGTCTGGATCAGCCAAGTCTTTTGACAGAATCAAATTCCCTAGCATATTAAACGATGCTAGGAACACAAACCGCGTTACCTCAATCCCACTTCCTTTTTCAGCAGAATTCGCTGCTTTCTCAATCCATTTTAACATATTATCCACACATTTTCGCCTTATTGGCACTGTTTCACTTATCTTTTTGTGTACAAACATTTCCACAGTACATATCCGCCTTTGAAAGCGCCAAAACGATCCATATCGGCCTAAAGCCATGGAACCTTGATAGTAATTGTGTGCTAAATTTACATCGACTATTGGTCGATCCGCGAAGGAAACATCATGGTTCTTGAATAACTCTGCAGCAGCCTGAGCTGTTTGAACTACCATAGTGTTGATGGAAGAGCCTACTTTTAACCACAAAACAGGACCATATTTCTGTTTTAGACATGCCATTTTTTTGTATGGCTCAGTTCCTAGTTCAAACACGTTACCAAAAATTGGTAATCCTGGTAGTCCTGGAGGTAATTTGTAGGAACATTTATTAGTCTTTTTCTTAGAAAAAAAAAGGATGAAAGCTGGTAACAACATGATTGCAGAGAAAAATAGATAGCTCCATTCCCATTCCATCTCTCCAAGTTTTTTTTTTTTTTTTTGGGGTGACTTGTTGGTTTGCTATAAGATTTGTGATGAAAGATTTTATATATATTGTTATAGTGCTTCCATTACCTAATAGTCCTTTGACTTTGGCATTGTTTGTTTATTCAGTACACACCTAAATTATTTTTGTCCTAATTACCCTCTTGAACTTGGTGATTTGATAACCTTAACCTCTGCACAAGCGGACACTAAATAATCAGGATGTGTATCGAGCAGGAGCAAGAAGTTTTAGTTCAAATCTTATATTTAGTTTAAATAAGTATAAAATTTTAAATTCAGACCTCAATTACACACATTTAATATCATTATTCTAGAGAAAATTGAAGGAAGGGTGTTTTTAAGTCTTGAATGAAGTATTGGTGACATTGACCAACTTAAATGGTCAAACATCATTAGGAAACTTGATTAAGTTAATTGTGGACTTGGTTAATATTTTCAAAACTTTTTAATCTTTTCAAAAATACAAATCAACCCAACTCACACCCCCTCTTCAATCCAAATCAACCCGTCTCTCTCCTTTCTCTCGATATCTTCTCTCAACTCTCTCCTAACCAACAGTTCTGCAAATTTCTCCTTTTAATCCTCGGCGACTTCAACCTCCAACGACAAATAGTTGGGCTTCGAGTTCCTTTTCGACTTCAACCTTCAATCGACGTGACGGCCTTGCTCTCCGGCCACAACAGCTTTGAATTCTTCAACCTTCAATCAATGTGAAAGCCTTGCTCTCCGGCCACAACAACTTTGAATTCTTCATCGTTCCTTTTCTTCTTTCACAGGTAAAAATCTATGGCCATTTTAGTTTTGAAGAAAACAAGGAACTTGAGCCAACTTCTCTTATAGTATTGGTTAACAATTTCAATATTTGTTGCTTTAATTTGAAATGTGGTCTGAATAAAACCCTAATTTCTGGTATTTTTTCTCATCTCTTTTCGAAGTGAATTATGATTTTTTGTTGTTTGTTGCGTTTTTTTGAAGTTTGATTTTTGTTGTTTGTGTTTATACAAACAAAAAAATGATTTGGGTTGATTTGTTTTGTTCTTGGTAAAAATGGTGATATTGCTATTTTTCTGTTGAACAAAATCGTGCTACTATTTTTTATTTTATCCAATAGATTATCCATCTGGTGAAACATATTAACCATCTGATGCAACAGATTTATCATATGATGCAACAGATCAACAATCTGATGCGACAGAGAAACCATCAGATTAAAATTCTGATGCAACAGAGGAACCATCGGATAAAAAATCTGATGCAACAGTTAATACAAGCATGAGGAGCACAAGGATTACAATTTTTTGTTGAAGGTCCACGTTTCGGATTTGCAAAGGAATTGAAGACCTTTTGAAGCCTTTTTCAAAGCCTTGTCCAAGCTCGGGAACTACAAAGACTACAAGGCGCGTTTATGAAAATGGACGCGGATGATCATGTCTTAAGTTCATCCAAGGGAGTGTATGTATTAAAGTGTGAAGACATGCCTTGAGTGCCTTAAAAACACTACAAGTCAACCCCATTTATACACTCCAAACCCACCCCCTTCATTAAGGGTAAATGTGTCATTTTCTATCTCTTTTGTAATAGACTATAAGTAGGAACCCCTTGGTTTTATTTTCTTAGTTAGCTCATTCTTGAAATCACTTGTAATAATGAACATCACTTTCCTCTCAAGAAGAGAGTAGACCACCACTTTGACATCACAAGAAATGGTTTCTTCTTGTGTTGTGTGTATCGGCTAGAAACAAGAGTGCTTGAGTGAACCGAGTTCCTCTTGAGCTCCGTAAGAATGTGGTTCTTGTTAACTTATTTTGTGAAGGTTTTAGAGTATTAATACACTCTTTAGTTTCTGCATTATGAGTTCTCATTGTGTCAAGTTACATATCTTCTTTATCGTTTAAGTTTGAGTTTGTTGTTTCCGTTTAGTGTCTTGTGTGTGGACTATTTGTGTGTTTGCAGACTATTTTCGTTCTCTTTTAGATACCATTTGGTATCAGATCTAAGGCTGGTTGTGTTCCTACACTACCAATCTTGGTCTCTCTAAGTCGAAAAAAAAAAGAGGTGTTGAAAAGCTGAAAATTCCAAAAAGAAGAAAATTTGTCCATTCTTGTTGTCTTTGCCGAAATTGTGTCTTGTTGTTTTGGCCGAGATTTGTGCCTAGTTTTCTTGTGAATTTTGTGTGTTTTGTGTGTTATAGTGTTAGATCTTTGTTTCCTAACATTAGAAGAGGTGTCCAAGGTCGAAAATCTTACAAAAAGAAGTTATTCTACGGATTGGGTGTCTTGGCCGAAGTGGTGTTGTTGTTTGGATGAATTTATGTCTAGATTAGGTGTTATTTTTTTTGTCTTAGTAGTTTCGTGTGTTATCTTGTTGTTTTCCTAGCACACTTGAGTCTAAAGTCCAAGATTTGAACTTTGTTAAGTTGTTGTTGAAAGGTTGGATAGTTTAGATATTGTTATTGTTCAAAGTGTTCTTGTTGTTGAAAGGTTGGACAGTTTAGATATTGTTATTGTTCAAAGTGTTCTTGTTGTTGTTCATGTTGTTCTTGAGTAATATTCAACAAAATGCCTTGTTTGATTTGAAAAAGGGAAGAGAGAGAGGTAAGGTATTGTGTTGTCTTGGGACTACTTTCAAGACAAAACTAAAGTGTCAAAGAAACAAAGACCTACCAAAAGCTTGCCTAGCAAAAGAGTATCAAAGCATCTTTCAAGAAAGGCCAAAAGAGGAAAGGGAAAAGACAAGGCAAAAAGGTGTTTTGCCATTTTAGTGCAAGTTGGTGAAAGATGATGTACATCTTTTTGAACTTTGGAAAGAGAATCCAAAGCCTTGTCTTGTTACTCCAAAAATGAAAATTCATCACCAACAAACAAGATTAAACAACTTATGTCTTGAAAACATTATACTTCACATCAACAACAATGCCAACAACCAAAAAAAAAAACTCAAGTTCTTGGACATCCATAGTTTCTTTCCTTGTCTCTATTAGTTTCATTTTCATTGACTCCCATACTAGTTGACAACTAGTAACAACCTACTAAGTTGTGAACTAGTTTTTGAGTACTTCTTTTGTGTAAGTGTTACTTGTGGTGCTTTGCTCGTTTATAGTTCGTAGTTGTTTTTCATTCAAGTGCTTACAAAACTTCTTTGAGTCTTCTAACCGAAATCCACTCCAACTCAAGAGTAGACTCATTCCTAAGCACTCAAGGATTGATAGCCGGCTTACAATACTTGAAGGACCAAGTGAGGAAGCCGAGTGTGAAGAATGTCTAGCGTATTTTGATCTAACGTTTGCTTTTTTTGTAGGTACAATTGCAAATGGAACCCAAAAATTCCAATTCCCCAACCGTGGAAAATAATGTTATGAATATCCTTTTAGCTAGTCTTGAAACTTTGTCTAGAGGCGTGTCTAGGATGAAGGAAAATATTGAGAAGTTGGGTTTGGATGTGGCCTCAACGAGTGAAAGATTGGAGAGGGTGGAAAGCCAAAAGAGTTCTCGACCTTATACCACTCAAAACACCTCACCTACTATTACGCCCGAGACCTTGTACCAAAGATTGTATCCACCAAGTGCTACAAACCAAGTCAATCTTTACTCCCAAGGCCGAGAACAAGATGGACCTAGCCATTCCTCACTCCACCAAGTTCCAAAAGGAGGACTTGGAACTCAAATTCCATCCCTAAACTCGAATCCTCCACTCCAAAATCCTCCAATTCAAATACCCTACACTCCACTAAATCCAATGTCTCCTTCCTAAGCTACACTAACCCGGAAACACACCATCCAAGTAGAAAAGAGTGAGATCTAGGATCCAAGGAGAATGAGGCCGATCCTCAAGATAGATAGAAACTTAGTGGTGAGATACAAGAAGAATGTGAAGAGAAGAGGGCAAGGAAAAGGGAAACCGCGGGTAGTGAAGTAGGAAAGGAAAAGAAAAATGTGCTTGTGGGATTTACCCACAAAGGATCTTTGATACTCACTAACCCATATGCTAGCGCTTTGCCTAGCATTGACCCTTATTATGTACAGGTTCAAGTTCATATGCTATCAAAGAAGGATCAAAAAGGGATTCCACATGATAACATGGGAAATGAGCTAGTGACACCCTTGGCCGAGAGCTCCAAACAAGTGGACTGCCGTGGCATACACCGTGGTATAATTGTTGCACTCTACACTTCCTTAGGCTTGAAATGTTGTGATAAGGATATTAGTATCCAATGTGAAGTAGCTTCGGGTTTACATAGTGTAGAAAAGCATGAATCTTTTCTTGGTAGTTCTCTTGTTGCATATGTTGGTCAATTTTCTTTTAAGGATAGCTCACTACTTGATCATGTGCGTGATATGATTCAAAATCCTCAAGTTAGTGTTCATTCTTGTAATATTGACCATGATATTGGACATATTTCTTTGAGCTTGTGTGATGCAAACCGTGCTACTAGTTTTGCTCAAGGTAATCATATGCTTGGAAAACTTTTGAATAAAGGTGTGCTTTCTCTTAAGAGAAGACTTCTAGGACACAACTCTTTAGTCTTGGATGATAGCCTAGTAAAAGGATTGATTAATCTCGGGTTTTACCCTTAGTTACACCATCTCTTTGATCTCGGAACACTAGTGGATTGGAAAAGGGGTTGCCTCGGCTTATGCTTATCTTTCCTTGATGATTATCTTATCCCTATCCTTTGTAATTTTCAAACTACGTGTTTCATGGTAAAAATAAAGAATTTCTGGTTGAATTTTAAAAGTGTACCCCCTTAGCAAGATGTCTTCACACTTGATTCCTTTCTACACTACCTCTTTACCTATGATGATAACCATGTTAATTTCGAATTTGTATTGAGTAGTGGTAGGAAGTTTGGTGGCTGGTTTTCTTATTTGCATGATGGTGATATGTGGTTGAGCTGGATCTTAAGATCAATTGTGGCACTATATTTGATGAGGTCCTTTGTAGAGGTAATGAAACAAATGTATCTTATGGTTCCTAAGATGAAGGTAGTCTTACCTTTTGGGTTTAGTAAAGATATTAAGACCATTGTAGTTTCCTTATCTCTTGATATTTTTCAAAGCCACTTCCTTTGTGCCATTCATGCTAAGCTTTTCATGTCACACACAAAGGACCCATGGGTATATTCCAAATGTGAACAACCTTGGCTTGATGACATTTGTGATAGTTTCGGATTGCAATCCTCTTTCCTTGATGTTTATCTTAGTCATGTCCTTTGTGATGCTTGTGGTACGTGTTTCATGATTATAACAAAGGATTTTTGGTTGTATTCCAAAAGTGTAACCCCTTGGCATGTCTATATAATTTATGGTACTAATACTAACCCTCTTATAATGAGGATTGTGTGCTTGTTTTCCCTCTCTTTGGTTTTGCAAGGTGCGAATTTGAAGATAAATTCCTTTCAAGGTGGAGAGGATGATACAATCATGAGGAGCACAAGGATTACAAGTTTTTGTTGAAGGTCCACGTTTTGGATTTGCAAAGGAATTGAAGACCTTTTGAAGCCTTTTTCAAAGACTTTTCCAAGCTCGGGAACTACAAAGACTACAAGGCGCGTTTATGAAAATGGACGCGGATGAGCATGTCTTAAGTTCATCCAAGGGAGTGTATGTATTAAAGTGTGAAGACATGCCTTTAGTGCCTTAAAAACACTACAAGTCAGCCCCATTTATACACTCCAAACCCACCTCCTTCATTAAGGGTAAATGTGTCATTTCCCATCTCTTTTGTAATAGACTATAAGTAGGAACCCCTTAGTCTTATTTTCATAGTTAGCTCATTCTTGAAATCACTTGTAATACTGAACATCACTTTCCTCTCAAGAAGAGAGTAGACCACCACTTTGACATCATAAGAAATGGTTTCTTCTTGTGTTGTGTGTATCGGCTAGAAACGAGAGTGCTTGAGTGAACCGAGTTCCTCTTGTGTTCCGTAAGAACGTGGTGCTTGTTAACTTGTTTTGTGGAGGTTTTAGAGTATTAATACACTCTTTAGTTGCTGCATTATGAGTTCTCATTGTGTCAAGTTACATATCTTCTTTATCGTTTAAGTTTGAGTTTGTTGTTTTCGTTTAGTGTCTTGTGTGTATGGACTGTTTGTGTGTTTGCAGACTATTTTTGTGCTCTTTTAGATACCATTTGGTATCAATAGTTTAACTATTTGATTCAACATATTAATGATATTTTGCAACAGATTAACCATCAGATAACAAATCTGATACAACAGATTAATCATCTGATGAAATGGAGGAACCATCGAATTAAAGATCTAATGCAACAGATGAACCTCCTGTTAGATAAATCCTATCATTTCTTTCAACAGGACATGTCCAAGACTTGATTTTTCCAATTGATCATTCATCTTCCGTGATAGATGACCCTTCTGTTAGAAAAAATCTAAATAATATTAACCGTTGATAACTGTTCCAATAGATCACTCATGTATTGCAACAGACATGTGACCTGTTGCATAGACCATTCATCTTTCTCAACAGATGAGTGATATATTTTATGTTGTCGTAACAGATTACTCAGTCGTTGCTGCAGGTTAGTTAACTATTCTGACAGATCACTCATATATTGCAACAGATGTGTGATCTATTGCACAGACCATTCTTCTTTCTCAAAAGATAAGTGATATATTTTGTATTACCGAAATATATTACTCAGCCGTTGGTACAGGTTATTTAATTATTCCAACAGATCACTCATATGTTGCAACAGATAATGTTGCAATAGATGTGTGATCTGCTACACAGACCATTCATTTTTCTTAATAGATGAGTGATATATTTTGTATTATTGCAACAGATTACTCATCCATTGCAACAGGTTATTTAACTATTCCAACAGATCAATTATATGTTGCAACAATGTGTGATCTGTTGCACAGACCATTCATCTGTCTTAAAAAATGAAAGATACATTTTGCATTATTGCAACAGATTACTCATCCGCTGCAACAGGTTGGTTATATGCTACAACAGATATACTACCAGGTGCAACAAATCAGTGATCTGTTGGAACTATTATTTTATTATTTTGCTTTTTTGATTTACTGTTATCCTTTTTTAATGATGCATTAATCAACGATAATATATTTTTTTATGTTCCTGTTAATTTTAGATAATATGGATCCCAAAAGAACAGAAATCGAATCAAGTCCAAGTAAAGGAACAAGTGAAGCAGCTAGGCTACATCCACCACTCTATGAGCTCTCTTTACAAACGTCGTCTCAATCAGGACAGAATATGATGAATACGGGGAGAAGGAATATTTCAAAAGAGATGATCTAAATACTAATAGCCCTTCTAACAAAGAGTTGGTCAAAACCTTCAGCATTGATCGTTATCACGTGAGAATGCAGTGTGATGGTGCCATAGATTAAACGGGTGATTTCGTGGTTAAGTCAGCCATGGAAAAATCTTTTGACTCTTTCAGAAAAATACTTTGAGAATAAAAATTGGATGCTTATTTCAGGGACAGTTGCTTTGGGAAATATCTTGATTTGCCGGAGGACAACAATGCTCGTTTCCAAATGAAAATGGTATATGAGCTTCTCAAGTATAGGTTTATGTATGAAAACAAAGATAAGATGGATGAGGTGTGGATAAATTACTGTGGTGTGACTATTTGTTTTGGTTGGAAGGAGTTTGTCATAGTTACTGGACTAAAATGTTATCCTCCTTCTCAAGTTATACCTATTCTAATCCAAAAAAAGCACCCCGTACACCCAAAAAAGACAAAGGCAAGTCTTGTGATCGTGATGACCTATGACCTGGTGTCCATTGTTGGTCCAAGCTTCAAAATCAAAAATTTGATAGAAGCGTTGAAAGGCAAAGGACTTTCAAAGAAGCACAATCAGTCATTGTTCTTGGTTTGGTTTGTACATAATATTCTTTGGGCGAGAGACGTTAACAACAACATAAGCATTGATTTAATAAAGCTCTCCGAGGATCTTGAGGCATTTAACAACTATATTTGGGGTTATGAAAGCTTCAAAATGACTGTCAAATAGTTGTTGACTCAATTAGCGCCAAAGACAGTCAACTTATATGGCTTTCCATGGGCTTTCATGGTAAATGTTTCCTTCTTTTATTATGATATCATTTAGTTTTTTACTCAATAATGGTTTTTATTTATTGGCATTATTTTATAGGCTTGGGCGTTTGAAGTCATTCCTTATTTGAGACAACAAGTGAACTACCAGGAAGAAGTTTCTTGTCCAAGAATCTTGAGATGGCTGTCGGCCAAAACTAATAAAAATACAAAAAAAAATTATCTCTTCAACCCCCCAAAGGATGCAGTAAGTATAATTATAATTAAGTTTTTATTTTAATTAATGATTTTTTTGAATGATCTAATCATCATTCTAATATATGTAATGATTTATGTTAGATTGTGCATCCATCGCAGTTCTGACCAATCGAGAGTTGGAGATGTCATTTTTCTTCCTTTACGGTCTGTGCAAACTTTATTGGACCCTAAGGTCATCGATAGAATAAAAATGGAATTGTTTGGAGCAACAGTCATTACAAGAAAAAAAATTGGAGGGTGGGCTTGTTGTTGTTTATGGTCTTAGTGGTGGTAGTGGTGTTGCTGTTGGTGCTAATGATGCTCCTCTTACAGTATTTAAAACAAACCATTATGAGTATGATCATACTGGTTATATAGTTTTTACCTCTCCAACGAATGTTCTGCATACAAATGTCAAGACTGCAGGGCGAAACATGATATAGTGATTAATGCTATTAATGCAATAACTACTTCTGTAAAGAAATTGACGTCTAAGAGGGGTGTTATTCCATCAAAGAGGATTTTATTTACATCCACTCCATTAGAGATTAAAGCTAAGAGGAGAAGGAAAGTGATTTCCAAAGCATTATCAAGCATCCAAAAAAGCAAAATTGTAACTCCTCTGTCCGTGTGTTGCACTGAGCAATGTACAATGTCCAAAAGAGAGCAGCATGAGCTGAAGAAGGTGAATATATATGTCTTCCAACTAACAAACAGATACAAATCTGTTTCAATAGATGACACATCTGCTGAAAATTATCAAACAGATATATACATCTGTTGCAACAGTTAACTAACTTATTGCACTAGATAAAGTATTTGTTGTGACATATGTCTTGTCTATTTTAGCAAATCAAACAACTCTTCATACCGCTTTTATTTATACCAACAGATGACCTATCTGCTATAATAGATGAGTTATATGTTGCAACAGATGGTTCATCTGTTGAAAATTATCATGCAGGTCTTCCTCATATAGAAATTTGTCCCAACAGTTGATTCATTGTTGCAACAAAAATATAATCGATTTGGGACAATTTAAAATAGGAGAAAGACCTGTTTGATTTGCTAGAACAGATGAGTTATCCTTTTCCATTTTGTTGTATCTCCGTGATTAGCATTGACCAATTCTAGATTTCCAGGTGGATGTAGAAGCTACTACTGAACAACATTGACAATATGCTACTTTTTTTATGGAAATACGGAGAACAGAAAGCGCAGAAACCGTACATAAGCAATAATAAAGATCCACGACGAGCAAAGTCAAATTCCATAGCATCGGATGAAGAACAACTTGTCCATATTGAGTAGATCTTTAGAGCTTGAGTCTGTCAAAGTAATAACCTCACCCCTCCTTAGGAATCCTTGGCATCAATACTTAAATTGTTGATGTATTTGTTGAGATTTGCACCCATAATAATTTTTTTACATTTCATTTATTCGTTGATTTATTTCAGCTAATTTTTTAAGGCTTCGATTTATTTTATTTTGTCTATGATTTTTATTTTTTCCTTAGATTTGAACTTATTAATTGAAATGGAATACTAGATTCAAATATTGCAACTAATAATGTATCTGTTGCAACAGATGACACATCTGTTGAAAAATATCGAACAGATTTAGACATATGTTGCAACAAGTAGGCAATTTGTTGTGATTTATCAAATAGGTCTTTCCACTGTTGCAACAAATAGACATAGATAGAAACATCGACGTAATGCAAAAGATGACCAACCTATTGCAACAGATAAACTATATGTCAGAACAGGTAGAATATCTGTTACAACGGATGGAGAATCTGTTGCATTATAAAAATTCAACTTTCATTGGACATAAAAAATTTCCACTACATGTAAAAAAGTGAAAGTGAATTGAAATAAAAAAGGCAGAACCTATCGACAGTGTTTAGTTCAAACATCTAAAATAAAATAGGTATCAAATGTGTCAGGTTGGCACTTTTTGTCGTCTTGGCGTCTGATTTGGCCCCCAAGGGTCATTTTTTCCCACTGTCCTATATATTCATCTTCTTCCTAAAATTTAACCCTAAATTTTCAAATCTTCTTCTTCATCGTCATCTTTTTTCATCTATCCAAATTCTTCAAATTATTTGCATTTGGTCTTTTTTTCTTCATTTTTTTTTATTTTTTCCAACTGAGTTTGACAATGTCGAGCGCATCTTTCACTGTTTTTTGTCATAACAATTTTTGATATTGTAAGTGGGGTCATGAAGCTCTATTGAAGACTTCTTGGACTCAACAAAATTCAGGTCGTAGGTTTTTTACTTGTAAGATTTCAAAGGTAATTTTTTTTATTTAATTAATTGATGAATTATTGACTTGTAATTATTTTATAATTGTGTTCTTGTTTTTATAGAAATTGGGTGGATGCGATTACTTTGATTGGTATGAAAAATGACACCCTTCACAAGCAAATCGTATAATCTGGAGTTTGTTGAATAAAGTCAAGGCTCCTGAAGAGAAACAAAATCGAGCAAGAAGATACAACATGTTGCCGTTATTGCTACTGGTTCAGTGTTGTTGGGAACATGGTATTCAAGCCTAATTGTTGAAATTTTTATGGTGGTGTATTTGCTACTAGTTTGGTGTTGTCGAGCACATGGATATTCAAGCGTAATTATTGGAAAATATCAAACAGATTTAGGCATATGTTGTAAAATTTAGGTCATCTATTGGAAATTATCAAACAGGTCTTCCCACTGTTGCAACAGATTAGACTTAGATTAGATAGAAATAAGATCGGTATAATGCAATAGATGACCAACCTATTACAACAGATAAACTATCTGCCAGAACAGATAAAATATATTTTACAACAGATTGACAATCTATTGCATTATAAAAAACTCAACTTTCATCAGAAAAAATTATTGTCACTATATGTACATGTAATTTAAAGTAAAGTGAAGTGTGACTTTAAATAAAAAAATTATTATTTCACAGGCTCTTCTATATACACAGGCTCCAAGCATCTAGTTAGTACCCCATAATCCCAGACCTCTTACAGGTTTGCCACAGCATTATCGTATAGAAAGGTCATTGGCTCGGCTATTTCTGTGTTGGTCAGTAAACATTCGATGTGTGCAAGAGCATGAGAGCCGCACGCAAAACCGGTATCATTTTTTGGAAGGTTCATGCCCTTGTTTCGACCTTCAAAATCCCATGATTTCTTTATCAACACTTCCGTTAGCAAATGATTCATCAGTTTACTCTCCCTCAACAAGATGGAGAATAGCTCCATCAGTGGCTTTACATGGAAAAAAAGATCAACCTCGTCAATGGCAAGTTCATTGCAGTCATAAACTTTGATCTTCCCTTCCTCGAGTAGTATCTCAATAGACCGATAATGTATGTCATTCACACTAATGACTGCCAGAATCCTCTTTGCCTCGGTCCAGCTCTTGCCGTGTGGATTTGGTCTCTCCCCTCTAATATATTTTATTATTTCTTCTTCATCCAAGTCCAACGTAGAAACTAAGAAATCAAGTCCCGCACCATAGGCTAACGCATAAGTATTGAGTTGATCATACTTATGCTTGAGTTTCTTGCAGAAGTCGAGGTCCATTATCCTATCAGCAGCGTCATAAGCTTCCGAGTACGTTAATTTTCCTTTTCTCATGAGGCAGAGAATTTTGTCAACATGCTTTGATATAAGAAGTTAATTTTTAAATAGGTTAGTAATTGTAAAGATGGTCCATCTGTTGCATAGGATTCTCTGAATCAATAATCCAACGCAACTTATGCAACAGATGGATAATAAGTTGCAACAGAACTACTACCAGTTGCACCAGAATACCCAGCAATTGCAACAGATTTCACATCTGTTGCGTAGCTTCTTATTCATGGGGTAGATTATAAGGCTAGGTTAGGAAAAGTAAACTTGCCTTGTCCTTGTACTGCATATGCATATCTATCATAGTCTGAAAGTCTTTGGGAGGAAAGGGAGGCCTGGGTAATCTGGTGCGCCTGGCTTGGCATTCTTGGCCTGTTCCATATCCCTCTTCTCTTTGGCGCCAAGTTCCACGTATATGTCCATATTTTTGAATGACCCCTAAACTTTAACATCTTTTGGAGAGGAAGGAGTTGCAATTTTTTTTATTTCTGACCGAAGAGTACGTCGCTAATTGCTCTTTTCTTCCTCCTAACCAACATTGTAGGAGTGTATGGCTCCTTCACCTTCTTGGATGGTATGGAACCCCTCTTGGATTTGAATTCCTCGATAGCTTTAGAGATAGCCTCTACTTTTTCAAAGAGTTCATCCTGGTTGTCTTTGCATTCTTTGCATTCGCAGCGAGAACACGAGGGTGAAGATGGGTGAGAGGGACCTGTGTAAGATTAAAAAGGGGTGTTTTCAAACATATTTATTTTTCTTGAGCATCAACATTCTCATCGTCACGAGTAGTAGCAGCATCAGCATGCCTGCCACCAACACCAACAACTCCACTAGAAGAAGCACCCGGATCTGCCTTAGTAGGTTGGTCATGAAAAGCCTCAACATTAGGTTGTCCTTGCCTAACTTCTCTTCTTATGGTTGTTGCTCCAGCCAATTTCTTATTTATTAACTCCACCGTTGGTTCTTCTATAGTATCAACATGACCTAGAGTAATATAAGAAATCATCACTGACTCCTGCTCAGTAGGCACGATCCGTGGATGTACAACTTATAAAAAAAGGCAGATACATTTAAATCATATAATATAATAATTTTCATAGTTGGGTTACATTTTAACACAGTCAACTTCTGCAACAGATTAATAATATATTGCATCAGATTACCCATTTGTTGCATAGTTTGAAGTAGATTGTTAAACTCCATTTGAATCGGGTTCAGAGAACCAGAGCAACACATGGACAATCTGATGCAAAATATCAATCATCTGTCGTAACAAATTACCAATCTGTCGCACCAGTTGCACAAGACGGGTAATTTGTTGGGTTACATATTATGCAATAGATAATCTGTATGTCACAACAGATTAAAAATATGTTACATCAGATTACACATTTGTTGCACAATTTACACTAGATGATTAATCTGTTAGGAGTCGGGTTTAGAAAACCAAAGCAACAGATGGGTAATCTGATGCAAGATATCAATCGTCTGTCACAACAGATTATCCATCTGCTGCACCGATTAGCACAGGATGGGTAATTTATCATAATAGATATCCCATCTGGTGCATCAGATATAACATCTATTGCACCAGATATAACATCTGTTCAATATCTTTCATTGAGTAAAATTATTTTACTTGAAGAAGACATACTGCATCATTCAGAGGGTTAAAGAGATCAGCCTCCTTAATTTTGGTGTTGTTCTTTGTAGCTAACCACCTAAACATCCTTGGATAAGAAACCTCATCCGGGTAATCCATTACCTGCTTTCGGAGGGGAGGAATAGCTTCAAATACCCAAGCCTAAAAAATGTAAACAGGAAGCAACCAAAAAAAAGTCATAATAATTATATTCAATATAAATTAATGGATGAGCAAAAATAGTGATTAATTTTATCAATGAAAGCACAAGGAAAGCCGTATAATGTGGTCATCCTTAAGGATAGTTTTGTCAGTAAATATTGGATAGTCAAGTAGAAGTTTCATAGCCCCAGGGATAATTGTTGAATTTATCAAAATCCTCAGCACGCGCCAACAAATCATCTTCTATGACCTTGTTGGCGTCTCTTGCCAAAATAATCAAATGGTCAAACCAAACTAAGCACAATTGCTTCATGTACTGCTCTGGTATGGTTTTATCCATGAGATCTATCAACAAATCCGATGCTTTGTAGCCACATCGAACAATGTCAAATAACCCATCTATTTTTTCCTGGCACTTTCTTACCTTGGATCTTTTGCGGGGTGTTCCCTTGGAGATAGGTGGTTCTTCTGGATGATGGCATCTCAAGCCCGTCACTATGGTAAACTCTTGCAAACCAAAACAAACCGGCATGCCACAGTAGTTGATCCAGATTTCATCCATCTTTTGGCCCCCCTCCTCCGAATCTTTATCATTCCCCACGTACTTGATCATGCGCTTAAGAAGACCGTATACCATCCTCATATGGAAACAGGTGGGGCGGAGGGGGGGGTCCTCAAGCAGCTTAAGAAAGCATCGAAAACATATCTTCTTAAAAAGTTTATTTATGTTTTCGTGCTTCATAACTTTCCTAAAATAATTAAATTTTTCCCCATCTGACATTTAAGTACAGGTTCACCAGTTAGTTCTACTTCTGCTTTTGGCTCATTTATCGGTATCGCAACTTGAAACCTATCAATACTAAAAGTTTTGACAGGATCATGCTGGGATGTCGATATTAATTCACGCCCCATTGGTGATCCATTATCATTATGTTGATGATCATCCTCTTTCTCTTTCTCACTCTCTAATTCCTCCTCTTTCTTACTTTTATTTTCTTCATCACCGTCTACAGACTCTTGTCCACCTCCCTCAACATTGTTTTCATATCTCTTATCAGCTTCACTTTTTCCTGACTGAGATTGTTTAGGAAGCTCCTCCGAATCCCTTTGTATTGTAGCCTTTTTTGGGTGGTCAGATGTTGATCCACTTTTACTTTCTTTTCTTTTGGGAGACATGTTTTACCTACAAACAACAGAAAAATAAAAATTACATTACAATTGATGTATGCATAAATTTTAAAAAGTATATTACAAACACCACCAATACCGACACACCAACAGCCACCACCACAAACACCACCAACTAATGCCACAAACATCACGGATACCGATACCACTGATAGCCACCACAAATACCACCAACCAATTCCACCACAAACACCATCAACTAATGCCACCAACATCCACCACTAGTGCCACCAACACCACAAACACCATCCAATAAAACCATGACAGTTAATGGAATACTGCGACAGAAATTAAGGTTTTCTCGTGTTCTTTCTATGATTTTACCATCAAAACTCAAAATTGTAAACCCATTATTGAAGATAATACAGCTAAAAGTTTTTTTATTAACTTAAAAGCCCTTATTTTTTAGAAAAAAATAACAAATATAGAACTCTTCTCGAACTTTGTTACCTATGAAGACAGAGAAAACGACTGATACAAGCAAGAATGAAGTCAAAAATAACACCTATATGGTCAGAAATAAGAAAAAAATGATCTATTGTGAAGGGTTGAGCAATCTGTTGAGTAGTTGTTGTTTGTACTATATTGTTGAGTGAGAAAGAGAAAAGCACGAGAACACGAGATTTGAAATGATGAAACATTTTTCTCGCAAATGGATGATTTGTATGGGTTGATTTGTATTTTGGAAAAGAATAACAAGTTTTGAAAACGTTAATTTGGTCCGAATTGATCTTAATTATTTTTTAAAATTATAAAAGATATGCATAATTTTTAACCCTCTCATCATGCAATTGCCAAAAGACTCAATTGAAGTTGTAGTTGACCCTATGAACTCACCCCTAGTCCTAGATTAATCAATTTTAGGTATTAGTCTAACATATGAACTCAATTAAAATTGTATAAAAATAAATGTTCAACCTATTGCATCAGATTATGCATTTGTTGTAAATTATCAATTAGATTAGGTCATTTGTTGCAATAGATTACACATTTATTGTAAATTATCAAACAGATTAAGTCATCTATTGCAATAGATTACCCATCTATTGTAAATTATCAAATGGATTGTCATATGTCGCAATAGATTACTCATCTATTGTAAATTATCAAATAGGCATTGTTATCTGTTGTAGTTGACCCTGTAAGAAGTCACCCCTAGTCCAATATTAATCAATTAAGGTATTATCTGAACATATAAGGTAATAAGAATCGGTTCAGCTTAGAGTGATCGATCGATGACTCTGGTCGGGAGGAATGCAATACCGTCTCATCAAACAATTACCAAAAGACTCAATTAAAGTTGTAGTTGACCCTATAAGAACTCACCCCTAGTCCTATATTAATAAATTAAGGTATTAGTGTAACATATGAAGTAATAAGAATTGATTCAGCTCAGAGTGATCGATCGACGACTCTAGTCAAAAGGAACGCAATACCATCTCATCATTCAATTGCCAAAAGACTCAATTAAAGTTGTAGTTGACCCTATGAGAACTCACCCTTAGTTCTAGATTAATAAATTAAGGTATTAGTTTAACATATGAGGTAATAAGAATCGATTTAGCTCAAAGTGATCGATCCACAACTCTGGTCGGGAGGAACGCAATACCATTTCATCATGCAATTACCAAAAAACTTAATTGAAGTTGTAGTTAACCCTACGAGAACTCACCCCTATTCCTATATTAATCAATTAAGGTATAAGTTGATTATATGAGGTAATAAGAATTGGTTCAGCTCTGAGTAATTGATCGATAACTCTGGTCTGGAGGAACGCAATATCATCTCATCATCCAATTACCAAAAGACTCAATTAAAGTTGCAGTTGACCCTATGAGAACTCACCCCTACCCTATATTAATCAATTAAGGTATTAGTCTAACATATGAAATCAATTGAAATTGTATAAAAATAAATGTTCAACATGTTGCAATAGATTACGCATCTGTTGTAAATTATCAAACAGATTAAGTCATTTGTTGTAACAGATTATGTATCTGTTGTAAATTATCAAACATATTAAGTCATCTATTGTATTAGATTACCTATCTGTTGTAAATTATCAAATGGATTAAGTCATATTCGCAATAGATTACCCATCTGTTGTAAATTATCAAATAGGCGTTGTCATTTGTTGTAGTTAACCTATAAGAACTCACCCCTAGTCCTAGATTAATTAATTAAGTTATTAGTTGAACATATGAGGTAGTAAGAATTGGTTCAACTCAGAATGATCGATCAACGACTCTGGTCGGGAGGAACGTAATATCATCTCACCATGCAATTGCTAAAAGACTCAATTAAAGTTGTAGTTGACCCTATGAGAACTCACCCCTAGTCCTAGATTAATCAATTAAGGTATTAGTTGAATATATGAGGTAATAAGAATTGGTTTAGCTCAAAGTGATAGATCGATGATTTTGGTCGGGAGTAACGCAATACCGCCTTATCATGCAATTGCCAAAAGACTCAATTGAAGTTATAGTTGACCCTATGAGAAATCACCCCTAGTCCTAGATTAATCAATTAAGGTATTAGTCTAACATATGAAATCAATTAAAATTGTATAAAAATAAATGTTCAACATGTTACAATAGATTACACACCTGTTGTAAATTATTAAACAGATTAATTCATTTGTTGCAACAGATTATGCATTTGTTATAAATTATCAAACAGATTAAGTCATCTGTGATACTATTATAAATTATCAAATGGATTAAGTCATATGTCGTAACAAATTACCCATCTGTTGTAAATTATCACATAGGCTCTGTCATCTGTTATAGTTGACTCTATGAGAACTCACCCCTAGTCCTAGATTAATCAATTAAGGTATTAGTTTAACATATGAGGTAATAAGAATTGGTTCAGCTCAGAGTGATCGATCGATGACTCTAGTCGGCCGGAACGCAATACCATCCCATTATATAATTGCTAAAAGACTCAATCGAAGTTGTAGTTGACCCTATGAGAACTCACCCCTGGTCTTAGATTAATAAATAAGGTATTAGTTGAACATATGAGGTAGTAAGAATTGGTTCAGCTCAGAGTGATCGACTGACGATTCTGGTTGGGAGAAACGCAATACCGTTTCATCGTGTAATTTCTAAAAGACTCAATTAAAGTTGTAGTTGATCCTATGATAACTCACCCCTAGTCCTAGATTAATCAATTAAGGTATTAGTTAAACATATGAGGTAATAAGAATCATTTCATCTTAGAGTGATCGATCCAATACTCTGGTCGGGGGAATGCAATACCGCCTTATTATGCGATTGCCAAAAGACTCAATTGAAGTTGTAGTTGACCCTATGAGAACTCAACCCTGGTCCTAGATTAATCAATTAAGGTATAAGTCTAACATATGAAATCAATTGAAATTGTATAAAAATAAATATTCAACATGTTGTAATAAATTACGCATCTGTTGTAAATTATCAAATAGATTAAGTCATTTGTTGATACGGGAAAAATGGCCATCTTATCTTTTGATGACATCTTTGGAGGACAACACATAGAGGATTAAGACTTGGTCACCTCGAGGATACGAGAACATGCATAGAGGACCCATTTTGAGTCTACTATTGAGCATACCATACATCAAGGCCGAGAGTGAAAGATTGCTTGGAGAATTGAAGACGTGAGGACTCGCGGATTTGGAACCTTAATGGCACATGATATTAGAGTCTTCTTCATTAAGGACATTTTGGTCACTTCACTTTGCCCAAAATGCACTCCATGGCCACTCCTATCATTAAGGGTAGTGTAGTCATTTTGTCTTCTTTTGTAATACACTATAAATAGGATATTTTAGGTCTTCTCTTGATATTTTATGAATGATGAATTTATAAAATATTGAAAATCCTCTCTCTTGATAGTAGACCACCTTAGTGTAGTCTCAGTTAGGGATTGGAATAGCCATTGTAGATTAGGGTTTGGAAGAGCTAGTATTGACCTTTGCTTGGAAACGGTGGATCTTGAGGTGAGTCGATTACCTTGGAGGTTGTCGTAAGAGTGTGGTTTTGATTATTACATTCATTAGGGGTTAGTGTTGAAATATACTTTGTTCTTAATCTTGTAATAATCTTGATATCACTATCTATCCTTTACTTTCTTGTAATCTTGTTGTGTTGTTCTTGTTGCCTACTCTCGGCCTTGTGGTGTTCTTGTAGGAGAAGTTGTGTTCTTCTTGTTCTTAATTTTATGTGTTGTTAATATAGTTTGGTTATCTGGAAAATAGGTGTTAAACACTTTGTTATCATCTATTTCTTGTTCTTATTGTGAATCCGAGAGTTGGTGACCAAAGAGGTCCTCGGATTCTTGAAATTGTGGATTGATTTTGGTGTGTGTTTTGTGCTTCCCTTATGTTTCTTGTATCATTTGGTATCATAGAATGGATTGATCTTATTCCCACAAGATCAATCTTGGGCTCATAAACTTGAAAATCGAAAAAAAAGGGTGTTAGAAAACTGAAAAATCAAAAAGAAACAAATCTGTCCATTTTTGTGTCTTGGCCAAAATTGTGTTGTTGTTGTGTTTGGATGAGATTTGTGTCTAGATCTAGGATTGTTTTTTGTTGTATGAGTAGTTTCTTGTGTTAGCTTCTTGTTCACTAGCACTCCTTGAGTCTAAATCCAAGTTCTTGAGCTAATTTTCAAATTGTTGTTGAAGGTTGTGGACGATTTTGTTGTTGTTGTTCTTGATGTTCATCTTGTTGTGTTGAAGAAGTAGCTTCAAAGGGGATGTTTGATCTTGAAAACAAGATAAAGAAGAGTGAGGTTTTTGTTTGTCTTGGCAACATTTTCAATACTTCACCAAGGTGGTAAAAGAACAAAAGACATCCCAAAAGTCTAGTTACTAAAATAGAGTAAGACCACTTTTCTAGGTAGACCAAAAGAGGAAAGGGGACAAAACTTTCAAAAAAGTTGTCTTGCCCAAAGAGTGAAAGTAGGTCAAAACTTTTGAATCTTGAAAAAGAGACCTAAAGCCTTGTTGTCTACTTACCAAAAACGAAAATTCCATCATTCTTGTGAAGATTGAACAACTAAGTTTAAGAACCAAAAAATTTCAAACTTCAACAACTTTCCCACGACCAATAGTTGAGTGCCACATCATCATAATCTCAAGAATTGGAATTCCTAGTTTCTTTTTTTTCTTTCTTTCCATTGGTTTCAACTTTGTTGACTCTTATACTAATGGAAAACTAGTAAATATCTACTAAGTTGTAAATTAGTTTTTGAGTACGTTCTTTGTGTTACTGTTATTTTTGTGCTTTTCCCATTTTTAACTCGTAATAACTTCTTTGTTTCAAGTTCGTAAGTAAATTTTATTTTTTGTGTCTTGAGTCGATCAAACAAGAATCCATTCCGACCGCCAAGTAGAATTGACATCCTATTGACTACCGGAGTATAAGAAACTTTCAATATTCGCTTCTCCAATTGTGAGGATCACAAAAGTGAGTGTATACGAGTGTTGTCAAGGAAGCTTTACTACTAATCTTGTTTGTTCATTTTGTAGGTATAAAGGTGATATGAGGGGAACATGTCTTCGATATCCGAGGATTATTATGACTACAACATGGGAGACTATGATTGTAGTGAGGGGTTTTATGGCTATGAAGTTGAGGGAGATTGCAGAGGCTATGAAAATACCTATGATCAAAACTTGGGCAGATTTGAGGGTTATGGTTTTGAGGGAGAAAATGAGGTGAATTAAGTGCCTAGTGATTATGGTGAATTTGGATATGATGTAGGACCTCGTGATGTATCTTATCATGACGTTGGGACATGTGAGAAGTCTTACACTTCTCACTCCTAACCTAGATTTGGTGTTAGGTATAACTCTTTCAATCGCAAAGCTTATGAGAGCTATGTGAGAATACACGTGAGGAGTGTGAAGATTCATATTCTCTACCTTGTAGTACTTCTTATCAAGGTTGATATAGTGTGAATGGTTATACTAGCTCTAGTGGGGGTTGTCCAACGATAAGAAGAGGGTATGCATCTCTAAAACTGAGGGGTACTCATGTGCCTTACAATGTTGATTTGAGAAGGAGTGTACACTCCAGAAAGGTGACCATTTATGGGATACCGGGATACCTAATTGTGTTAAATGATAGGTACTATAGGAACTATATCCTTCCATCCATGGTTGATTAATTGGGGTTGTTTTGAGAGCCTTTACTTGTTCCATACTCCTTGGACGGGTTTAAGGTTACCGAGAGGGTAAAAGTTGTCTTCTCCCAATTTGAATACCATGAAGAGGTGTGGTACGATGTTCTTCCCTTGACTTATGGTTATATATGCTTAGGTGCCGATTAGTTTGCACAACATAAGGTTCCAAATATAAGATTGGCCTAATGCTATAAGAGACCGATGGGGAAACCACCTCATGACGTACATTCTGCCCGGGCTGTAAAAAGAAGTGTTCACCTACTCCAATCTAAATAATGAAGAGAAACAAAAGATTAAGGGGAGTAAGGGTGTGCAAGGTGGTAATCCAAGAGTGGGAAAAGGAGAGGTTGTATGGAGCGAAGTGAGGGGATTGGCACCAAACCGTGCTGATGATGTTTTTCCTTCTATTTCTAAGGATATTTGTGTAGGTACTAACATGGTAAGCGAAGGAGAGAAAGAACAAAGAGAAGTTGCTTCCCAAGATTGTGGAGGACCTTCAAACCATGGAAAAGAGGAATCTACTCAAGGTCTTCAAGGTAAAATAGCTAACTCTTACACTTTGGTGCGTGTGAATGATAATTGTGTGGCTAGTATTCCATTGAGTATGAGTTATAGCTTACTTACTTGTGAGTCTAATAATTTTTTGCCTCTTGTTGATGATGTACATGTTGAGATGTGGATACACTAGTTGATCCTATTGATGACAAAATTGACTTTTCTTGTAAGAGCAATTTATGTCCACCTAGTGTTGAAGCCAATATGATGAATGAAAATACATTATCTTGTGTAATTGGTGTTGATCAACTTATGTGTGAAACTTGCCCGCCACTTGAGGTTATGTGCGACGTGCTTAGTAGAACTCAAGTAAGCGAAGCATTTGAAAATGTTAGTCAACAAAATGGGAGTGAACCCAAGAGCTATTCTTGGGATAATCTTGTACTTGAAATCTCTTTGAAACTTGATATTGATCTTTTAGAGAGTGATGAATGTGTTTGTTCTAAATCTGTCCGTGAAATAGATCATGCTCTCTTTAGGTATAATGTCTTTTTTGAACATGATATAAACACTTCTAATAGGCCTAGTGGTGAAAATAATAGTATAGCTTGCCTTGGAAGCTATAGCCTATATGCTAACCCACTATGGTGTGACAACATTCCTCCTAAAGATGGAAATCTCTTCTTGGAAGATGAGAGTACTCTTAAGGGCAAAGAATGTGTGGTCTTGGAAACTACTTCTCCTTCTACTTTGTGTTAATTTATTGTTGAGAGTACTCATGGTGATGATTGGGAAACTAGTAGTGAGTACACATATGAGGGAACCTTGTGGTGTTCTTGTAGCCAAAGTTGTTGTTCTTCTTGTTCTTCATTTTATGTTTTGTTAATCTAGTTTAGTTGGCTGGGAAATAGGTGTTAAACACCTTGTTATCATCTCTTTTTTGTTCTTATTGTGAATTCGAGAGTTGGTCACCAAAGAGGTCCTCGGGTTCTTGAACTTATGGATTGATTTTGGTATGTATTTCGTGCTTCCCTTGTGTTTCTTGTATCATTTATTGTAATATATTACACATCTATTGTAAATTATCAAACAGATTAAGTCATCTGTTGAGATAGATTACCCATTTGTTGTAAATTATCAAATAGCTTGGCATATATCACAACAGATTACCCATCTGTTGTAAATTATCAAATAGGCGCTGCCATCTGTTGTAGTTAACCCTATGAGAACTCACCCCTAGTCCTAGATTAATCAATAAAGGTATTAGTTGAACATATGAGGTAATAAGAATCGGTTCAGCTCAGAGTGATTGATCGATGACTCTAGTCGGGAGGAATGCAATATTGTCTCATCATGCAATTGCCAAAAGACTCAATTGAAATTGAAGTTAACCCTATTAGAACTCACCCTGGTCCTTGATTAATCAATTAAGGTATTAGTCTAACATATGAAATCAATTGAAATTGTATAAAAATAAATATTCAACGTGTCGCAATAGATTACGCATCTGTTGTAAATTATCAAACAGATTAATTCATTTGTTGCAACAGATTACGCATCTGTTGTAAATTATCAAACAGGTGTTGCCATTTGTTGCGAAAGATGATCGAGCTCTGAAAATTTTTAAATAGAAATTATCATCTGTTGCACTTAGATATTTTAAGATCCTTTTTAAAGCAATTTAGGTATTTCCTGTCTGAGATTAAAAAGTTAAAATACTAAGGCGGTAAAAAATATTACTTGGATAACTCAAAAATCTCCAGAGTGAGTAGTCTTATCTGGTATTTTCAATGTCACCGTCTCCTCGTTCCCGTCAAAAGGTATTAATGAATATTTAAAACTCATATCTAGAATACTCTCTCCTTCAGCCATAAAGTAAGACTCAACTCATCTATCACTCTTCTTTATTCTCAATTCTCTTTCACTCCTTTTTTTTCCTCTCTTTTCTCTCTTGTTTTGGATGATTATCCTTTCGGATCTCAACCGATCAATATTTTTTCTCGACAGAACTGGATGTTCTAATCCCTTTTCTTTTTTGACATTGCAAGTATGGTTCACTATTGCTCTTTTCATCTCGTCTTTTTCTTTGTATGTCATTTAAATTACATATTTACATTTGTTGCTATTAATGATTTACCCATTACCAGTTTCCTATTTATTGAGAAAATTAAAGAAAAGGTGACTTTTAAGTCTTGAATGAACGAACCGTTGTTATTATTAAAATATGCAAAAAAAAAGTCATCTATTGGGAGAACTTAAAAGGCCTTGTTGTCAGTATAGTTTATTTTATGTCTTTTGTTTGTTACTTTGGTGGTGCTGTTGTTGGGGGTGTTGTTCGTGTTGGAACATGTGATGTTTGTGTTGTTGATGGTGTTGGAACATATGGTGTTTTTTTTTATTGTTGATGCTATTGTTGGTAGTGTTGCAATAGTTTCCTCAACTGTTGCAACTGGTGAATCAGTTGTTGGAATAGACGAAGCAACTGTTTGAAGAAATCAAACTAGTAGCAAGGTTGGTTTGATATATTCCAACAGATGACCCATCTGTTGCAACATGTCATCCATATGTTGCAATAGATGCCTTATTGATTGAATAGATGGGTAATCTATTGTATCATATTGGTCATCTGTTGATTCACTCAATCTTGTGTTACTCTTTTGTATAGATGGAGAAACTATTTGAAGAAATCAAACCAGTAGTAAGGCTGGTTTGATTTATTCCAATAGATGAACCATCTGTTGCAATATGTCATACATCTATTACAACAGATGCCTTATTGGTTGAACAGATGGGTAATCTGTTACATCAGATTGGTCAATTGTTGATTCACTCAATTTTGTGTTACCTTTTTGTAATGTTCTTTTTCTTCTTCACTTGTTTGACATCAAATGTATTTCTCTTGTTTGCAGATAAAAAAAAGTGAAACTGGATCCACTTTTGCCCGACCAACACTAAAGGCTAGAGTAAAGATGGGTTCAGAGGAATAAGTTGCTTGCAGATGGAACCACTTCATATGTGGGCGGTATGTATTACTGATCAACCTATCATGAAAACACACATCCAGTATAATGATTTTGTAAATTTTTGTTCTTTACCTATTAGGTGTTAATCCTTCAAACAATATATGGCATTTTACAGTTAAGATTGTTAGGTTCGAACTAGTAAGGCTGAGGGACCAAGTAGGTGGTGTTGATACCCTGTTACAATTTAATGACCATTTATGCTCATGTTTTTGTGTCAAGTTAGGGGAAGGATTTAAGTTTTTGGTAGCAGTGTAAATATCCAATAGTGATTGGACAAGTTTTAATGGCTCAATGAACTTCTTGAAAGGCCTCCAAGGCCTCGTACTGCAGCAAACAATGATGGAACCAATAGAAATTCCCCCGGTCCAAATTTATATGGATGGGTTGCTGGAGGAGACTATTATACAGCAGAAGGCACTTGGGAGAATACCTGTGCGGGAAGGGGGAGGTTGAGAAGGCCATATATTATCTCAAACCTTGTTTAAAAGGAAACACAGGGTAGGAAGAAAAGTGTAGCAAAATTGGCTGATGAAATTGACATGAAAAATGAAAAAACTGGATGAACTGTGAATGTGAGAGTGTATCCAAAAATAAAAATCCATCAGTCGTTGAATAAAAAGAAGAATGGTCAAGAATACTGGAGTTCGTCACTTTGCTATAGATTGCAACTAGCGAGCATGGCCTTAATGAAGATCCACAAAATACAGGACCAGAATTCTAAGGAAGCAGCTTCGCGAGCACTGAAGGTGGTAAGATTATCGGTCAGAATTGAAACCTGAACCAACTACTCCTAAATTAAAAATATGGGATCAATCCAAGGAGGCAATTTCTCAAGTTAAACTTGCATCCCATGTCTCTTTTTTATGGCTCTGGTCAGGTCAAAGGCAGTGGAAACAACTAGGCATAGGATTTCTACCTAACTTCAGACCTTTTTGTTTCTACTATCATTGACCTGATCATAGCCACAAACAGAAGGCATGGCATACAAGTTAGACTTCAAAAATTGATGCCTTGGCTTTCCTTATTTTTAATTCAGGAGTTGTTGGTTCAGGTTTCAATTCTGACCGACAATCTTACCAGCTTTCGTGCTCGCGAAGCTTCTTCCTTAGAGTTCTGGTCCTACAGTTTGTGAGATTTTTCATTGAGTCCACGCTCATGAGTTGCATTCTTGAGCAAAGTGTCCAGCTCCAGTCCCATTGACCATTCTTTTTTTTTAACGATCGGTGGATTTTTATATTTAGATACACTTCCACATTTAAAGCTCATCCAGTTTTTTCATTTCTCATGTCAATTTCATTGGCCAGATTCGCTAGAAGTTCCTTACTTGCTTCCCTGTGTTTCTTCTTAAACAAGGTCTGAGATAATATATGGTCTTCTCCACCTCTCCCTTCCCGCACAGGTATTCTCCCAAGCGTCTTCTACTATATAATAGTCTCCTCCAGCAACCCATCCATATAAATTTACATCAGGGGAATTTCTATTAGTACCATCGTTGTTTGTTGTAGTGCGAGGTTTCGGAGGCCTATCAAGAAGTCCATTGAGCCATTAAAATCGGGAATTCCATTGAGCCATTAAAACTGATCCAATCACTATTGGCTACTTACACTACAGCCAAAAATTTGAACCCTTCCCTAAACTTGACACAAAAACATGAGCATAAACCGTCATTAAATTATAATGGGGTATCGACACCACCGTCTTGGAATCCTTTGGCCTTATCAATTCGCACCTATCAAACTAAACTATATAATGCAGGATCTTGTTTGAAGAATCAGTGTCTAATCAATAAAAAAATGCATTCACAAAATCATTGCACTTTATGTATGTCTGTCACGGTAGCCTGATGAATAATATACATAACTCCCACGCATATAAGTAGATCCATTGCACCTTATTCTTCCTACCCCATCAGGGCATGTCAGACAGTGTTGTTTATTCATCTACACGCATGTGATGACTATTAAAAAAGAGGTGTGAAAAGTCGTGACTTTTTATCTTAACACATTCAAAATAGTTGATAAATCAAAATATCCATCTGTGGCAACTGATGAATCGGCTGTTGGAAGAAATCTAAACATCCCCTCCAACATATGGTCCATTTGTCACAACAAATAATCCATATGTTGCAATAGATTGTAAATCTATTACGACAAACCAGATAGTGTTTATTCATCTGCACGCATGTGATGACTATTAAAAAGAGGTGAAGAGTCGTGACTTTTTATCTAACACATTCAAAATAGTTGATAAACCGAATTCTCCATCTGTTGCAACTGATGAATCAACTGTTGGAAGAAATCAAAATATCTCTTCCAATAGATGGTCTATCTATCGCAACAGATAATCCATATGTTGTAACAGATGTCTCGTCTGTTGCACATACAAACCATCTGTTGCAACAGATGGTAAATATGTTTTGATAGGCCATCTGTTCCACATTCAGACCATCTGTTGCAACAGATGCTAAATCTATTGTGACAGATGAACTATCTGTTGCAACAACTCAATAATGTCGACTATTAACAAGAAATTATTTTAAAAAGGTGAGAAGTATTAATTAATGTAAAAGAAAAAGTCTTGACTTTTCACAAAAAATAAAATGCCACCAGTTAGAATGTAATTAATACAATGAAGTTGAATAGACATGCCTTTTGTGTTGAATAGACGTGCCTTTTTTCCTTACACATCCAAATTCAATCCTCTATAAATAGGTCCCTCCTTAATCTTCATTCTGCTAAATTTATTTACTTCTTGCATTTTTTCTTTTTGTATGACATCTTCAACCACTTCTCTTCAAAGAGCATATTCCCTTCTCGTTGAGGTAAGTTTTATTCCGTTGTAAATCTACCAGTTTGCAGTATACGTTGTATTACATTTAGACTTTTTTCTTTACATTTGTCAATTCATGCGTGTTCTAGCTATGGATAATCCTGTTTGGGACACTGCTATTTTGTATAACACAGTACGGGAACTTCAGAGGTAGGTTAATAACCTGCAAAGAGAGTTGGTCACCGTGAGAGCGGCAATGTTCAGAGAGATACAAAGGCTGATGAGGGTCATGCTGCTGCGAGTTGATTGGACAGCTGTCATTAATGATGATGATAATTAGAATGTGTTTTTTCTTTTAGCGTATGTATTTTAATTTTTCTATATTGGATCTATACCTAATGTATTTTATTTTTTATTTAATAAAAAAATTATTTTTTGTCGACTTTGGCTTTTTAATTCTTATTCAGTTTTCATTTTGTCTATTTCTTCTAAACATACATGTTAACATGTAGACGGTTGGAGGTAAGGAGCAATTTTGAATCCAGAAGCAATAGCAATTTTGGCTTTTGAGTTCTTTCAACAGATGGACCATGTGTCAGAACAGATTGGTCATCGGTTGGGTTTCTGTCAACAGATTATCCATCTGCTGTGACAGATTTGTCATCTATTGGAGGAAAACATACCAGTTTTATGGAATTATGTTGTGTTCTTCTAGCTAGTGTCCATATGTTGCCACAGATGGTTAATCTGTTTAGAATAATTATGGTTGGTTGTATTATTTAGATCATGTTTTGCCTCTTTTTATTGATACACAAGTTATTAAAAAAGATATTTTATATATAATAAATGATAACATTACGTTCACAACAATGAGTTAAATATATAAAAGTCCACAACAAATAAACAACACAAGTTTTTGCAATTACAACGATGATAGTGGATTACAATCTGGGCATGTAGTTCTTTTATGGGCAGCGCGCTTACATATGGAACACTTGTTTGTTCTTGATGAAAATGATTCTCCGACTCCACTCCTCCTCTTATATGGCTTTCTTCCCGGTTTGATATTGCTTGGGTCAATATATGGAGGAGGTATTAATCTCCCCAAAAGCTCTGCAGGAACAACCCAAGATTCTTCGGGAGGCACCGGAGTAATATGTCCACTATATGCCATTTCATATTTTTCCACTGAATAATATTGTGAAGAGTGCTCATAAACTTTAGGTCCATATTTTGGACCGTATTGAGCTCGAAGTGCTGCCATGACATACGGACAGGGTATTTTGTTCAAGTTAAAAACTCTAAACATACAAGATCTTATTTGAAGATTGACCGTGGAAACATCACCATGACCGGTGATACTGAATTTGTAATCTGCTATTTTATGAGATAATAACCTATTCCTCAAACTGACGTTCGTTGATATTATTTTTTCGATTTTGATAACAAATTGGGTTTTTTTGGGCCATTGAACTGCACACGCCTTTCTTTAAAAAATCAGTCATACTTCTTGTTTATTACTTCAAACATAACCTTGATGGAAAATTCTCTTTCATCGCCAAACAATGAATTCACCGATTCAGCTATGTTTGATGTCATAATATTGTACCTATACAAAAGAATCACTTAGTACGACATCATACTAAACTTGTACTCAAACAAGACATTAAATTGATAAGAATGTACCTATCTACCGAACAGAATGTCTGGGTCCATCTCTCAAAACTGACACATACGGGAAGTTCTTCTACCTTTGGATTCACACTCGTTATTTGATTGAAATGGTATAAAAACTCCTCTCTACTAAATGTTTTAGTTGCTCTATCAAAAAGGGTCACGACCCTTTCGTTATAATAGTTGGTCTGAATGTTCTCTCCAAGATGCCTGCTGCAACAACCAAAGTAAGATGAAGTGAAGAAAATTGAACCTATCTTTGGAATACTTGGATGCCTATACAAAAAAAGAACACAACTCTTCGGTATCTTTGATGCATCTTCGCAATTTTTCAAAAAAAAATCCATAAGAGGCATCACATTCCTTGTCTGCTACATAAAAAGTGACAGGAAATATGTAATTCTCTGCATCCTGTGCCACCACCGCTAGCAGAACTCCATTATACCTGCTCCTCAAGAAGGTACCGTCGACGGCTATGCCTTTTCTCAAATGTTGAAAACCTTGAATTCAAGCACCATAGGATACAAAAAAGTACTTGAACCTTCCATTTTCATCAACATGCAATGCCGTCTTACTTTCGGGATGTGTGGACTCAATCATGTAACGGCAGGCATCCAGGACTGCATACCCATGCTCGTGTGTCCCCCTAACCAAGTCCTTGGCAATCCCCATGGTCGTACATATCTTCCAATAACTGACTAGTACACCCAATTTCGTAAGGAGTTGATTGGACATAACCCTTGTAGAAGGGCCTTTGCCATCGGGGAAACAACTCTTGAAATATTCACCGAGGACCTTTGTTGTGGTGTGAGGATTTTGGCCCAAGATGTGCTTCGAACCACATATGTGATCCTTTTCATGTTTATGAATGACAAATCTGTCAGAACTTACATACTTCTGATGATAGGCGAATTTACGCACCTATATCAATATATTTTGCCCATATTTTAGCCTAGTTTTGAGAACAAATTATATATTTCATGCACTTTTAGTCCTTTTTCCTGTAAATGAGCTAACGAACATGATTAGTAAAGTTTCAGGTATAAATGATGCATAATTCAGCATTTTATGGCTTACTTGACGCTAAAGAAAGCTCACGAAGGAAGGGAAGGGAGTTTACACGCCTAAGGACCAAAATTGCTGCATGGAAAATCTGTCGCGGGCTAAAACAGCATTTCTGAAGACTTTGGGGGACCAAACCTGCTGCATGGAAAATCTGTCCCGGGCTAAAACAGCAATTCTGAAGACTTTGGGGACTTACAGACACAAAGCTGGATTTTGACAATGATACATTAACCTAGTACAATTAGGTTATGTATTTCATTATTTTATTTGGATTATGATAATGTTACATTAACCTAGTACAATTGGGTTAAGTAATACATTAGCCTAGTAGGATTTGGTTAGATATTTTATTTATCTAGTAGGAGTAGGATATGGGTATTATAAATACCCTATCATGCTAGAAATTTTGAATAAGGAGGGAGGAGGGAGAACACAATACTTCCTTCCATCCCTCTCAACATCTCACAATTCAATTCTATTTTTCTTCTTCTTCTCTTCTATTCTTAAATTCCACAACAAGAGAATCGTTACTTTGCCTAGGAATTCACACCTCACGCCTACCACCTAAGCTACACGAAATTACTCAATCTTGTGGTATAACAACAATGTCAATCGTGATCTCCTTCGCATTCATGGGTAACTAAACTTCTCTGTTGGGGTTATGAAAGCCGAATGAGTTACTATCTATTGTTGTGAGTTTGTGAGTTCAAGGCACGTATATTGCTTATATCATTATTCTCTTCATCTTAAATCTACATTCTTTGCGGTTGCAAACGCAAGAATACGCCAGTCTAACATTTAACTTGTTCGAGAGAAAAGTTATTTGTCTGGAAAAGAGATAATGTCAAGGTAGTAGGACACCCTTTCCTATTAAAAAGCTAGTGCCGTAACTGGACTAACCTCTTGGAGAATTCGTACCGTTAGATACGCTTTAAGCTCGAGAGAGTTAAAGTGAAATAGTCCTTGTTTAGGTCGAGAGACGCTTGGATTTACCATCGACTACAATCCTCTATAAGCAATTGCATGACAGAATTCTACACACTCATAGCCAATAGAGACGTATACCTCAGAAGGTGGACATAACCCCAACGCTTCAATTCTCATTGTTTACAACCAACGTAACAATCACTCTCTTTTTACTTTATTATTTTCAGCTTTTGTTTACATTACTTGCAAAACAAGAATCCCCCCTTCTTACGAGACTTGCACCAAAAGATTAGTAATTTTACTTACTTGTTGGCCAAGCTATTCCCTGTGGGATCGACACCCAACCCAGGTTGGGTTCTATATTTGCTAACGACCGCTTTACACTCAAACGAGAGCTATAGATTGAGCGTTATCAACTTCACCGCTCTCAACCACCACTTGAAGTTCAGTTTCTCATATTTATAGCTAAAGATATTGCTCGAATTAATCACCTTCTTTATTCTAAAATCTTTTTTCCAGCAAGAAATAAACAAAGTGGTAGATAGTTCATTCTTGTCCTTGAATGAGATTTCTTTGAAAAAACTGGTCCCGTCGTCTTGAAGATTGCCAGGATATGTCGATCGAGAAGAACTGCACACCGTATTGGTTGCATCAACGGGCGTAGGTGTTTGATCATCATCTAGATATTCATGTCTAGATCATCCAACCTATCATCAAAGATGTCTTGTTTTTGTTCTTCTTCTACGTTCTGGTTTTCATTCTCTCTCATTTTTTCAACCACGTACACCCTTAACACTGGCCTGGATGAATCACTAAGATAAGCATGCAACCGAACCTGATCGGTTATATTGAAAGGCAGTACCCTCTGATTTTTAAAGGAGCTGCGCATGTAGCTGATGACGAGTTCTTCCGATTGAAAATTCAGTCCACAATAGTTGATGATTAAGTTCACAAAATCATCATACGAAACATCACTTTGGACTATCATAGTTATCTCTCTATCATTTCACCCTCCTTCTAACGCCATACATATCGATTGGTCTTCTCGATCCATTGACCATGACAATCCACCCCTATTGTTATTGATCCCTCCACTAGTGGTACCTAAATAAAGTCATTTGTTAAAAAAAGTTAATAGTGATTTCATAGTGCCGTAAATGAATCCCAACAGATGTGTAATCAATCGAAATAGATTACTTACCTGTTGGGATTTATGTTACGCTCTTGAAGCTGATTCAACAAATGAGTCATCTGTTGTAACAAGTGAATCATATATTGCAACAAACTATATATTTGTTGCAACAAATGAAGCGCCTGTTAGGATTGATGTTACAGTACTGAGGTACCTTTGAAGCTGATTCCAGCAAATGAGTGACATGTTGCAATAGATAATTAACCAGTTGCGACAAATGACTTACCTGTTGCAATAGACTACAATCTATTGGAATCGAGGTCAGGTTCTATTGCAAAAGGTTACTAATATATTGCAATAGATATTTACCGTCTGTTGGAATCGAGTTCAGGTTATGTTGTAATAGGTTAATAATCTGTTGCAATAGATTAATAATCTATTGCAATAGACAACACGTCTGTTGGAATCGAGTTCAAGTTTTGTTGCAACAGGTTACTAATCTGTTGCAACAGATATATATCATGTTGCGCCAGATAACTAATATGTTGCAACAGATGGTTAATATGTTGCAACAAATGACTCATCTGTTCGATTCATGTTACGACACTATAGAACCATAAAAATGAATCCAACATATGAGTCTTCCGGTGAAACAGATTTGTTTAAACAGATGGATCTTATGTTGCATTCATGTTCACGTGCATTCTATTGTTGAAAAAATAGCACAATAACAGTTACCCAAATGACAAATTCAACTAAAAATCATGATTTGACTTACCAAAGTCTCCTATGAAGTAATGCCAAAGTGGAAAGTGATGTACGAAATAAACTTTGACCTAAGAAATTGGTCAAATAGCAATAATAGCGGTAACAACAACAACAACAACAATGGTCAACAAGAAGAAGATGAAGATGATAATGAAGTAGAATATGATGAAAATGAAGCAGAAGATGATGAATTAAGCAGCAGTAAAAATTGCTAAGAGAGAGAAAACAATAATGAAAATGATAATGAAGTAGAAGATGATGATAATGAAGCAGAAGATAATGAATAAAGCAGCAGCAACAATGAATAATAAAAATCGCTAAGAGAGATAAACAACAATGGATGAGAAGAGAGAGAAAGATGCTTTTTTTCCTCCGTTTTCCGTTATATTAGGTAAACATTTGGATCATAGTGTAAATTTAAAAACTTTTGGGCAATTCTCAAATTTACCCAACTTTCTTAATCCATAATAAAGTAATTGTCACCTCCACTCAATTATTAAGACTTGTGTCACCTACATCTCATTTTAAAACTTTTTTGTCACCTACAGCCCAACACCCCCTTATTCTAAGACTAAGAACATGGTCGGCTCTACCTACTGAGAAAATAGGCAACTGCCTTAGGCCCCCAAATTTGAGGGGCCTCATTTATTTATTTATTTATGCAATAATAGATTATATACCTTTTATAAAAAAATACTAAATATTATTCGTAGAGAAAATTAATTTCTGATAAAAAAGTAAAGAATTATTAGAAGTTTGTGTATATTTAAACTTTAAAGTATTATGTCTCAAGAAAGATTAAATGCATTAGTTATATTGACGAAAAAAGAATTACTAAAGAAATCGCTATAAAAAAATATTAACAACTTTGCATCTCAAAAACTTTAAAATATAGACTTAATTAATAAAAAAAAAAATATTTTTTCTTAAAAATTTAATAAGAAAATATATTTATTTTTATTAAAAATTTAATGCCTCTATTTAACTTTCGTCTTAGACCACTAAAGTGCTTGAACCGCTCCTGACATAGAATCCATGAAGTTCAAATTTTGGCTCCATGCCGCGGCCGGAGTCTCGAGCTATATATTATGTATGTATGTGTCAATTAGGTAATGACATGTGATTTTTCTTTTTAAACTTAACCCCATGTTGCTTGTATAATTATGTTTGTTTAACATTTTCAATGACACAATAATGTCCCAAATCAATGATAAATTATGTCCACCAAATCGGTTTTTGTTTTATGCTACCTAATTGACTTTGTCCATTTCCTACTCCCTCTCATCCATTTTAAACTTACATTCTTATTATTAATTAATGTTGCTATTAATTAATGTTGCTATTTGCCTTAATTTTTAATCATAACTGAATTTTTTTTGGATTGCTCATTTTTTTAAGAGATGTAGGTCGATTGACCAAACCACATTCAATTATTATCTCTTTTGGTATATTTTTCGTATGTCATTTTATTTGATGTCTTTTGAAGTTTGCTTTGATAACTTCCACGTGACACCTGATTATTTCGATCCTAACAGTTAAATCGATAGTTCAAAATAATTATTATTTAAAAAATTAAAATATAATTAATTATTATTGTTACTCTATAAATATGAAGTGAGATTAATTAATATTGTATAAAAGAGAATAGAACTAAATAAAGATCTACGAATAAATAGAATTTTTTTTGTCAATTACTCTGATATTAAGATGACTGAAAAAAAAAAAAACATAATAAGTAAATGAACACAAAATAGTACTTCGTTATTTTTTTTTGGTTTCCCACCCGGCATTCGGTACTCGCATTGGAGCCTCAACTAATTCGGATCGCGCATGGGACCATTCCGGGGGTAACACTCCCAATAGGATTTTCTCCATACCCAGGACTCGAACTCGAGAACTACGGTTAAGGGTGGAGTAGTCTTACGATTACACTACAACTCATGTTGGTAGTACTTTGTTATTCGTGACTGAATAATATCAACCACCAAGTAAAATAATAAAAATATTTGCAAATTGATATCCAGTTCAGACGACTATATATACAAGTTGCAATATGAGACAATCAAATAAATACACAAACTTCGTCAGTTCTAACCCATTTTTATGGTACATGACATTACTTTCAATTTCATGTGATGTAGTCTAATTTGTCATGAAACTTCAGAAAAATTGAAAGACGTTATAAATTGTTTACCTTGAAATTTATTATAAATATTATCATTTAGTATTGCGACAGTTGTATGCGTGCCAAATTGCTCAGCCACATCATAAAAAAATTGGTTAAGAATGGTGGAAATGAGGGTAAGGAGGCCTGTGACTATATACGTGAACCAGTTTGCATTCAATCCATGATATTACCCCCCCCCCCCACCCCCCACCCCACCCCCCACCCCTTTAACTTTAATTTATGACGGAAAATTGTGATAAATAGTACTAATATATCTTTTGTTATATTTTGAATATGTATATGCCCCTGTCGTTAATTATTTGGATTGTATATACTGTTTACACTAACGGAGAGACGTGTGACACAATTCTATGCATTATGTATTTTTTATTTATTTTAAGGAAAAGGAACATATATAGCTTCGAACTATCATAAATAGTACGTATATACTATTTGTTATATCTTGGGTACATACATGTCTCTGCCATTGATTATTTGGGTTGTATATACCCACTACACTAACGGAGAGACACGTGACACAATTCTATATCTTTATCCATTTTTTGTTTATTTTATTTGAAATTAAATTAATCCATTCAACTATCCATCCGCATACCCAATTTAGACCCAAAATTAAAACCCTAAACCAATTATCCAAAATTGAAGGAGAGCCTTAGAGAAACTGGTAAAGTTGTTTCCATGTAATCAGGAGGTCACGGGTTCAAGTCTTGAAAACAGTTTCTGGCAGAAATGCAAAATAAGACTGCATACAATACACCTTTATGGTGGGGCCCTTTCCCGTACGTTGCGCATAGTGGGAGCTTTTGTGCACCAGACTATTCTTTTTAAATCAATTACCTGAAATTAAATTGACCCAGCCCAACTAAAGAATCTAACCCGACTTGGAATTAAAGATGCTCCCAGAGATAAATATCCACCAAACCATAGTATAAAAATGGGCAAACGCATAGGATTGTGTCACGTGTCCCTTCATTAGTATAAAAGATATGTACAACTCAAATGATTAACAATAATGGCATATACGTACCCAAAAAATAAAGATATATGCGTACCATTATGATAGTTCGGGATATATATGTCCCTTTTTCATAAAATAAATAAAAAATAGGTAAATGCATAGAATTGTGTCACATGTTCCTCCCTTAGTGTAAAGGGTATGTACAACTCAAATAATTAACGACAGCGGCTGTTATTTTTTATGTTTTTGGGTACAAGAATCTGTATATATATGCAACAACAACTTCAACCCAAGTTCAAGTCTAAGACAAGAACACTTATGAAGTTCCTTCACACCCTCAACACAAGATTATGAATAATCTATCCAAGAGGTATGTTATTTTTTCAGAAATAAGATGAAATAGAAATGTAAAGACAAGTCCCCCGACTTCATGGAGTGTCCTTAAGGAATAATTCTCCTTAATGTACCCGAGGTTATGGAATCTTCCTCCCAGGATAAAATGGCTTTCAATCTGAACAATAGTGGTACCTCAAATTGTTGGATTCTTCGAACTCACTCAACAGCTTAATGATCACACAGAGTTTTTGTACAGAAGAAGAGTATTTTACCTGTCTAAAATCATGTCTATACCTGAAGAATATATCAGGTATTTATAGCCTTAAATGTGTCCTTTCAGAAAGGATGCACTGGTTCAGCAGAAAGGCACCTATTCAGCAACAGTTACGTCTTTGCGCCCAGTTTGTGCTGGACATGTGCCTGATCTGCGGCCGCAGGTGACATTTCGCAATTTTCAATAGCTTCTATGCTACATCTGTGCCCACAGGTCGTGTACCTGCGTTGCATCTGCGCCCGCAGGTCACCCTACAGGGCGAAACAGTATGTCTTTTACCTCAAAGGGTCGCATTCCTCCGTGATGTGTTGCGTATGCGCTTGCATGGCGTCAAAATTGCGCCCGCACTTGGAGAAAAATAATTATATCAGAATTAAAATTTTACTTGTAAAACAAGTTTCAAATAAAATTTGTCTAAAAAGATAGATCTCATCGATCATTATCCGAATCCGAATCCGAATCTGAATCCGAGCGAGCGATGACGATGACGACGGCGCGAGGCACCACCTTGTTGTTACCTCACTATCCATTTGGAGTAAGTGTTCTTTATTATAAACACTACAAAGTTCCCTTCTCCCACCAATGTGGGAGAATTAGTGAACATTCCAAAATAAGAGTACACTTTCCAATTTGGTGACTCTTTTCCCTCCACCATTTTCCCCTCCATTTTTCATTCACACACACATTGAACCCAACAACAGCATATACGTACCCAAAGTATAATAAAGGTTATATATGTACCATTTATAATAATTCAGAAATATAAGTATCCCTTTTTCGAATTTATAAATTTGGGAGTAGAGAGTTAACTATAAGTATTACTTTCAAGTTCACATCATTCACATATGAATTTCTCCAAATTATAATCTTATTTAACAAATACTAGGTAAATATACATTTAGTATAAGCATTATAAGTACTTATTACCAGTGTTGTCCAAGCGAAAAAGCACAAAAAGTTTGTAAGATGCATTGGGCTTTAAGTGGAGAGCCCGCTAATAAATTGTGAGTTATAATGAAAAAATGTGTAAAGGAAGAAAAAATACATACATACATATATATATATATACACACACACATACTAGTGTTAGAATCGGACAGAATAAAGCAAACCACAAGTAAAAGAAAAATAAGAACAACACATCAAATTTACGTGGAAACCTTTGCAGGAAAACCACGGGCAGAGGCAGAGGAATTTCACTATGAAAGGAGAGGAGTACAATATGGAGAATGTGTGTATTTTCAAAATACTCAAAACAACCTACTAAATGCACTTATATAATACGTGCATACAAATAAGTCCTAGGCCCAAAATCACAATCATGGGTCACACCGCGAAACTTTCTGGGCCGGATCAACAAAATTCGGATCACAACTCTAACAATCTTCGCCTTGACACGAATTCTAATTCAGAACTCAAATCCATTTCAAGACAAACTCTCCATCTCTTCCGGAAAACATCTTAACAGCTAACACTAACCAAGTTCAAGCAATGCTCAAACTTGGGACTTGGTAGTGTCTTGGTCATCATATCAGCAAGATTATCATGAGTACTAATCTTGCTCACCACAATATCACCACGAGCAATAATTTCACGCATAAAATGATACCTAACATCGATGTGCTTTGTCTTCTCGTGAAATATCTGATCCTTCGTAAGGAAGATAGTACTCTAACTGTCGCAAAAGATCGTAGTAATCTGTAAGTCTTTGATAAGTTCACCAAACAGACCCTTCAACCAAATAGCTTCCTTGAAAGCCTCTGTAATAGCCATATACTCTGCCACAGTAGTTGACAAAGCAACTGTAGTCTGTAATGTAGCTTTCCAACTAATAGCACAACCACCAAGGGTGAAAACATAGCTTGTAAGGGATCTCCTTTTATCATGATCTCCTGCAAAATCAGAATCAACATACCCGATTACTCCATCTTTGTTTCGCCCAAACTGCAAACAAACATCAGCAAATCCATGTAAGTATCTGAAAATCCACTGAACTGCTTTCCAATGTTCTTTGTCAGAATTTTCCATGTATCTTCTAACTGCACTGACAGCATAAGATAAATCTGGTCGAAAACACACCATCGCATACATAAGAGACCCGATGGCACTAGAGTATGGAACTCGAGACATATAGTCACGCTCATTATCTGTCTTTGGAGATAAAGTGGTGAGATTTTAAAGTGAGCTACCAATGGAGTACTAAAAGGCTCGGCATTTTGCATATTTAACCTGTGAAGTACTTTTTCAATATATCTTTTTTGACTCAAGTATAACTTACAATTCTTTCTATCCCTCAGAATCTCCATGCCAAGAATCTTGTTTGTTGCTCCTAGATCCTTTATATTAAACTTCTTACTGAGCTAGGCTTTAACTTTTATTATCTCTCTCAGATCTTTTGCTGAAATCAACATATCATCAATATACAAGAGAAGATACACGAATGAACCATCAGTTACCTCCTTGAAGTAGACACAACTATCATAGTTGCTCCTCTGAAATATATAAGAGGTCATAAAAGAGTCAAACGTCTTATACCACTACCTGGGCGACTGCTTTAAGCCATAAAGAGACTTTTTCAATAAGCATACATAGTCCTCCTTTCCTGAGACTACAAAGCCTTCTGGTTGTTGCATATAGATGTCCTCCTCAAGTTCTCCATGTAAGAATGCAGTTTTGATATCCAACTGCTCAAGCTCAAGATTATGTATGGCCATAATACCAAGCAATGCTCGAATCGAACTATGCTTTACAACTGGAGAAAACACATCTGTGAAGTCAATACCTGGAACCTGACTGTAACCTTTAGCAACTAGTCTTACTTTATGCCTAGCATCTTCAACTCCCGATGTTCCTTCTTTCTTTTTGAATACCCACTTGCAACGGACAACTTTCTTATCGTTAGGTAATATCACCAGATCTCATGTGCCATTCTTATAAAGTAATTCCATCTCTTCCTGATTAGCAATCATCCATCAGCCGAAATTATCACAACTAACTGCCTCTGAGTAAGAAGAAGGATCTTCACCGGAATCAATACCTTCTGCTACACTCAATGCATAAGCAACCAAATCAGCTTCAGCATACTTCTGAGGAGGTCTAATATCTCTTCTAGTCCTGTCTTTAGTAATAGAATATTGTAGTGCCACTGGTGGTGAAGAAGAAATAGTATCACTCTGTATCTCCGGGCTAGACTGAGAAGTAGGCACTGATGTAGACTCTGCGCTAATTTACAGTTCAACATTGGTGCTTGACTTTTGCTGATTTATGTCACTAAGCTCATTTGGAGGTGAAGCACTAGATTCGGAGGGAGCCTGAAGCATGGCAGTTTCATCAAACGCAACATGCCTTCTAATTATAACCTATCTATTTTCTGGACACCAAAGCTTATAACCTTTAACACCAGGCTTATAACCCATAAATAAGCACTTGATAGATCTAGGCTTCAACTTTCCATTATCAACATGAGCATACGCAGGACATCCAAATATCCTTAAATCAGAATAACTAGTAGGAGTACCAGACCATACCTCTTGTGGAGTTTTTTTTATCAATCATGACTGAGGGAGAGCGGTTAATAAGAAGACAAGTTGTGAAAGAAGCTTCAACCCAAAAAGACTTGGGTAAACTAGCATTAGAGAGCATACAACGCACCTTCTCCATTATAATCCTATTCATTTATTCAGTCATACCATTCTGCTGCAGAGTATGACGAACTGTCAAGTGCCTCACAATTCCTTATGACTTGCACAGAGCATTAAATTCATTAGAACAGAACTCTAGACCATTATCAGTCCGAAAGAGTTTTACCTGCTTCCCTGTTTGCTTTTCAATCATAATATTCCACTCCTTGAAAGTAGGCAACACATCATTCTTTTGCCTTAGAAAGAACATCCAAACTTTTCTAGAATAGTCATCAATAATAGCCAACAAGTAATTTGCACCTCCTCTAGAAAGTACTCTAGAAGGACTCCAAAGATCAGAATAAATGTAATCAAGTGTGCCCTTAGTTGAGTGGATGCCTTTAGTGAATCTGACTCTCTTCTGCTTCCCGAAAATGCAGTTCTCACAGAACTCCAATTTGGTAATACTCTGCCCATAAAGAAGTCCTCTTCTTCTTAGTTCAACTATCCTGTTTTCTCTCAAATGCCCCAGGCGCATATGTCAAAGTTCAACAACGTCACTTTTTGATAGAGAAAAGGTAGAAACAGCTGCATCACCTGTAACAGTAGAGCCTTGCAGGACATACAAATTTACAAACTTTCCCTGTCCCTTCATCAAAACAAAAGCACCTTTAGTAACCTTTAGGACTCTACCTTCACCAGTGTACCTATAGCCGTTCGAATCAAGGGTACTCAAGGAAATAAGATTTCTCTTCAGGAGTGGGACATACTGTACATCATCAAGTGTCCTCACAACCCCATCAAACATCTTGATCCTGATTGTTCCAATACCATTTATTTTACAAGGTGTGTTATTTCTCATCAATATAGCACCTTTAGAGACTGTTGCATATGTTGTAAACCAATCCCGATTATGACACATATGAAACGTGCAAGCTGAATTAAGAATCCAATCCTCACAGAGTTTGGAGGTACCATCAAAAACTACCAAGAGTTCTCCAGCACTACTGCCATCTTCTACAAAACTGGTTTCACCAGACTTCTCTAGTTGGTTTCTCTTCGGTTTTGGAGCTTTTCTTTTCTCTCTGTTTTGTAGTTTCCAACACTCGAATTTGATATGGCCCTTCTTCTTACAGTAATTACAGGTTTTGTTTTTTATTTTGGATTTAGACATAAACCTATTATCACCCCCAGAATTCCTTTCATGAGTCCTTTCTCAAACAATGAGACCATCTTCTTGAGTCTCCGACCCATTCACAAGATGTTTCATCTTCTCCTTAGAGAACAACGCATCATAGATTTCATCAATCGTCAGGGTATCATGAATATATAAAATCATATCCCTAAAGGTCGTGTATGATGCAGGTAGCGAACACAACAAAATCAACCCTAGATCTTCCTCATCGTACTTAACCTCCAGAGTCTCTAAATCAGAGACGATTTCCTTAAATACAAGTAGGTGATCCTCCAAAGACGCACCCTCAGACATACGATGGGAATAAAGTCGTTGCTTGAGATGCAACTTACTTGTTAGGCTCTTCGTCATACACAGTAATTCCAGTTTCAACCACAACGCAACGGTTGTGGTCTCCTTCAAAACATCCTGTAGAATCTGATTGGATAAATGAAGGTGGGTCTGAGATAGAGCCTTCCGATCCTTACATCGTTTGTCCTCGTCCGTCCATGATAAGGGCATCTTCTCAAACCCTAATAAAGTATCGTCCAAATCCATCTGCGCGAGCACAGCCCACATCTTAACCTGCCATAACAAAAATCTGGTGTTGCGATCTAACAGCGCAATATCATACTTCATGGTTACCATCCTCGAAAAAATAATCGAACAGGCTCTGATACTTGGGTTGTTTTAAGTATTCTGATAATACACACATTCTCCACATTATACGCCTCTCCTTTTATAGTGAAATTCCTCTGCCTGTGTCCGTGGTTTTTCCCGCAAGGGTTTCCACATAAATCTATTGTGTTGTTCTTGCTTTTCTTTTACTCGTGGTTTGCTTTATTTTGTCCGATTCTAACAACTAGTGCTAAGACCGAATCCAAACTCATGATAATAATATTTTAATAAAAATATAATATGTATCATATCTTCTTAAAGCATAATTATAGAAATTAGTGTAACGTTAAACATGCATTATTGATAAGTCCTCATAATTACTAAAGTTTTTTAGTTATTTAATTAGATAATTTTGAGCAAAAAAATATGATTTATGAGAAAGGAAGTTTGGTAGGAGGATGAGCAAATAAAAATAACTTGATATTTTGTAAGTGACATGATTTAAATTATATAAAATAGTTACAACTCGAGGAAAATCATACACTGAAAAATATGAACATTTTTATGATTTGTGAGCGTATAATTTTTATTTATTGATAAAAATGATTATTTTGATAGTTATTAAGTTTTAATTTTGCTCATAATACTTTACGGGATAAAAGTTTGTGTTAGTTGAATTTGGTGATTTAAGTCTAGTATTAGTCAAAATTAAGGAAAAAAATAAATTCATTGAATAAACCTCAAGAACCAGTTTAGTTTTTTATATATTTTTTATGCTTAAAATATTAATTATTAATTAAATAAAAAGTTGATCTAATTTAATTTAACTTTAAATTTTAATCAAAGTGACTATTAAAAAGTGTCACATAAATTAAAATAAAGAAGAAGAATAAGTAAGTTCTTATAGTGCTTCAGTTGAAAATGTAACGTACATAGCTCCAAAATTGGCTAAATTTTACCAAAATGCATAATGACAAATATGTAAAAATAATTTAATACTTCTTTCGATTCGTATTATATGATATTTTTAGCTTGGATATAGTTTCTATGAAATTAATTACCCTTATAAAGTAAAAAATAATATCTTTATTAAATTACTAGGAAAAATATCCCCGCTTAGCGCGGTTAGGAAACATATTTTTCTTTACAATTATGAAAGCAAGAAATATTTTTTATGTATATAAATAAAGGTAAATACATTATGTCTACATTTAGTTTAAAGCATTTATTTCTATGAGAATTAGAAAAGCTTATGATATTGTAAATGCATAAATAAAGAAAAACTAAATGCTAGTAATAAATATAAAAACGGTAGATTTACTGGAAAATTAAAAAAAAAAAATATGAAGAGACAAAGGAAATAAAGGGGAATCATGTGTTGTTAGCTTGCTATTCATTTGCACCAAAATGATGTATAATAGTTGATGCTTGCTTTTCATTTTTTATGCCATAAAATTGTGAAGTCATTTATAGTTGATGCTTGCTTTTCATTTTTTATGCCATAAAATTGTGAAGTCATTTACATTTGAAGTGAATATGAGATTTATTATAAATTCAATTCAATTAAATGAAGGATAGATTATGCAAATCCCAAACTTAAGAGATTATATTATCCAATATTCCTTATTTTTTAAAAATTTACATTAAATCTCAATTTTCAATTTTACTCTTGATACATATCGACAAAACCCCACATCATATTTCTAGTCCACCATTAACTCATGCAATATATATATTTTTTTCAATGATTACCTTTCTTAAAATTTCTCCCAAATTATACACATATTTTTTTATTTTTTAAAAAATAAGTATTTACAATAAAATATCAGGTTGTAAAATTTCCAATATTCAAAGTCCAAACATGGAAATCACGAAATGGACAACACGAAATTGAAATTGATCGCATCATTATATTAAATCAAGGATCTTCCTTCCCGATTTGCTATCCTCCATTAAAGCATGCAACTATTTTTTTTCACAATTTCCTCCTCTAAAATCTCTCCTAATTATTTTTTAAAAAAAAATCGATTGATACATATATAAAAAAATTTAGTTATTCATACATGCTTAAATTAATATTAGTATGAAATTCTTCGGTGATAGATATAGATGATACATATTTTTTTGTTAATCAGATTGATACATATATAAAATATTAATTTGTTGGATACATTTTCATAGTGTAACGGTGATTCATATGAATGATAGTTTTGTTATCAGTATATGAGTGATACATTTGTTGACAGTGTAGGAGTGATACATTTTGCTGTTAGATTATTGGTGATATATTTGTATTGACAATGTATGAGTGACACATTTACTTTCAGATTATTGGTGATACATACATTTATTTCAGCTAAAAAAAATTATCACTAATAAAACTTTTTAAACTAATGCAGACAATATTAATATGAATCACAGAACTTTCATAAATATTTAATATGAATCATATAAAAATCATAGAAATACAACCAAATGTATCACACATATTTCAGATGTATTACACAGTAATCCTCCTCCGACAAATAATAATTCAGATTTTCAGATGTATCACGTATTCAAATAATAATTCCTCTTCTCCTCCTTCTCTTCTTCATTCACTTCCGTCGACGACGACGTATTAGTCTGCAACTCCGGTGTTTCACTGTCAGAAATTGGCGTAGGATAGGCGGCTTGAGCACCCCTTTCATCTCTTACCACTATTTCTTCACATAATTGCCCAGAAATAGGCCAAATTTCCTTTCAAATGACTGAAACAGTCGCAACATCAGTGCCAATATTATCACGATCAGACTTCTCAATTTGCATAGTAGAATCCTTTGAAATATTAATTTGAGCCTCCACCTGTGAATTATAATGCATACAATTGCTAACAATCATACCACTATCATCAATTTTATCGTTTAAAATTATCTTGTGCACCAAATCCCATTTCTCATCCTACGGCTGCGTTTCATTTCTCCGACTCAATTTGTTCGTTTGAAATTTGAAAGTTGATTGGGGATATTGCTGATTTTGTAAATCTCATTAATTCATTGTGTAACTGATTGTGCATAATTAATTCATTATGTTACTGATTATGCGTGATTTTCTCTACAGAATAAAAGAGAATTTGTTACTTCCTTAAATAAATATCTACTTAGTTTTAAATGTATCACTTTTTATATGGATCACCTTATAGCATATATATGTATCACGATTTCAAAAAACCGGGATAAGATGTAATTAACAAAATAGTTGGATAAAATGTAATACCACTTAAAGATTCAGGAATTTATGTAAGTTATCCTTAAATGAATGCAATATTTATCCACATTCAATGGGTTATCATAATCTTCCATTCCCACTACTATACATTAACTTTGTAAAGAATTAATATTGGCAACAAATGTGAATATGTTGGTTGATGACTTTTTAGCTTTCTAATTGAATACACATGGGTTGTTCTTAATTTTCAATTATATTTAATATTCTGTAAACTCTTAAGATGAAATTTATGCCTTTTTAAAATTAGGAAAATGATAAAAAAAATAACCAAAAAGAGAAAAGAATAAAGAATAATGAAAGTCATAGAGAGGTCCCTCCCCCCCCCCTCTCTCTCTCTATAAATATATATATATATATATATATATACATTATTAAATATATATTTAATTTTAAGTGAAATTACTTGTTTATTGTCTCTTTTTTCGTAATATATACATATAGATAATATATTTCCGTACATGGTTGTATTATCGAGGAGAACTGATTTTGTACGTTATAATTTTTTTATTTTTTTTAGCTTTACAGTCTTTTTATAAGAGATCTACATTTTAGACATAAGATATCCCCATTCTGACGAATAAGAGATTTTTTAGAAAAATTGCATTTCCTCATATTTTATTTAATATACATTTAATGTATTTTGTAAGTTAGAATATAATTATCTTCACTAATTTTCTCCACTAATTTAAGGAGAAAGGAAGAAAAGGGTAACTTTTTAAAAAAAAAAAAAAAAAAAGGCAACAAAATAAGAAAAGTAATATGGTGTAATACTCTTAACTAATAGAACATAAATATTTGGCATAATTGAATGTGTATGGGGTAAATGATTCACAAATCTTTGCAAATATTCACCTCTAATTTTTACTTCATCTTTTGTCAATATTTTCTTAATTGCTTTGTCCTAATTTTTGCCTAAAATTAGTAAATTAAAATTCACATTTTACTCCAAATTTTATGCCAACATCTTCTTCCTCTTTCTTTTTATATTCTTTTATCATCTTAATACTTCAATATATATACATCCTTTAAACTTTATATATGCTTATTATATAAAGGACTCCTAAAAAAAAGGGAAGAAAAGGAGTAGACGAATATAACTCTCATAAACTTTTTTATATATACTTTATTGTATACATACAATACAAAGGGAAAAAAATATTAAATACACTCTCTTTCGCGTTCCTATTGAATTCATTTCCGATTTCTTCGACATACCTTCAATAATCAAAATGTCTTCTTCATCCTCGTATTTCCTCATCGGACCTTTTATCATCAATATCATAAGAGCACAACCAAAGATGCACAAGGTACATTACCCAATGTAGTAGTATTAAATTCAGTAGAAGCAAAAATGAAACTTCCAAAGTAGCAGTAGCAAATAGAGAGTTGTTGCTTCATCCGCCATTCATGTAAAAAAGAACGATGATATGGTTTCAATCGATTCGGCGGCCATTGTCGTCGTTGGCTTAAAATTATTCGTCACTGATTCTTCTTTATTTCAAGATTCAATTTTTCTGAGAAAATTTTTGAACTCTGTACTTTCAAGATTCAATTTTTCTGATAAATTTTTTGCTTTTCCTAGGTCTACTGGACGATCTTTGGTGTAATAGAATCGACGGTTGACAATGGCGGTGCAAGCGACGGGTTCAAGGTCGTCACAAGTAGATGAAACAGAAGGTACTCGAATCATTGAAAATTATGAGAAATGGTGATTGTAAGAAAGGAAATATTGGATGAGCAGAAATAATACCTCGGATCTTCAATGGTTGTCAACCGTAATTTTCCTACTTCTGAAGAAAGTTTTTTTTCACAACTGAAGCGGCACCCACAAAAATCAAAACTCACAACAATCAAAGCGATATTTCTCTTTTACAACTAAAGCGACGGACGCTCAGCGGCCCCTTTTTCATTGATGAGTTGCTGGAGAGTTGTTTGATGGTGAGTTGGTCGGGTTGTTTGCTGCAGAAATTATTTTATTTTATAGAGTACCTATTTAAGTAGAGTTATTTAAAGAAATATTGATAACCTTTTGAATTCTGAAAATTGATAAAGTTGTGGAAAATAAAGAATAGTAAATGAGAAGGTGTAATTAAGAACTATTAACTATTTTAATATAATAAATAAATAGAGAAAAAATTGAGAAAAAAGAAAAAAGGGAATGGAGGCTTTAGAAGTATGTCACATTAGCAGTCTAAGCCTCCTTTATATATATATATATATATATATATATATATATATATAGATTCTCATTTAAGTGGTATCAATTTAATATTATTTCTTGATTATGTAAACTTTTATTTATTTATATAATATTAATTTGAATTTTTTATTAATACATTTTTAATTATGTAAAATAAATTATTTTTAATTAAATATGAAAACCAAAATACCATGTTATAATATGAATTCACAATAAGTTGATGATGAGACCTAAATTGTCATATAATATGAATAGTTCCATGAATAGGGGGAAGAAAGAAAAAAGATAACTTACATATATTTTGGATTTTTAATGGGTTTTAATATTTTTTTCTCATAACTTTATTTAATGTAAAATTTAGGTAAACCCCAACAAGTGTATCCATATTTACATGTTATTTTAATTTTTTTCAAAATCTCATAAAATTCCTCTTTGTATGATTTCAGATATATATAATGTAAATCAGATAGATCTTAATGATACATCTTATTAATTGACTGATTAGCTTTACTTAATGGTTGTAACAGTTAGAAAATCATTAAATTAGCTATTAACTCAATCAACCAACTAGATAACTAAAGAAAATCCCTCAAAAAATAGTAATTAATTAGTAATTACAATTTTGAACAATTTCATTTCGATAATCGTTTTGCAGATTTATTCTCCATCATTTTTTTCGAGGTTCTTGATTCTTCTTGAACTATTTTCAATGAATATTTCTGAATTATTATGTCATTCCAATGTTTGGATTAATGATGTCAAGTACGAGGGCTGTAAGAGTGATGCCATTGTAGTGTGATTTTTTTTCATTTGCAGACTCCTTCTTCTTCTCATTTTATTTTTCTTCGTGCTAATTATTTTTTTTCAACTATTTGCAATGAATATTTTTGTGTTATTACGTCAATGCGATATTTGGATTAATGATGTCAAGTACGAGGACTATAAGATTTGATTTCGATCATTGTTGTAGAACTTGAAATCAACGAAACAAAGAAAAGAATTGAAGTTCGATACATTGTTGATGGAAACTCATCTCCCTTATTTATCCGTAATGATATGGGTGTAAAGCTATACATAGAGATCCAAAAAACTATCCCCGTAGAATGTTGTATAAGTATTCGTAATGATATGGGTGTAAAGTTATTCATTTCTCATAGAATGTTTATAAGTATCTGTTATTTTAGATTCTTGTATCTTTTTTGGTTAATATGTATCTCGTAAAATATTTTGACAGTATTAGTATGTATATTTCTGTGTTTTTATAAGTTGTGTCTCTTTGTGATAATATGTATCTGTTAAAAGTTGCTTTAAGTAATGCATGTGATTTATTTTTTTATTCTCTCCATTTTTTTAACATACAACTCTAGTCAAATTGGGATTCTTATTTTTGGTAGGAACTGATTAGTTATTATTTTTGGTAGCAAATAGGTTATTTTTTTATGGTAAGTTTAACCTATTTTTGGTTGTAATAACCACAAGAATTATATCTATCACATCACCAAAAGAAATTTGGGATTATCTGAAGAAAGAATATGCTAGAGATGAAAGAATCTGCGGAATATATTGAATTTAATAAGAGAGTTGGAGTTGCAGAGAATGAAAGACTCTGAGACAGTCAAAGAGTACTCTGACAGATTACTTGGCATTGTTAACAAGGTAAGATTACCAGGCACTGAATTTAAAGATTCAAGAAGTATTACAAAAAATCTTGTTACGGTACCCGAAAGATATGAAGTATGTATAACTAACTTGAAAAATACACAAGATCTGTCCAAGATTACTTTGGCGGAGTTGTTAAATTCTTTTCAGGCACTGGAACAAAGAAAACTTATGAGGCAAGATGGTATAGTTGAAGGAGCCTTAGCAGCCAACTACAAAACTCAAAAAAGGGATAAAAATTTAAAAAATTACCCACCTTGTGAGCACTGTGGGAAAATGGGTCATCCACCATAAAGATGTTGGAAAAGTCCAGAAGCAAAGTGCATCAAGTGCAATCAACTTTTCCATGAAGCAATGATTTGCAAAAGCAATTTTGAAAACCATGAAGCAGATGCACGTGTGGTGAATAAAGAAGAAGAAGACCATCTTTTTATTGCAACATGTATCTCAAGTAAGGTTTCAACAAATTTTTGGTTGATTGATAGCAGTTGCACCAACCACATGACTTATAACAAGAGTTTGTTTATAGAATTAAAGCCTACTGAAATATTCAAAGTTAGGATCGAAAATGGTGACCAGATTCTTGTTGAAGGAAAAAGAACCGTTGTCATCAAAATAAGTTCAGGTAATAAAGCAATTTCAAATGTTCTTTATGTACCTGATATTGATCAAAACTTATTGAGTATTTTTCAGTTGGTAGAAAAAGGATACAAAGTAGCATTTGAGGATAAACATTGTTTCATCAATGATGGCGCTGGAAAAGAAGTTTTAAACATTAAGATAAGAGGTAAACATTTCTTATTTGATTTGATAAAAGATGTTTCTGTAGAACATGAAAACGATCATGGGCTGAAAAAATTAGAAGATGATCCTCTAATTGAAAAAGCACAAGCAATATGTGAACCTCCTAGGTTTAACGGAGATTTCACTGTTCCTAAAGGGATTGAAGTAATGGAGGAGTTACCTATGTTTCAAAAAAATAAAATGGGTAAATTCAAATTCAAAATGTAAACGAAGCAGGAAACTGTAACACTCTAATGTAAGCATTGCTAATCGAGTTTGAATTTGCAAAATTGACAATTGACACAAAAGAATTGGGAAATTTTATTAATCATAAACTGTGGATCGATTACAATTATTAAGGGAAGAAAACCAGACTATAATCTCCATATCCTGCATGGTGTCGCCATTAATGACCTATAAGTGAAGTGAGAATGATAGTTAAGAAGGGAAGAAGATTAGAGAAGACAGAACGAAGAAGAAGCAGAAGTTTGTAGAAAAGATTACCAATATTTCCATAACTGGCTTTCCCTTTAGCTGTGTAGATATTTATAGATGTCTTTGCCACATCAGCTCACTTAACAGTTGGACCCACTACTAAGCCTCAATCGATCTCTTATTCTCAATCTAATTTTCCCTCAATTCTCTTCTTAGGATATAACAATCCCTACCCCTGCAAGAACGACCTTATCCTCAAGGTCAAGAATGAGCCATACATTGTGGAAATCTACTACGAATATAGGACCAATCTTCCCATGTTGCTTTAGCTGGACTCATATTGGACCACTGAACAAGCACCTTGACAGCAACAGTGTTATTCAGTTTGATGAGACGACGTTTGATGATGGAAATGAGTTCAACCAAGATACTACCTTCAGGACTACAAATGGGGGGTTGTTGTTGTGAGACTACAATGGTCATGAAAACAGGGTGGATTCATGACCCTGGCGGCAACTCTAAATGGTAAACTACTGTTCCCACCCTATCCATTATCTTGTATGGGCCATAAAATTTAGCACTCAGTTTAAGATTTATGTGCACCTCCACTGATGCCTATCGTTAAGGTTGGAGATTAAGATAGACCAAATCACTTACTGCCAATGTCCTCTCCGACCTTCATTTATCAACGTAAAACTTCATCCTCGCTTGGGCCACTGATAAATTATCTTTTAATTATTGCAACAGTAATTGTCTACGAGCAAGATCTTCCCCCACCTGAGTATGAATAGAATGGCCTAGGTATCCCATAGGTAACTGTGGGGGAGGAAACCCATACAACGCCTCAAATGGAGTGGTTTTGAGGGCACTATGGTGGTTGGTGTTATACCACTATTCCGTCAGGTGCAACCACCTAACCCATTGCTTAGGATTAGCAAACATCATTGCACGAAGATATGTTTCTAAGCATCTATTTAGTCGCTCCATTTGACCATCTGCTTGGGGGTGGTAGGCTGTTGTAAGGTTAAGTCTAGTACCCAATGCCTTGAAAAGTTATTGCCAGAATTTTCTAGTAAAGACTGACCCTCTATCTGTGACAATAGATTTAGGTAGTACATGAAGTTTTTAGATCTCCTTTAAGAAAACATCTACCACCTCTTGTGAAGAATATGGGTGTTTAAGTGCAATAAAGTGACCATATTTGGTCAGTCTGTCCACCACTACTAATACTGAATTCTTATTGTAAGATATAGGTAATCCATTTATAAAATCCATGCCTATGTCTTACCATGGGGTCTCAAGAATTGGTAGAGTATGTAACAGCCTTGGAGACTGAACATTTTTAGTTTTAATCCTCTGGCATACATCACACTCAGACACCCACTGTAAAATGTCCTTCTTCATGTGTGGCCAATAGAAATTCATCTTGATTCTTCTATAAGTAGCTTGTTGCCCAGAGTGACCACCTAATGGAGATAGATGTAGGAATTCCCAAATCTTTTTCCTTAAATCATTACCTTTCCCAATGAGTAGCTTATGATCATATCGGATGGTACCCTGTTGTAAAGAATACTTGCCTTGTGGTCCAGGATTAGTGATGAGATCCGTCAAGAGTTGCAAGGAATAGGGGTCATGTTCATAGCTAAGTACAACTTCTTACATCCATGTTGGTCCTATAGTGGTGATAACAGCTAGTGTAGACTCTGTTTCATGCCTTCTGGAAAGCGCATCAACAACCCGATTTGCAGTGCCTTTTTTGTATTTTACTTCATAGTCCATGCCCATCAACTTAGTCAAACCCTTTTGCTGTAAGGCAGTGGTCACTCTTTGCTCTAATAGGTACTTTAAGCTCTGATGATCAGTTTTGATAACAAAATTTCCACTCATCAAATAGTGTCTCCATCTGTCCACAGCAGCCAAAACTGTTATATACTCTTTTTCATAGGTGGAAAGACCCCAATTATTGGGAGCTAGAGTTTTGCTAAAAAAAGCAATCGGTCTACCTTCCTGCATTAGCACAGCCCCAATACCTCTAGTGCATGCATCAGTTTCCACAGTGAACTCCTTGTTGAAATTAGCTAGAGCTAAAACAGGGGCAGTTGACATTGCACCTTTTAGCTCCTGGAAAGCAGACTCTACATCAACATTCCAACTGAAAGAGTTTTTCTTCAATAAATTCGTGAGAGGTTTACTAATCCACCCATAATTCCTGATGAACCTCCTATAGTACCCAGTCAAGCCTAAAAACCCTCTTAATGCTTTGATAGACTTGGGAATAGGCTAAGTAACCATACTGTAATTTTTGTAGGGTCAGTAGACACACTAGCCCCAGTTATTATGTGGTTAAGATACTCAACCCTGTCTTTCCCAAATGCACATTTAGACCTTTTAGCAAAAAGTTGCTCCTTCCTCAACACTCCTAACAACCTTTCCATATGAATAACATGCGCGCTTAGGATGGAACTATAAACTAGTATGTCGTCAAAGAATACCAATACAAATTGTCTGATATAGTCTCTAAATACATAGTTCATCAGACTTTGAAATGTGGCTGGTGCATTGGTGAGGCTAAAGGGCATTACTTTGAACTCATAGTGACCCAAGTGAGTTCTAAATGCCGTTTTGGAGATATCATCTGCATGCATCCTGATCTGATGATAGCCTGCCCTAAGATCGATCTTAGAAAATATGGAGGCACCATGTAATTCATCCAACAAACCATCTACTAAGGGAATAGGGAATTTATCCTTCACAGTCATTTTGTTAAGCTCCCTACAATCAACGCAAAACCTCCAAGTTTTATTCTTCTTTTTGACCAACAACACAAGGGAAGAAAATGAGAAGTGGCTGGGTTGGATAATTCCATTATGCATCATCTCTTTAATCTATTTTTCAATCTCATTTTTCTGAAAAAAATTATATCGGTATGGTATGATACTTACAGGTATGGCATCAGGTTTCAGAGGAATAGAGTGGTCGTGATATCTTTTTGGAGGCAAAGAAGTGGGCTCAAGGAACACATCTGCATACTTCTCTAAAGTAGAGTTGATAACCCCTGGTAAGTTCTCCTTCTCAACTATCTCATTTGCAGACATAGTTAATAGATGGGACCAAAACACCTTTCCATTCTTGAATAATTATTTTAGGTTGGTTGCTGACATAGACTTCAGTGAGGCTTCATGATATAATCCTTTTAACTTGACCGTTTTTCCCTGATGAGTGACTTGAGCTTCATAAGCTATAAAGTCCAATAAAATTGGATTATGGTTCCTCATCCAATCTCCTCTTAGTATCATATCAGCAGCCCCAAGCTTGATGAGCCTTACAGAGTCCTCAAATTCCACACTCTGAATTACCCATTTAAACTTAGGACAAATATGGTAACTCACTACCAAACTTTCATTAGCAACTGTCACCCTCATTGGATGAGATTCCTTAATTACACAATCCATTTCCTTAGTTGTTTCCATGTCTAGGAAACTATGTGTACAACCAGAATCCAATAGAATGGTGAGCTCTTTTTTTAACATTTGCCTCGGAGTCTGGTAGTATTTGGGATCTCAATTCCTGATAGAGCATGTAAACGGATGGCCTCATCCATGGTCTCTTCTTCAGTGAATGGAATGTCTTCTTCCACTATCTCTTCATTTACAATTTCACCTTACACTTCTTCTTGATTTATCTCACCTGAAATAGCATTGAGCTGCTTGGATTTACACTGATGACCATAGACATATTTATATCCATATTTATAACACAACCCTTGTAATCTCCTATTCTCCCTCAAGCTACTACTCCCGGGTACTAAGGCTCCTTGATTGTATTTGTTGAACCTAGTAGCACCATTTGGATTTTTCTGATGTTGAGAACCTGTAGGTGTAGCATTTTTATCCCATGTAACCCTTTTTCTTTTACTATTTGACTCTAATATCTTCTCCTGATGTCAAGCCTTATCCACTGCTTGAGTCAAAGTGTAGGGGTCTAGCATTTTTACTATGTGTTTAATCCCTTCCTTTAAGCCTTCAATAAAAAATCCCAAGAAAAATTCCTCCAAAATTGTAGGGTTTCTCATCATTACCCAAGCCTTGAGATCTTTAAACCTTTCTAGGTATTCATTCACCGTGCCCGTTTGTTCCAATTTTTTAAACTCTCCTAGCAGATTCATGGTACTATTAATGGAATCAGAGAACCTTTTACAGATTTCCTCCACAAACTCCCCCCATTTCACTACACCTTTACTAAGGTGGAATGAAAAATACCATAATTCTGCTCTACCATTCAAATGCAGTACTGCCATCTACAGCTTTTCCTTGGGATTTTCAACTTCATTATAATGAAAATACCTCTCACACTTATGTAACCATGATTGGGGATCTCCTTCCTCAAAATATGGAAACTCAACCTTGTGACTAAAGTTACTTATCTGATTTTGTGGTGCAGGTGTATTCTCCAATTCTACCGGTCTATGGCGGTTACCGGAACCTCCAGCTGATGATGTTACTCCTAGCGGCGCCCCCAATATTCCATCTCTTTCGGCCATCATTTTATCCATCAGTAGATCTAGTTTTTTGCCTAGATCATCGATTTTGCCATCTGTTATTTCTGTTTTCTGATTTTCCTCTGCGATGTGGTTTTGTAACTGAAATTCCAATTTCTTTATATTTTCCTCCATAGCTTTCGATCTTGTTTCTATAATCGTTATGTGTAATGGCCAGGACGTGGCTTTGATACCAACTATAACACTCTGATATCAGCACTGCTAATCGAGTTCGAATTCATAAAATTGACAATTGACACAAACGAATTGGGAAATTTTATTAATCATAAACTGTGGATCGATTACAATTATTAAGGAAAGAAAACTAGACTATAATCACCATATCATGCTTGGTGTCGCCATTAATGACCTGAGAGTGAAGTGAGAATGATAGTTAAGAAGGAAAGAAGATGAGAGAAGAGAGAACGAAGAAGAAGCAGAAGTTTCTAGAAGAGATTACCAATATTTCCATAACTGCATTTCCCTTCAGCTGTGTAGATATTTATAGATAGCTTTTCCACATCATCTCACTTAACAGTTGGACCCACTACTAAGCCTCAATCGATCTCTTATTCTCAATCCAATTTTCCCTCAATTCTCTTCTTAGGATATAACAGAAGACATGTCAAAAGAATTTAATAGTTAAGGGTTGCATTCAAGAAGTGAATTTAGTTTTCTGCAAGCCAAAAGATGAATCTGCAAATTTATTCGCAAGGTCACTTTCGATTATGAAGTGTGGAGATCCCATGCCAGAAGATCATAATTTTGCAGTTTCTAAAGCAAGGAGGAGTGTTAAAAGTTGTTTTAAGTAATGCACGTGATTTATTTTTTTATTTTCTCCATTTTTTTACATACAACTCCTAGTCAAATTGGAATTCGTATTTTTGGTAGGAACTGATTAGTTATTATTTTTGGTAGCAAATAGATTGTTTTTATATGGTAAGTTTAAAATAACCACTATTTAAGGAGGAGTTGATGATCAATAATATGCAGTTTTACCAGAAAAGAAAAATAAACTTCTCTGCATCTTTTCTCTTCTAACTTATCTCTATTTTCAATTTTTAAGAGTATTAAAACCAATAGTATCTCATAGAATATTTGGTTGTATTAATTTGTATCTTTGAGAGCGCAGTGTAGAATTGCACATACATATATTGACATATGTCTATTTATCTGTTAAACTAATATCTTTTATTTTACGTTTTAACATACATTAAGATATAAGTTGACAAAACGTTACTAATCTACTTAAATATGTATCCATCACATATGTATAGTTGTAACAAACTTGTATATGATAGAAATAATCATATATATGTAAAACACTTCAAACAGCAAAAAACTACTGGAATACAGATTATAGATAAGTTTAAAGATGCAAAACACTTGAAATAATTTCTAAAAGAAAATCATTGAAATACTCAACTGGAATACTTCAACAGTAATACTTCTTAAATGAACATACATTCAAACAAAACACTTTAACTTTGATTCAACCTATGAAATCATCCTCACTATTTATTGAAAATTAATGATTCGGATGACGAAGACATGCATCTCATCTTTCTTGTGTTGCTTAATCTCAAGCATAAGTAAATATTTTGTAATTTGTCCAATGTAATTGAACGGTGAAATATTGAGATAACAATCAAAAATTGCCTCGACAAACAAGTCAAGTACAAGTTTGTTAAAAAGACATTTATAAAAAAAGATAAAAAAAATATATATCTCTTACAGTCATAACATGTATCTCTCCTGTACATATTACAGTCAAAAATTCTAACAAGAGATACATATAATAAAGTTGTTACATAGAAAGAGATATAAATGAGAAAAAAAATAGATGTATATAACTTGATCAACATCAAAAATCAGTCACCAATTTGTTTAGACAAATACTTAAAAGTGTTATATATTTGCACCTAAAAACAACATAACTAAATCTACTCAATTGAAATCACTTTATTTTCATATGGAATAATGAAAGTGGGTTTAGGTCTTGGTGGATCTTCACTATTGCAAACGTAGTCAGTCTCAGCCTTGGCATGTTCATAATTGCACAAGAGTAAAGCATATCTCATTCAAAGAAATTCAGCATCAATTCCAAAATATGATACTTGTAGTCCATCACTTAGAAACTTAGAGAACAAAGCAACAAATAGACCACAATTCCTGGATAATTTATTATTTATTAGTAGGCTAAAACATTTACATAATAAATGAATAGAAAATGTTAAATAAAAATGATACAAAAAATTATAGTATAACAAATTTAAAAATAATAGATACATAATTTTGCACATGTAACATAACAAAAATAAACAACACATGTAACAAAACTAAAATAACAAAACTAAAATAAATAACACATGCAGCATAACTAATATAACAAGAGATACATAATTTTACACATGCAACATAACTAAAATTAACAGGAGATATATAATTCTACATATTTAACAAATTAAAATTAACGAGAGATACAAAATTATGCATATGTAACTGACTAAAAATAACAACAAATACATAATTATGCACTTGTAACTGACTAAAAATAAGAAGAGATAAAAAGAGATTCAAGAAAATTAAAATAAACATTCGAGAGATACAACCTTATCCTTAATTAACAAATTCAGATACTAAGAGATACAAGAAAAATGCACAGGTAATTTTTTTTAAGATTTAAGAAAACTGTATTAGTAATTTGCTTAATATACAAACATATAATATCTTCATAAAAAATTTTCTTGACGTAACTTCATCATCTCTTCGTTTTGCACTACGAAAACTAATTTAAGAACCTCTTTCCTTCTTTGTTTTAAGTGCTTTCTTTAATTTCTTCATCATAAAGGAATAGTTATTTTTTGATCGATTTTTGCTCAACGCTTTAAATTACACAACTTTCAACAACAATGAAGACAAACTAATTTAAGAAAAAATGAGGTTGAAAGTTTATTGTGGATGAATCAATTCACAGTAAACGTTGAACCTAATTTTTTCAACAACAATGAAAGTTTATTGTATTTCATCTCAAGAAATTGTTGAATTTATTAATATGAAAAATAAAGATGAAGATGGAAAAACTTGCGTAATTTAAAAATCGAATAATAGGGGGATAATTGCAGCAATTACTGCATGATTTGCGTCGCACCTTCAAAATTCTGAAGGAGTTAAGATAATAATGGCAAGAAATCAGTAAAAATGGGGCTCTTTTAGGATGTATCTTTATCCTTAGGTTAAAAGGGGAAAAATAGGGATTTTTATAATATTTTCAAATTGAAGAAATTTTTAGTATTTTTTATATCTTAAGTTGTGCTTTTATGAAATTTTTCCTTATTTAATTATATGATATCCCAAATTTTGATATTTGTGATATATATCTTTAGCCTTGATACATATGCATTGTGATAAAACTGTAATTTAGTGGTTAATTAAATAAGGAAGTAACTAATTTTTAATTATTACAGGGAATAAAATAAGGCGCAAATTAAGGTATAAATACATCTGGTTCCAGATGTATCATTTTGATACATCTGGTTCCAGATGTATCAAAATGATACATATGATAAAATTACTCAATACCCATTAAAAATTCAACCTCACACAAATATAAATATTTTACATATGTCAAACATATGCTAAATGTATCGAACATTTATAAATAAATCAAAAATATGAATCACTATCACAAAGTATCTATCATGTGTATCACCAGTATTCCAACAACAAATGTATCATATTGGTAATGTATATATTTTTGATAACTAATTAACTATACCAATACATATTTTTTTATACTATTATATCAATGTTACATATGTCGTTTCTCACAGGATAAAATGTATCAATGGTGCATGTTTAAAAGGTATCACAGAATTACATAAAATACCATATGTATCAATCGAAAAATATCCAAACTGGATGAAGATGGTGAAATTATTAAATGACCAAAAAACATATGCATCATCCTTAAAATTATGAAAAGAGTGCACAAGTTCTTGATATGTATCTATATATGTATTTAATATATTTATTTGATACATATGTATATGTCTTGATACTTATGATTGATACCTATAATCAACCACTACCACCCCTTTATCGTTCGTATGCACCATCAGTCCCACCTTGGCTACCCCACCCGCTCCGTCGTTCGTCCACCCCATCATCGTCGCCTTGTCTACCTCACCTCCTTAGTCGTTTGTCCTCACCACCTCCACTTTGATCGTTCTCGTCGAGAATCTAATAACTGATTGTTTAATTTCTCCTATTTTCCTTAATGGGTATTGACTTAAAAGTTAAAAAAGTCAAAATTAATAAAAGAAAAATTGATAAAAAGATTAAAAAAAAAAAAAAAAAAAAGATAATGAAATTGGTGAAGAAATTGCAATAGTGGAGATGAAAATTGTATTAATTGATGATAATTCAAGAGATTTTAGGGGATGAAATTTTTTAAAAAAAAATTGAATTGCATGCATTAATTGTGGAGTAAAAGTAGGATGAGGTTTTTGTTCATAAGTATCAAGAGTAAAATATTAAATCCGAAATTTTAGGTAATTGTTTAAAATGTAAGAAATTATGGGTAATAAAGTCTCTTAGGTTTGTGCTTGTGCAATTTTGGTAGACACTCACAATAAGTTACTGGCCACTTAAGAAAAAAACTAAGAATATGTCCACGTGTAGAGCTTGAAGGAGAAATTTAACATTATTAAATTATCTGTGAGGACGATCAAAAGGGAGGATTCTCCCTTGTTACATATACTAGTTTTATAAGGCATGTGCTAAGCTCGAGTTCAAACTCAAGTAATGTAATATTTTATATAATAATATAATTAAGTATATAAAATAATTACAACTCGCAAAGATCATAAATTGAAAAACATTAATATTTTTATGAGTTTATGAACATATATTTCATAGCTATAAATAGAAATATATTTCTTTAGATATTTATTAAGTCTTAATTTTATTCATAATTTCATGTGGCACGAATTTAAGTTAGTTAATATGGTAGTTTAAGCTTAGTTCGACTTTAAATCAAGAAAAAAAATTAAATTCATAAAAATGAACCTCGAAAATCTACTAGTTCTTTATATTTAGTTTATGCCTAAGAATATTAATTCTCAATTAATCAAACAAGATATTTTAAAAATAATTTGATCTTATTGATACCACTACCTTCATTTTTAACTTTATCAATAATTTCAACTTTCAATAGTTGAAAAAATTTATTGATAATTTCAAAAGCAAAATAAAAATGTCCATACAAATTTCTATTTAATTCATAAAAAGTAAGTAGGAAATATTGAGAACTATACTCAATTCATCATAAATAAATATAACCTTATACAATAAACTAAAGATTTACCATTAGTTAAACAAGAGGGGAATCTAAATAATTCAGTTGATTGTCGGTCTGAACTCTCACCTTATTGGTGAAGGTTTGATTCTCCACTTTGTAATTTCCTTCCTATTTTCTATTTTTTTTTTTTAAAGGATTAGTTAAATAATTAAAAATTTAAGAAAAAACTCAATAATGATTTCTCATATTATTACACACCGCATACAAAGTGTCATTTGGCAAACAAAGAAATAAAATAATTTTATTTATATTAACCACATGTCATAATTTTAATGAATTAATTGAAATTATTAAAGTAGCCTTGTGAGGATTACCAAATTTATTATTCTCTCTTAACTAAAAAAAATAACGTAGAAACATATGAACATTAGGCCTTGAACCATATTAATGGTTGGGCAGAGAGTTTTGTTTTTGTAGTGTTGAATGTTTGGTTGTTTTTCTGTTAAAACGGTTGCAGGGCACAATTTTATAAATATATGCAACAAAGTATTGTAGTATATGCTATGTGGATGAAGTGTTATGTGCTAAAAAAAGAACTAAGTATCTCAACTAGGTAGAGATTAAGGATTGTTTTGAAACTTTTTGTTTAGCCTTCCCGTATCATAAGAGCCTTAGAGGTTTAAACATTAGTGAAATTAATAGATGGATATGTAGTTAAAGTTGTGTCTGCGCACAAATGGTCTTCCAAGGTTGGTTTGCATGGACTTGAGACTAAGTTGTTTGCTAGAAAATCTCAATGGCAATCTCATGATGTTCCTATTAATAGGATGATGACGTGGTACAAGGTAACATACATAGCTCATCCATTCTTTGTTTCTTTTTTTTCTTTTATATGAGCTTGATGAAGACCGCATGTGTTACAATATGACGGAAGGAATTCAAAAATAGTCAATTAATTAAGAATGTAAATTTGTGATGTTTAGTGAAATTCAACAATATGTGAATAATTCATCAAGATATTTGGAAATTATTTCTGCGGTAAAACTTCTTTCTTTGTTATGTTGGTTAAATAGTATCTATTTTCAGGGTCTTGAATTTTTTTCATTTGTTTTTCTAGAACTCAAATATATTTTTAATAATATTGTGGGCAACGAAATTTTATTAAATTAAAATTCGCACGAAATTCGAATTATGTTAAATTCAAAATAGATTAGACTCAAATAAATATTGCGAATTAATATAATTAGATTGATTATTTAAGTCCAAACATATATGGATTTAATTAACTTTCAATTTTTATTGGGCTACCCCATTGACTTGGGCTACAAATGATGAGCCCACATTGCTAAGCCCAAGATATTGTCATATTCTAGAGACCCAAATAAGCGCCACGTGTCAAATGACATGGCATGTCAAGTCAAGGGAAGAAGCCAATAGAACCATGCCATATGTCAAAATGATGCAGCGGGCCTAATGAAATCAAAGCCCATAAAAGACCACACGTCACTTGAATTTGATTGGGCAAAAGAAGTTCATCTTCATCATGACTCTTCCCTTTCCGCAACTATAAATAGGGGTCTCGCAAATCAAAAAAGGACCCCAGAACTATAACACGAAGAAAGAGAAAACTCGTGGATCAAACGCCGCAATTTCTCTACAAAGCTCAAGCATTCAAATCAAGTTCATCAAGATTCAAGATCAAGACCAAAATATTCGAGAACAAGCTCAAAAGCCTATGAATTCAAGCACAAATCAAGATCAAGCTTCTCAAATCAACAAATTAAGTTCAAATTCAAGATCAAGTTTTAAGCCCTTGAATTTATATTTGAAAAGATGAATCAGAGGATTCATAGAGATTGTAACACTCACATATTAAAATCAATAAATTGATTGTTGCAATATTTTCTTGTCTCAATTATTTATTTTTTCGGTCTCGAAATTTTATTGTCCAACAAATTCTGGGACGCTCAGTGGGTAAAAATTGGACGTTAATTAGATTCATATATGTTTAGACTTAAATAATTAATCCAATTATATTAATCTGCAATATTTATTTGAGACTAATCTATTTTGAATTTAACATAATCCGAATTTCGTACAGATTTCAATTTAATAAAATTTCGTTTTCCACAAATATTTATGCAAATTTTAAAAGTTTTATATTCAGTGGTAGTTTTTTTTTTTTCCAAAATTAGTGTTGGTAGACTTTTTTTTTTCACAATTAATGTTGATAGGGTTTTCTTTTCATTCCGTAAAAAGGGAGATCTAAAAGATATGGTAAGAAAAAAGTAGAAATATTGGTTGTTTTCTTCTATTTTTTTTAGAGAGTCCTAAAATATATGGTAAAATATAAAAGAAAAATATGGCTATTTTTTTTTTACAAGAATTAGAATTGGCACATTTTTTTTAATTAAATTTTAACCAGTGATTATTCAACTCCAAATTATCGTCATGTTACAAACTAATAGAACATTTTCATTTTGACCTATGTATTCAATTTCTAATGTTTTATTAAGTTATGCATTATATTAAAAGATTATCACTTTTAATTATACCTTTGTCAATAATCGCTAAGCTACTTTTAATGATGTTATTTGTATATAATTTTTATTAATTGACGTGAAATCAAGGGTAGCTCAAGGGTGAGGCTACTAAAACCTTTGTTTTAGGCTCCTAAAGTCTCAAGAGAAAATTGAAGGAAAGGTGTCTTTTAAGTCTTGAATGAAGAATTGGTGACATTGACCAACTTAAAGGGTCAAACATCTTTAGGAAATTTGATTAAGTTAATTGTGGACTTGATTAATATTTTTAAAACTTTCTAATCTTTTCAAAAATAAAAATCAACCCAACCCACACCCTTCTTCAATCCAAATCAACCACTCTCTCTCTCTTGACAGCTTCTCTCAACTCTCTCCCAACCAACAGTTCTGCAAAATTTCTCCATTAAACCTCCGGAGACAAATAGTCGGGCGAGTTCCTTTTTGACTTTCAACCGTCAATCGACGTGAATACTTCTCCGGTGACAACAACTTCAAGTTCTTCGTCGTCCCATTTCTTTTTTCATAGGTAAAAAATTATGAAGAAAGAAACAGAGGAACTTGAGCCAACTACTCTTCTAGTATTGAAATGTGGACTGAATAAAACCCTAATTTCTGGCATTTCTTCTTCTTGTTGTCGTACTGTTGATTCGAATGTGTTGGTATTTTTTATCACAATTGATGTTCTTAGTGTGTGTGTGTGTGTGATGTGTTGATGTTGCTGGGTTTATTTGTTGTTTGTCTTGGTAAAAATGGTATTGCAACAGATGAAACATCTAATGTAACAGATGAAACATCTGATGCAACATATGAAAATCTGGTGCAACTATGAAAATCTGATGCAACAGGTGAACAATCTAACAGATTATTCATTTGTTGTGATAGACGACTCTTCTGTTTGGAAGAAATCTAAACAATATTGATCCAACAGATAACTGATTAGTGATCTATTTTTATTCTTTCCAATGGTTTACTCTTCATTTTGCAACAGATTAGTGACTATTTTTATTCTTTCCAGCGGTTTACTCATCTGTTGCAACAGGTCGGTTATATGTTACAACAGATAACATACCTGGTGTAATAAATTAGTGATCTATTTTTATAGTTTCCAATGGATTACTCATCTGTGGCAACAAATTGGTTATATGTTACAACTAATAAACTACCTGGTGCAACAGATTACTGATTTGTTTTTATTCTTTCCAACGGTTTACTCATCTGTTGCAATAGGTCAGTTATATGTTGCAACAGATAACATACCCGGTGCAACATATTAGTGATCTGTTTTTATGGTTTCGAACGAACTACTCATCCGTTGCAACGGGTCGGTTATATATTGCATCAGATAAAATATCAGGTGCAACAAATTAGTGATCTGTTTTTATGCTTTCCATGGATTACTCATCCGTTGTAATGGGTCGGTTATATGTTGCATCAGATAAAATACCAGGTACAACAGATTACTGATCTATTTTTATTCTTTCCAATGGTTTACTCATCCGTTGCAATAGGTCGGTTATATGTTGCAACAGATAACATACCTGGTGCAACAAATTAGTGATCTATTTTTATGGTTTCCAATGGATTACTCATCCGTTGAAATGGGTCGGTTATATGTTGCATCAGATAAAATACCAGGTGCAACAGATTAGTGATCTGTTTTTATGGTTCCCACGGATTACTCATCTGTTTCAACGGGTCGGTTATATGTTGCATCAGATAAAATACTAGGTGCAACAGATTAGTGATCTATTTTTATGATTTCCATGAATTACTCATCTGTTGCAATAGGTCGGTTATATGTTGCAACTGATAACATTCCTGGTGTAACAGATTAATTGTCTGTTGGAACTGTTATATTACTGTTATGTATTAATCAATTATAATCTATGTTATGTTCCTATTAATTTAAGATAATATGGCTCCCAAAAGAAAAGAAATTGAATCAATCCAAGTAAAAGAACAAGTGCAGCAGCTTGGCTACATCACCACTCTATGATAATGAACACGGGGAGCAGAAGATAATGAACACGGGGAGGAGGAACCATTCAAAAAAGATGATCCAAACGCTAATAGCCCTTCCTCCAAAGAGTTGGTCAAAACCTTCAGCATTTATCATTATCCTATGAGAATACAGTGCGATGGTGCCACAGATTTTATGGGTGATCTCGTGGTTAAGTTAGTCATGGAAAAATCTTTCGACGCCTTCAGAAAAATACTTTGAGAATAAAAATTGAATTCTTATTTTAAGAAAAGATGCTTTGGAAAATATCTTGATTTGCCAGAGGACAACAATGCTCGTTTCCAGATGAAAATAGTCTATGATCTTCTCAAGCGCAGGTTTATGTATGATAATAAAGATAAGATGGATGAGGTGTGGATAAATTACTGTGGCATGCCTGTTTGTTTTGGTTGGAAGGAGTTTGCCATAGTTACCGGATTAAAATGTTATTCTCCTTCTCAAGTTATACCTACTCTGACTAGAAAAAAGGACCCCGCACACCCAAAAACGGTAAAAGCAAGTCGAGTGATCGTGATGACCTGGTGTCCATTATTGGTCCAAGCTTCAAAAACAAATATCTGATAGAAACGTTGAAAGGTAAAGGACTTTCAAAGAAGAACAAGAAATCATTGTGCTTGGTTTGTTTGTACATAATATTCTTTGGGCGGGAGACGTTAACAACAACATAAGCCTCGATTTAATAAATCTCTCCGAGGATTTGAGGGATTTAACAGCTATCCTTGAGGTTATGAAAGCTTCAAAATGACTGTCGAATATTTGTTGACTCCGTTAACGCCAAAAACAGTCAACTTATATGGCTTTTCATGGTCCTTCATGGTAAATATTTCTTTTATCAGGATATGATTCATCATTTTTTTATTCAAGAATGCTATTGATTTATTGGTGTTATGTTATAGGCTTGAGCATTTGAAGTCATTCCTTATTTGAGATAACAAGTGAACTACCAGGAAGAAGTTTCTTGTCCAAGAATTCTGAGATGGTTGTCGTCCAAAATCGATAAAAATGCAAAATTTCTTGATCTTTTCAACCCCCCCAAGGAAGCAGTAAGTCCAATTCTAATCAAGTTTTTATTTTAATTAATGATTTAATGATTTCATCATCATTCTTAATATATGTACTGATTTATTTTAGATTGTCCATCCGTGGCTTGTTCCGACCAACCAAGAGTTGAAGATGTTATTTTTTCTTACTTTACGGTCTGTGGAAACTTTATCGGACCCTAAGGTCGTTGATGGAATAAAAATAGAATTGTCTGGAGCAATAGTCATCACAAGAAAAATAATTTTGGAGGGTGGGGCTAATGATGTTCCTCTTACAGTTTTTCAAACAACAAGCCATTATGATTATGATCATAATGGTTGTACAGATTTTTCTCCAGATTTTGCCGCATCTAGCGAAAATTCTGCACTGAGAATCAGTTCGGTTTTATGCATGGTCGCTCGACCGCTGAGGCCATTCACCTTGTGAGGAGATTAGTAAAGCAGTTTTCAGAGAGGAAGAAGGACTTGCACATGGTGTTTATTGATCTAGAGAAGGCATATGATAGAGTTCCCAGAGAGATTCTGTGGAGGTGCTTGGAGGCTAGAGGGGTGCCCGTGGTGTACACTAGGTCGATTTAGGATATGTATGATGGTGCGAAGACTCGTGTGAGGATGGTAGGTGGAGATTCGGAGCACTTCACAGTTTTGAAAGAGTTGCTTCAGGGATCGACTCTTAGCCCATTTCTTTTTGCCTTGGTGATGGATGTTTTTACGCGATATATTCAAAGGGAGGTGCCTTGGTGTATTTTATTTGCAGATGATGTGGTTCTAATCGACGAGACTCAGAGTGGAGTTAATGATAAGTTGGAGATTTGGAGACAGACGTTTGAATCTAAAGGTTTTCGGTTAAGTAAAACCAATATGGAGTACTTAGAGTGTAAGTTCAGTGATATGCTGCAAGAAGATGGAGTGGTTGTGAGGCTAGACTCTCAGGCCATCCAGAAGAGGGAGGGTTTCAAGTATCTGGGGTCTAAATTCAGGGTAATGGTGAGATTGATGAGGATGTCACGCATCGTATTGGAGAAGGATGGTTGAAGTGGAGGCTCGCTTCGAGAGTCCTTTGTGATAAAAAGGTACCCCCAAAACTTAAAGGTAAGTTCTACAGAGTGGTAGTCCGGACGGCTATGTTGTATGGAGCAGAGTGTTGGCCAGTTAAGAACTCTCACATCCAAAAGGTGAAGGTAGCAGAGATGCGAATGTTATGATAGATGTGTGGACATACCAAGAAAGATAGGGTGAGGAATGAGATTATTCGGGAGAAGGTGGGAGTCGCCTCGGTGGAGGATAAGTTGCGAGAAGTAAGGCTACGTTGGTTCGGGCATGTGATGAGGAGGGGCCCTGATGCTCCTGTGCGAAGGTGTGAGACTCTGGTTATGGATGGTTTTAGGCGGGCTAGAGGTAGATCGAAGAAATATTGGAAGGAGGTGATTATGCATGATATGGAGCTATTACAGCTTACAGAGGTCATGACCCTTGATAGGAAGGTGTGGAGAACGCGGATTAGGGTAGAGGGTTAGGGGGTGGGAGTGTGGCGGTAGTAATAGGGGAGTTTCTGGTTTGTAGTATTGTGTCTGTAGTTTTTGGGGCTAGTGGTGTTGGCTTTTTTGCATCCCGTACTAGTTTATTATGCACTTATCTTTTGTGTTTGCTATACTGTTAGTTTGTTTTATGTACCATACTAGTTTATATGCTCTTACTTTTTGTATTTGTTATACTGTTATTGGTCCTAAGTCGGGGGTCTATCAGAAACAGCCTCTCTACTTCTCTTGAGGTAGTGGTATGGTCTGCGTACATTCTACCCTCCCCAGACCCCACTAGGTAGGAATACACTGGGTATGTTGTTGTTGTTTTTGTAGCAAATGTTCTGCATACAAATGTTATAGTGCAAGACGAAACACGGTGGAGTGATTAATGCTATTAATGCACTAACTGCTTCTGTAAAGAAAATGATATCTAAAGGGGTGTCATTCCATCAAAGAGGATTTCATATCCAGACACTTCACTAGAGATCAAGGCGGCTAACAGAGGAAGGAAAGACACTTCCAAGGCATCATCAAGCATAAAAAAAAGCAAGATTGCAATGCCTCTATCTTTGTCTTGCATCGATGTTCAGTGTGCAAGGTCCGCAGGAGAGCAGTATGAGCTGAAGAAGGTGAATGTACATCATCTATTCCAAAAAATAAACATGAACATATCAATTTCAACAGATGATACATCTGCTGAAAATTATCAAACAGATATATACATCTGTTGCAACTGTTGTATAACCTGTTGCATCAAATTCGTTATTTGTTTCAATAGATGAGTCTTATGTTGCAACAGATGGGTCATCTGTTCGAAGTTATCATATTGTTCTGATTTACCTGTTCGAATTTATCCCAACAGATAATCCATCTGATGCAACATAAGACTCATCTGTTGCAACAGATGGACAATCTGTTGTATATCTCTACTTAACATTGATATTTCTAGATTTCCAGGTGGATGTCACAGTAGAAGCTACTATCGAAGAGCATAATATCACAGTTGATAATTCATCAACTGCTTCCAAAGAAGAAGAAAAAGTGGAGCCTGACAGTTTGGGAGAATGGAAGAATTACCCGTTTGAAGGGTTCAACATCTCAGACGAGGCTCCAAAAAACTAACACAATTGATCAACGACTATTCAGAATGGATTGTCTATGGGTTGTTAAAGCATCATGCCGGAAGGTACATAAATCAATTTTATAGATATTGGTTTATACAATTCTTGTTGTAAGAACCTGACATTAACATATATAAATCATCATATAGAAAACAAAATGACTAGCGCTCCAAAGTGAATCAATCGAGTCTTGGTTTTGATATGTTTGACTTTGTTGTTGCACATCCCGAAATGAAGAATTGGTTGTTTTTGATGTCACAGCCCCAAACTTTCTGGAATGATGAGGTTTAAATGCCATACATATTACTATTAATTAATACTTTATTTAATTGCATCTGCGTATTGATTTTTTTGTCACGTAATCTGAAATGTTTGATAATATGTGCAGCACATCAATAAGTATTGTCAACAACAGCCGAAAGTTTTTCGAAACAAGGAATGCCTAATCAACATCATCAAAGGTTTTAGCATTCCGGCTAGCTTACCTTGGCATTTGGTCGACGAAGTGTACATCTCAATCAATTGTGGTGATGAATTCCATTGGGTGTTGGCTGTCGTCGTTCTAAAAGAGAGGCGCATCCGAGTTTATAACTCGATGTCGCCAAGGAGACGTTCCGAACTGTCGTCTGAGATACAAAAGCTGGCCAAAATATTGCCTACTTACCTTGATATGAGTGGCTTTTTGGACCAAAAGGTTCGTACTGATTGATCGACGATTGAAGCATACCGGGATAAAATAGCTAATCCAATTGATGTACAATATATTGACAGAATTGCTCAACAAACCATTGGTAGCCTGTAAGTTTAAGTGTCATGATTTAGTTTCATTTCACAAATTTCACAACGCTTGCATGAACTGCAAGATATGGATTATCTATTTTTTATAACGTAGGGATTGCGGTCCTTTTGTTGCCACCTATGCCAAGTATTTGAGCGATGGATTACAAGTACCAAATGATGGACTTGATGCTGGATTACTCCGCAAAAGATATGCTGCTCTTTTATGGAAATACGGAAAAGCGAAAGCTCAAAAGCCATACGCAACTGATGTTAAAGATCCACAACGACCAAAGCCGAATTTCGTAGCACCGGAGGAAGAAAAACTTGTCCATATTAATTAGATATTTATATCTTGAGTCTGTTAATATAATAACATATCCTCCTTGGTTTAACTTGTTGATTTATTTGTAGAGTAGATCGTTTGTACCCATAGTGATTTTTTTTACATTTCAGTTATTTATTGAGTTATTTCATATAATTTCTGAATGCTTCGATTTATTTTATTCTATCTATGAATATAATTAATCCTTAGTTTTGAATATTTTAATTGAAATGGAGTACTGGATTCAAATATCGCAACAGAAAATACATTTGCTGCAACAGACGATATATCTTATCAGACAGATTTAGATATATGTTGCAACATGAGATGCAACACGTAGGTCATCTACTGGAAATTATATAAAAGGTCTTCCTACTTTTTTTATTTGCTCCAACAGATTACTGATCAGTTGCAACAGATAGATTATATGCTACAACAGATCGTATATCTGTTGCGACAGAAAGACTGGGAACATCTGCATAACGCAACAGATGACCAACCTATTCCAACAGATAATCAATCTGTCACAACAGGTATTATATTTGTTACGACAGATATAAAATTTGTTGCATTATAAAAATTCAACTTGGCTAGACATAAAAATTATTGCCACTACATGTAAAGTGAATTGGCTTGAAATGAAAATTTGTTATCATGTTCGTCTTTGTCTTTGTGCATGTTATTTTTTATAACTGGATCCAACCATTTAGTTTGTACCCCATATGCCCATACCCATTGCATCTTTCCTATAACGGTGTCGCACACACCGGTCATTTGTGTGCCGGTCAACAAACACTCGATGTATGCAAGCGAGTACGGCCCGCACGCTGCACCGGTTGTATTTCTTGGGAGATGGATGTTCTTATTTCGACCTTCAAAAGCCCATGATTCCTTCACCAAGACTTCAGCCGTCAAATGATCCATCAGCTTACTCTGCGTTAACAACTTGGGCAACAACTTCAAGAGTGGCTGCAAGTGGGTTAAAAATATCTTCTTGCTAAAGACAGGTAAGTTGCAGTCATAAACCTTAATATTTACCTCATATAGTAGTATATCAACAGTGAGAAAATATGTGACATCCACGTTCATGACTGCAAGGATTCTCTTTGCCTTGGTCCAGCTCTTGCCATATGGATATGGCCTCTTCTCTCTAACATATTTAATCGTTTCTTCATCCCATTGGAACGTAGAAACTAACTGATCAAATCCCAGGCCACCGGAATCATCTATCTTACAGATTTTAGCATACCTATCATTAAAATTATTGTAGAAGTTGAGGTTCATTATCCTATCGGCAGTATCATAAGCATCCGGGTAAGCTAATTGCTGCCCCTCATGAGGCAGAGAATTTAATTAACATATTATGGTATAAGAAGACAATTTTTAAATAGGTTAGTAATTGTAAAGAATAAAAACATAGTGGAAAGAATCTGATGCAGAGGGTTCTCTGAATCAGTTCACAGATTACCCAACCAACGCAACTTATGCAACAGATGTGTATTATGTTGCAACAGAATACCAAGTTTTTGCAATAGATTACACATCTGCTGCGTAGATTCTTTTTCATGGAGTAGATTGGAAGGCTAGGTTAGCAAAAGTAAACTTACTTTGTCCTCGTACCACACGCACATATATGTCATATTCGAGAAGTCTTTAGTGGCAAATGAATGCATGTTGTATTATTTTTGAACCTTCATCTTGATGAATTCTTCCAGTTCCTTCTTCTTCTCCTTGCCAAGCGTCGCGAATATGTCCACCTTCTTCGGTGGCCCTTGAACCTCAACAACTATTGGAGCTGGGGGAGTTGCAATTTTTGCTTATTTCAAAATGGAGAGAATTTGTCTAATTTTTCTTCTCTTCCTCCTAACCTCCACTGTAGGAGTACATGGCTCCCTCACCTCATTGGATGGTATGATACCCCTCCTGGATTTCAACTCCTCGGTAGCTTCAGCAATAGCCTCTAGCTTTTCAAGGAGTTTATCCTCTCTGTCCTTGCACACTTTGCAATTGCAATGAGAATATGAGGGTGGGGAGGGGTGAGAGGGACCACTGTAAGGGTAGGGGACCGGTGTAAAAGTGAGAGGGAGGACTTTTGCAAGGGGTGTTTTCAAATATATTTATTTTTTACTGAGCACCAACATGCTCATAATCACGACTACAGCAACGGCAGCAGCAGGATGACTGCCACCATCACAAATAACTCCACCAGCAACACCCCCAGAAGAAGCACTTAAATCTGTTGCAGTTTGAGGTTAGTCATGAAGATCTTCAACATTAGACTTACCTTGACTAACTGCTCTTCTTATGGATGTTGGTCCAACCAATCCCTTCTTTATTAAATCCACAAAGTAAGAAAAAACTCCTTGGGTGTAAAAACTCCACAAAGTAAGAAAGAACACCTAAACTGGGTGTTCTTTTTTATCAACAAGACCCAAAGTAAGAAAAAAAGTCATCCCCAGCTCATCAATGGTAGGCACGATCCAAGGATGCACAACCTATAACAAAAGACAGGAGGAATTTAAATCATATAATAATAATTTGCAGTCAGTTGGGTTACATGGGACTCGGGTTACATAGATGTTAATACAGCCAACTTATGCAACAGACGATCTAGCTACCGCAACAGCTGATCTGTATGTTGAAACAGATTGATAATATATTGCATCAGATTACCCAATTATTGCATAATTTACAGTAGATGGGTAATATGTTGAGTAGGGTTCAGAGAACCAGAGCAACAGATGGTTAATCTATTGTGAAATATGGATCATTTGTCGCAACAGATTACCCATCTGTTGCATTAATTGCAGTTGACGGATAATTTGTTGCAACAGATGACCCATCTGTCGCAACAGATGGAACATTTATTTCAATATCTTTCTTTGAGGTAAATTATTTTAGTTGAAAGAAGACGTACTGCATCATCCGGAGGGTTAAAGAGATCAACCTCGTTAATATTTTTTTTGCTGCTCTCTGCTGCAGCCAACCTAGGAGTGTGAAAAAATAGAACCAAACCGATACAAATATTATTGGATTATTGGTATTGGGTTATTGGGTTAATGGTTTTTTATTGGTTTTATAAAAAATCTATTGGGTAAACGGTTCGATTTTGGTTTTAGATTATTGGGTTATCGGTTAAACCGATAACCCAATAAGGATACACTAAGTTATTGTTTTACTCCTATTTGTGTTATATATATAAATATTTATATTACTAATATATATACACACACACACTACTTATTCAAAATTAAGAAATTCACAAAGTATTAACCTATTCAGTGCAACAAAGGGACAATATGAAGCTCGGGTATTGTCGTATTGGAAAGCTTGAAGCATTTAGTAGCTTCCAATAATTAGGATTCAGTTTTTTTTCGAACTAACATTCAGTTCAAGTTTGAAGATTCTTGTAAACTAAAATGCATTACGTATGATTTTGGCAGCAACTAACATTTTGTTTTTTTATTTTAGTTGTTACTATTTTTATTTTATGAGTATTTTCTTATTGGTTAAATCGAAAACCGAACCGTTAAGCACCAAAAAACGATAAACCAAAAACCGATAAGAAAATATCTTATTGGTTGGTTATTGGTTTTGCATATTTAAAAATTGAAAACTGATAAACCGAACCAATAACACATAAAACAAAATCGAACCGACCGATGCACACCCCTAAGACAACCACCTAAGGATCCTTGGATGAGAAACCTTATCCGGGTAATCCGTGAAATGCTTTCGGAGGGAAGGAATGGATTCATATGCCCAAGCCTAAAAATTGTAAACAGGAAGCAAGCAAAAAAAAGTCATAACTATATTCAATATAAATTAATGAATGAGTAAAAATAGTGATCAATTTTACCAAGAAAGACCAAGGAAAACCGTATAATGTGGTCGTCTTTGGCTTTAGATTTTTCCGTAAATATTTGACAGTCAAGTAGTAGTTGTCGTATCCCAAGGGATAATCGTTGAATTTCCCCAAATCATCAGCAAGCGCAAACAAATCATGTTCTATGACTTTCCTGATGTCTCTTGCCAATAAAACGGAATGGACAAACTAAATTAAGCACAAATTCTCCCTGTAATGCTTTAGTATGTCTTTATTCTTGAGATCCGCTATCAAATCCTCCACTCTGTAGCTAGGTCCAATAATGCTCAACAACCCATCTTTTTTTACCATGTGTTAGTTGGACCCTCTGTGGGGTGTTTTCTTGATGGGGGGTTCTTCTGGACGATCGCATCTCAAGCCCGTCACTATGGAAAACTCTTTCAATCCAAAACAAACCGGCATGCCACAGTAGTTGATCCAGACTTCATCCATCTTTTTTATGCCCTCCTTCGTACCTCCATCATCCCCCGCATACTTGATCCTGCGCTTGGAAAGGCCATATACCATGATCATTGGGAAACAGAGATGGCGGGCCCCAAACAGCTCAAGAAAGTATGCAAAGCAGTTTTTCTTAAAAAGTCCATCTATGTTTTCCTTCTTCATAATACTCCTAAGTTTATCAAAAGGTTTCCCCAACTGAAATTTAAGTACAAGATCATCAAATACTGCGTTAGGGCTATTCATCGGCATCACAACTCGAAACTTGTCAATACTAATGGTTTTGGCAGAATCATGCTGGAATTTCGATATTATTCCATGCTCCATTGGTGAGGAGGAGTTATCACTTTCCTCGACTTCATTTTTCCCTGACTGAGATTGTTCTGAAAGTTCCTCCGAATCTATCTGTACTCTAGCCTTTTTTGTTTGGTGATCAGAAGTTGATCCACTTTCTCCACTTTCAGTTTTTTTTCTTTTAGGAGACATCTTTTAACTACAATTAATAGAAAAATAAAAATACATTACATTTGATGTCTGCATAATTTTTTTAAAAAAGGTGAGACAAATTTCAATAAATTATTCTACGCCACATAACCCAAAAAAAATACTCCAACAGACAACCCATCAGTTGAAACAGATGGGGAACCCGAGTTTGAAGACCTATTTAATATCTCCCAACAGATATTCCAACTGTTGCAACAGATGGACAAATTTTAATAAATTATTTTATGTCACATTACAAAAAAATACTCCAACGGATAACCCATCAGTCAGTTAGAACAGATGGGGAATTTGTTTGAAGACCTATTTAATATCTCCCAACACCACCTACAACAACCACCAATAATACCACAAACACCATCCAACAATACCACGATAGTCAACAAAACACTGAGAGAAAAACTAGGATTTTTTCGGGTGCTTTCTACTTTTTAGCATCAAAACTCAAAATTGTTAACCCATTCTCGAAGATAATACAACTAAAAGTCTTCTTTTTCATCATTAACTAAAAAGCCCTATTTTTTAGAATAAAGAAAAATGTAGAACTCTTCTCGAACTCTGTTACCTGCGAAGACAGAGAAAATGATGGATACAAGTGGGAATGAAGTCGAAAAAAATAACTATATGTAGTCGTAAATGGGAAAAAAATCAACCTGTTTTGAAGGGTTGAGCAATATGTTAAGTAGTTGTTGTTTGTATTATTGAGAGGGAGAGGAGACCCTGAGAAAGAAAAGAGCAAGAACTTCAGATTTGAAATGAAAAGTTTTTCGCGCAAATGGATGATTTGTATGGGTTGATTTGTAATTTTGGAAAAGAATGACAAGTTTTAAAATTGCTAATTTTTTCTGAATTGATCTTAATTAATTCTAAAAAATTTAAAATATATAGTTTTTAAAACATTAAGTTGATGAGAACTCATTTCAACTCAGAGTGATCGATCAATGACACGGGTCGGGATGAATCTAATACCAACGCCATGCAATTGAAAAGACTCAATTGAATTTGTAGTTAACCCTGTGAGCTCATTTATTAATCCCTAGTTCCACCTAAATCAATTGCAATGAAATTTGTTGCAACAAATGGCTGAGCTGTTGAAAATTTAGTGGTTAATTAAATAAGGAAGTAACTAATTTTTAATTATTACAGGGAATAAAATAAGGCGCAAATTAAGGTATTAATACATCTGGTTCCAGATGTATCAAAATGATACATCTGGTTCCAGATGTATCAAAATGATACATCTGGTTCCAGATGTATCAAAATGATACATCTGGTTTCAGATGTATCATAATGATACATATGATAAAATTACTCAATACCCATTAAAAATTCAACCTCACACAAATATAAATATTTTACATATGTCAAACATATGCTAAATGTATCGAACATCTATAAATAAATCAAAAATATGAATCACTATCACAAAGTATCTATCATGTGTATCACCAGTATTCCAACAACAAATGTATCATATTGGTAATGTATATATTTTTGATAACTAATTAACTATACCAATACATATTATTTTATCCTATTATATCAATGTTACATATGTCATTTCTCACAGGATAAAATGTATCAATGGTGCATGTTTAAAAGGTATCACAGGATTACATAAAATACCATATGTATCAATCGAAAAATATCCAAACTGGATGAAGATGGTGAAATTATTAAATGACCAAAAAACATATGCATCATCCTTAAAATTATGAAAAGAGTGCACAAGTTCTTGATATGTATCTATATATGTATTTAATATATTTATTTGATACATATGTATATGTCTTGATACTTATGATTGATACCTATAATCCATCACTACCACCCCTTTATCGTTCGTATGCACCATCAGTCCCACCTTGGCTACCCCACCCGCTCCGTCGTTCATCCACCCCATCATCGTCGCCTTGTCTACCTCACCTCCTTAGTCATTTGTCCTCACCACCTCCACTTTGATCGTTCTCGTCGGGAATCTAATAACTGATTGTTTAATTTCTCCTATTTTCCTTAATGGGTATTGACTTAAAAGTTAAAAAAGTCAAAATTAATAAAAGAAAAATTGATAAAAAGATCAAAAAAGATAATAAAATTGGTGAAGAAATTGCAATAGTGGAGATGAAAATTGTATTAATTGATGATAATTCAAGAGATTTTAGGGGATGAAATTTTAAAAAAAAAAATTGAATTGCATGCATTAATTGTGGAGTAAAAGTAGGATGGGATTTTTGTTCATAAGTATCAAGAGTAAAATATTAAATCCGAAATTTTAGGTAATTGTTTAAAATGTAAGAAATTTTGGATAATAAAGTCTCTTAGGTTTGTGCTTGTGCAATTTTGGTAGACATTCACAATAAGTTACTGGCCACTTAAGAAAAAAAACTAAGAATATGTCCACGTGTAGAGCTTGAAGGAGAAATTTAACATTATTAAATTATCTGTGAGGACGATCAAAAGGGAGGATTCTCCCTTGTTACATATACTAGTTTTATAAGGCATGTGCTAAGCTCGAGTCCAAACTCAAGTAATGTAATATTTTATATAATAATATAATTAAGTATATAAAATAATTACAACTCGCAAAGATCATAAATTGAAAAACATTAATATTTTTATGAGTTTATGAACATATATTTCATAGCTATAAATAGAAATATATTTCTTTAGATATTTATTAAGTCTTAATTTTATTCATAATTTCATGTGGCAAGAATTTAAGTTAGTTAATATGGTAAATTAAGCTTAGTTCTACTTTAAATCAAGAAAAAAAATTAAATTCATAAAAATGAACCTCGAAAATCTACTAGTTCTTTATATTTAGTTTATGCCTAAGAATATTAATTCTCAATTAATCAAACAAGATATTTTAAAAATAATTTGATCTTATTGATACCACTACCTTCATTTTTAACTTTATCAATAATTTCAACTTTCAATAGTTGAAATTATTTATTGATAATTTCAAAAGCAAAATAAAAATGTCCATACAAATTTCTATTTAATTCATAAAAAATAAGTAGGAAATATTGAGAACTATACTCAATTCATCATAAGTAAATATAACCTTATACAATAAACTAAAGATTTACCATTAGTTAAACAAGAGGGGAATCTAAATAATTCAGTGGATTGTCGGTCTGAACTCTCACCTTATTGGTGAAGGTTTGATTCTCCACTTTGTAATTTTCTTCCTATTTTCTATTTTTTTTTTAAAAGGATTAGTTAAATAATTAAAAATTTAAGAAAAAACTCAATAATGATTTCTCATATTATTACACACCGCATACAAAGTGTCATTTGGCAAACAAAGAAATAAAATAATTTTATTTATATTAACCACATGTCATAATTTTAATGAATTAATTGCAATTATTAAAGTAGCCTTGTGAGGATTACCAAATTTATTATTCTCTCTTAACTAAAAAAAATAACGTAGAAACATATGAACATTAGGCCTTGAACCATATTAAAGGTTGGGCAGAGAGTTTTGTTTTTGTAGTGTTGAATGTTTGGTTGTTTTTCTGTTAAAACGGTTGCAGGGCACAATTTTATAAATATATGCAACAAAGTATTGTAGTATATGCTATGTGGATGAAGTGTTATGTGCTAAAAAAAAGAACTAAGTATCTCAACTAGGTAGAGATTAAGGATTGTTTTGAAACTTTTTGTTTAGCCTTCCCGTATCATAAGAGCCTTAGAGGTTTAAACATTAGTGAAATTAATAGATGGATATGTAGTTAAAGTTGTGTCTGCGCACAAATGGTCTTCCAAGGTTGGTTTGCATGGACTTGAGACTAAGTTGTTTGCTAGAAAATCTCAATGGCAATCTCATGATGTTCCTATTAATAGGATGATGACGTGGTACAAGGTAACATACATAGCTCATCCATTCTCTGTTTCTTTTTTTTCTTTTATATGAGCTTGATGAAGATCGCATGTGTTACAATATGACGGAAGGAATTCAGAAATAGTCAATTAATTAAAAATATAAATTTGTGATGTTTAGTGAAATTCAACAATATGTGAATAATTCATCAAGATATTTGGAAATTATTTCTGCGGTAAAACTTCTTTCTTTGTTATGTTGGTTAAATAGTATCTATTTTCAGGGTCTTGAATTTTTTTCATTTGTTTTTCTAGAACTCAAATATATTTTTAATAATATTGTGGGCAACGAAATTTTATTAAATTAAAATTCGCACGAAATTCGAATTATGTTAAATTCAAAATAGATTAGACTCAAATAAATATTGCGGATTAATATAATTAGATTGATTATTTAAGTCCAAACATATATGGATTTAATTAACTTCCAATTTTTATTGGGCTATCCCATTGACTTGGGCTACAAATGATGAGCTCACATTGCTAAGCCCAAGATATTGTCATATTCTAGAGACCCAAATAAGCATCACGAGTCAATTGACATGGCATGTCAAGTCAAAGGAAGAAGCCAATAGAACTATGCCACATGTCAAAATGAATCAGCGGGCCTAATGAAATCAAAGCCCATAAAAGACCACACGTCACTTGAATTTGATTGGGCAAAAGAAGTCCATCTTCATCATGACTCTTCCCTTTCCACAACTATAAATAGGGGTCTCGTAAATCAAAAAAGGACCCCAGAACTATAACACAAGAAAGACAAAACTCGTGTATCAAACGCCGTAATTTCTCTACAAAGCTCAAGCATTCAAATCAAGTTCATCAAGATTCAAGATCAAGTCCAAAATATTCGAGAACAAGCTCAAAAGCCCTTGAATTCAAGCACAAATCAAGATCAAGTTTCTCAAATCAACAAATTAAGTTCAAATTCAAGATCAAGTTTTAAGCCCTTGAATTTATATTTGAAAAGACGAATCAGAGGATTCATAGAGATTGTAACACTCACATATTAAAATCAATAAATTGATTGTTGCAATATTTTCTTGTCTCGATTATTTATTTTTTCGGTCTCAAAATTTTATTGTCCAACAAATTCTGGCACGCTCAGTGGGTAAAAATTGGACGTTAATTAAATCCATTTATGTTTAGACTTAAATAATTAATCCAATTATATTAATCCGCAATATTTATTTGAGACTAATCTATTTTGAATTTAACATAATCCGAATTTCGTACAGATTTCAATTTAATAAAATTTCGTAGTCCACAAATATTTATGCAAATTTTAAAAGTTTTATATTTAGTGGTAGTTTTTTTTTTTTTCCAAAATTAGTGTTGGTAGACTTTTTTTTTTCACAATTAATGTTGATAGGGTTTTCTTTTCATTCCGTAAAAAGGGAGATCTAAAAGATATGGTAAGAAAAAAGTGGAAATATAGGTTGTTTTCTCCTATTTTTTTTTAGAGAGTCCTAAAATATATGGTAAAATATAAAAGAAAAATATGGGTATTTTTTTTTACAAGAATTAGAATTGGCACATTTTTTTTAATTAAATTTTAACCAGTGATTATTCAACTCCAAATTATCGTCATGTTACAAACTAATAGAACATTTTCATTTTGACCTATGTATTCAATTTCTAATGTTTTATTAAGTTATGCATTATATTAAAAGATTAACACTTTTAATTATACCTTTGTCAATAATCGCTAAGCTACTTTTAATGATGTTATTTGTATATAATTTTTGTTAATTGACGTGAAATCAAGGGTAGCTCAAGGGTGAGGCTACTAAAACCTTTGTTTTAGGCTCCTAAAGTCTCAAGAGAAAATTGAAGGAAAGGTGTCTTTTAAGTCTTGAATGAAGAATTGGTGACATTGACCAACTTAAAGGGTCAAACATCTTTAGGAAACTTGATTAAGTTAATTGTGGACTTGATTAATATTTTTAAAACTTTCAAATCTTTTCAAAAATAAAAAATCAACCCAACCCACACCCCTCTTCAATCCAAATCAACCACACTCTCTCTCTCTTGACAGCTTCTCTTAACTCTCTCCCAACCAACAGTTCTGCAAAATTTCTCCCTTCAACCTCCGGAGATAAATAGTCGGGCGAGTTCCATTTTGACTTTCAACCGTCAATCGACGTGAATACTTCTCCGGTGACAACAACTTCAAGTTCTTCGTCGTCCCATTTCTTTTTTCATAGGTAAAAAATTATGAAGAAAGAAACAGAGGAACTTGAGTCAACTACTCTTCTAGTATTGAAATGTGGACTGAATAAAACCCTAATTTCTGACATTTCTTCTTCTATTTGTCGTACTGTTGATTCGAATGTTTGGTGATTTTTTATCACAGATGATGTTCTTAGTGTGTGTGTGTGTGATGTGTTGATGTTGCTGGGTTTATTTGTTGTTTGTCTTGGTAAAAATGGTATTGCAACAGATGAAACATCTAATGAAACATCTGATGAAACATATGAAAATCTGGTGCAACTATGAAAATCTGATGCAACAGGTGAACAATCTAACAAATCATTCATCTGTTGCTACAAACGACTCTTCTGTTTGGAAGAAATCTAAACAATATTGATCCAACAGATAACTGATTAGTGATCTATTTTTATTCTTTCCAACGGTTTACTCTTCATTTTGCAACAGATTAGTGATTATTTTTATTCTTTCCAGTGGTTTACCCATCCGTTGCAACAGGTCGGTTATATATTGCAACAGATAACATACCTGGTGTAATAAATTAGTGATCTATTTTTATGATTTCCAATGGATTACTCATCCGTGGCAACAAATTGGTTATATGTTACAACTAATAAACTACCTGGTGCAACAGATTACTGATCTGTTTTTATTCTTTCCAACGGTTTACTCATTTGTTGCAACAAGTCAGTTATATGTTGCAACAGATAACATACCCGGTGCAACATATTAGTGATTTATTTTTATGGTTTCCAACGAACTACTCATCTGTTACAACAGATCGGTTATATATTGCATTAGATAAAATATTAGGTGCAACAGATTAGTGATCTGTTTTTATGCTTCCCACGGATTACTCATCCGTTGTAATGGGTCGGTTATATGTTGCATCAGATAAAATACCAGGTACAATAGATTACTGATCTGTTTTTATTCTTTCTAATGGTTTACTCATCCGTTGCAATAGGTCGGTTATATGTTGCAACAGATAACATACCTGGTGCAATAAATTAGTGATCTATTTTTATGGTTTCCAACGGATTACTCATCCGTTGAAATAGGTCGGTTATATGTTGCATCAGATAAAATACCAGGTGCAATAGATTAGTGATCTGTTTTTATGGTTCCCACGGATTACTCATCTGTTTCAACGGGTCGGTTATATGTTGCATCAGATAAAATACCAAGTGCAACAGATTAGTGATCTATTTTTATGGTTTTCACGGATTACTCATCTGTTGCAACAGGTCGGTTATATGTTGCAACTGATAACATTCCTGGTGTAACAGATTAATTATCTGTTGGAACTGTTATATTATTGTTATGTATTAATCAATTATAATCTTTGTTATGTTCCTATTAATTTAAGATAATATGGCTCCAAAAAGAAAAGAAATTGAATCAATCCAAGTAAAGGAACAAGTTCAGCAGCTTGGCTACATCACCACTCTATGGTCTTGCTTTACAAACGTTATCTCAATCAGGAGCAGAAGATAATGAACACGGGGAGGAGGAATCATTCAAAAGAGATGATCCAAACGCTAATAGCCCTTCCTCCAAAGAGTTGGTCAAAACCTTCAGCATTTATCGTTATCCTATGAGAATGCAGTGCGATGGTGCCACAGATTTAACGGGTGATCTCGTGGTTAAGTTAGTCATGGAAAAATCTTTCGACGCCTTCAGAAAAATACTTCGAGAATAAAAATTGGATTCTTATTTCAGGAAAAGCTGCTTTGGAAAATATCTTAATTTTCTAGAGGACAACAATGCTCGATTCCAGATGAAAATAGTCTATGATCTTCTCAAGCGCAGGATTATGTATGAAAATAAAGATAAGATGGATAAGGTGTGGATAAATTATTGTGGCATGCCTGTTTATTTTGGTTGGAAGGAGTTTGTCATAGTTACCGGATTAAAATGTTATTCTCCTTCTCCTTCTCAAGTTATACCTACTCTGACTAGAAAAAAGGACCCCGCACATCCAAAAACGGTAAAAGCAAGTCGAGTGATCGTGATGACCTGGTGTCCATTATTGGCCCAAGATTCAAAAATAAATATCTGATAGAAGCGTTGAAAGGTAAAGGACTTTCAAAGAAGCACAAGCAATCATTGTACTTGGTTTGGTTTGTACATAATATTCTTTGGGCGGGAGACGTTAACAACAACATAAGCCTCGGTTTAATAAATCTCTCCGAGGATTTTGAGGCATTTAACAGCTATCCTTGAGGTTATGAAGGCTTCAAAATGACTGTCGAATATTTGTTGACTCCGTTAACGCCAAAAACAGTCAACTTATATGGCTTTCCATGGTCCTTCATGGTAAATATTTCTTTTATCATGATATGATTCATCATTTTTTTATTCAAGAATGCTTTTGATTTATTGGTGTTATGTTATAGGCTTGAGCATTTGAAGTCATTCCTTATTTGAGACAACAAGTGAACTACCAGGAAGAAGTTTCTTGTCCAAGAATTCTCAGATGGTTGTCGTCCAAAAATGATAAAAATGCAAAATTTCTTGATCTTTTCAATCCCCCCAAGGAAGCAGTAAGTCCAATTCTAATCAAGTTTTTATTTTAATTAATGATTAAATGATTTCATCATCATTCTTAATAGATGTACTGATTTCTTTTAGATTGTCCATCTGTGGCTTGTTCCGACCAACCAAGAGTTGAAGATGCAATTTTTCTTACTTTACGGTCTGTGGAAACTTTATCGGACCCTAAGGTCATTGATGGAATAAAAATGGAATTGTCTGGAGCAACAGTCATCACAAGAAAAATAATTTTAGAGGGTAATGCTAATGATGTTCTTCTTACAGTTTTTGAAACAACAAGCCATTATGATTATGATCATAATGGTTGTACAGATTTTTCTCCAGATTTTGCCGCATCTAGCGAATATTCTGCACTGAGAATCAGTTCAGTTTCATGCCTGGTCGCTCGACCACTGAGGCCATTCACTTTGTGAGGAGATTAGTGGAGCAGTTTCGAGAGAGGAAGAAGGACTTGCACATGGTGTTTATTGATCTAGAGAAGGCATATGATAGAGTTCCCAGATAGATTCTGTGGAGGTGCTTGGAGGCTAGAGGGACGCCCGTGGCGTACACTAGGTCGATTCAGGATATGTATGATGGTGCGAAGACTCGTGTGAGGATGGTAGGTGGAGATTCGGAGCACTTCACAGTTTTGATAGGGTTGCATCAGGGATCGACTCTTAGCCCATTTCTTTTTGCCTTGGTGATGGATGTTTTTACGCAACATATTCAAGGGGAGGTGCTTTGGTGTATGTTATTTACAGATGATGTGGTTCTGATCGAGGAGACTCAGAGTGGAGTTAATGATAAGTTGGAGATTTGGAGACAGACGTTTGAATCTAAAGGTTTTCGGTTAAGTAGAACCAATATGGCGTACTTAGAGTGTAAATTTAGTGATATGCCGCAAGAAGATGAAGTGGTTGTGAGGCTAGACTCTCAGCCCATCCAGAAGAGGGAGGGTTTTAAGTATCTGGGGTCTATAATTCAAGGTAATGGTGAGATTGACGAGGATGTCACGCATCGTATTGGGGAAGGATGGTTGAAGTGGAGGCTCACTTCGAGAGTCCTTTGTGATAAGAAGGTACCCCCGAAACTTAAAGGTAAGTTCTACAGAGTGGTAGTCCGGACGGCTATGTTGTATGGAGCAGAGTGTTGGCCAGTTAAGAACTCCCACATCAAAAAGGTGAAGGTAGCAGAGATGCGAATATTACGATGGATATGTGGACATACCAGGAAAGATAGGGTGAGGAATGAGATTATTCGGGAGAAGGTGGGAGTTGCCTCGGTGGAGGATAAGTTGCGAGAAGTAAGGCTACGTTGGTTCGGGCATGTGATGAGGAGGGGCCCTGATGCTCCTGTGCGAAGGTGTGAGACTCTGGCTATGGATGGTTTTAGGCGGGCTAGAGGTAGATCGAAGAAATATTGAAAGGAGGTGATTAGGCATGATATGGAGCTATTACATCTTACAGAGGTCATGACCTTTGATAGGAAGGTGTGGAGAACGCGGATTAGGGTAGAGGGTTAGGGGGTGGGAGCGCGGCGGTAGTAATAGGGGAGTTTCTGGTTCATAGTATTGTGGCTATAGTTTTTGGGGCTAGTGGTGTTGGCTTTTTTGCATCTCGTACTAGTTTATTATGCACTTATCTTTTGTGTTTGTTATACTGTTAGTTTGTTTTGTGTACCATACTAGTTTATATGCGCTTACTTTTTGTATTTGTTATACTGTTATTGGTCCTAAGCCGGGGGTCTATCAGAAATAGCCTCTCTACTTCTCTTGAGGCAGTGGTATGGTCTGCGTACACTCTACCCTCCCCAGACCCCACTAGGTGGGAATACACTGGGTATGTTGTTGTTGTTGTTGTAGCAAATGTTCTGCATACAAATGTTATAGTGCAAGGCAAAACACGGTGGAGTGATTAATGCTATTAATGCACTAACTGCTTCTGTAAAGAAAATGACATCTAAAAGGGGTGTCATTCCATCAAAGAGGATTTCATATCCAGACACTCCACTAGAGATCAAGGCGGCTAAGAGAGGAAGGAAAGACACTTCCAAGGCATCATCAAGCATAAAAAAAGCAAGATTGCAAGCCTCTGTCTTTGTCTTGCATCGATGTTTAGTGTGCAAGGTCCACAGGAGAGCAGCATGAGCTGAAGAAGGTGAATGTACATTATCTGTTCCAAAAAATAAACATAAACATATCAGTTTCAACAGATGATACATCTGTTGAAAATTATCAAACAAATATATACATCTGTTGACCCTGTTGTATAACCTGTTGCATTAGGTTCGTTATTTGTTTCAATAGATGAGTCTTATGTTGCAACAGATGGGTCATCTGTTCGAAGTAATCATACTGTTCTGATTTACCTGTTCGAATTTATCCCAACAGATAATCCATCTGATGCATCATAAGACTCATCTGTTGCAACAGATGGACAATCTGTTGTATATCTCTACTTAGCATTGATATTTCTGGATTTCCAGGTGGATGTCACAGTAGAAGCTACTGCCGAAGAGCATAATATCACAGTTGATAATCCATCAACTGCTTCCAAAGAAGAAGAAAAAGTGGAGCCTGTCAGTTTGGGAGAATGGAAGAATTACCCGTTTGAAGGGTTCAACATCTCGGACGAGGCTCCAAAAAACTAACACAGTTGATCAACGACTATTCAGAATGGATTGTCGATGGGCTGTTAAAGCATCATGCCGGAAGGTACATAAATCAATTTTATAGATATTGGTTTATACAATTCTTGTTGTAAGAACCTGACATTAACATATATAAATCATCATAAAGAAAACAAAATGACGAGCGCTACAAAGTGAATCAATCGTGTCGTGGTTTTGATATGTTCGACTTTGTTGTTGCACATCCCGGAATGAAGAATAGGTTGTATTTGATTTCACAACCCCAAACTTTCTGGAATGATGAGGTTTAAATGTCATACATATTACTATTAATTAATACTTTATTTAATTACATTTGCGTATTGATTTTTTTATCACGTAATCTGAAATGTTTGATAATATGTGCAGCACATCGATATCATTTTTTACTACCTACGAAAGAAGGCCAAGTTGCAAACACAAGAATAATACAAATACACGACAGGCAATTGTTTGTACAAAGTTTACATCAATAATGCCTACGATAGGTATTGTCAACAACAGCCGAAAGTTTTTCGAAATGAGGAATGCCTAATCAACATCATCAAAGGTTTTAGCATTCCGGCTGGCTTACCTTGGCATTTGGTCGACAAAGTGTACATCTCAATCAATTGTGGTGATAAATTCCATTAGGTGTTGGCTGTCGTCGTTCTAAAAGAGAGGCGCATCCGAGTTTATAACTCGATGTCGCAAAGGAGACGTTCCGGGTCGTCGTCTGAGATACAAAAGTTGGCTAAAATATTGCCTACTTACCTTGATATGAGTGGCTTTTTGGACCAAAAGGTTCATACTGATTGATCGACGATTGAAGCATACCGGGATAAAATAGCTAATCCAATTGATGTACAATATATTGACAAAATTGCTCAACAAACCATTGGTAGCCTGTAAGTTTAAGTGTCATGATTTAGTTTCATTTCACAAATTTCACAATGCTTGCATGAACAGCAAGATATGGATTATCTGTTTTTTATAACGTAGGGATTGCGGTCCTTTTGTTGCCACCTATGCCGAGTATTTGAGCGATGGATTACAAGTACCAAATGATGGACTTGATGCTGGATTACTCCGCAAAAGATATGTTGTTCTTTTATGGAAATACGGAGAAGAGAAAGCTCAAAAGCCGTACGCAACTGATGTTAAAGATCCACGACGACCAAAGCCGAATTTCGTAGCACTGGAGGAAGAACAACTTGTCCATATTAATTAGATATTTATAGCTTGAGTCCGTCAATGTAATAACATATCCTCCTTGGTTTAACTTGTTGATTTATTTGTAGAGTAGATCGTTTGTACCCATAGTGATTTTTTTTACATTTCAGTTATTTATTGAGTTATTTTATATAATTTCTGAAGGCTTCGATTTATTTTATTCTATCTATGAATATAATTAATCCTTAGTTTTGAACATGTTAATTGAAATGGAGTACTAGATTCAAATATCGCAACAGAAAATACATCTGCTGCAACAGACGATATATCTTATCAGACAGATTTAGACATATGTTGCAACATGAGATGCAACACGTAGGTCATCTACTGGAAATTATATAACAGGTCTTCCTACTTTTTTTATTTTCTCTAACAGATTACCGATCAGTTGCAACAGATAGATTATATGCTACAACAGATCGTATATCTGTTGCGACAGACAACTGTGAACATCTGCATAACGCAACAAATGACCAACCTATTCCAACAGATAATCAAAATATCACAACAGGTATTATATTTGTTACGACAGATATTAAATTTGTTGCATTATAAATATTCAACTTGGCTAGACATAAAAATTATTGCCACTACATGTAAAGTGAATTGGCTTGAAATGAAAATTTGTTATCATGTTCGTCTCTGTCTTTGTGCATGTTCTTTTTTATAACTGGCTCCAACCATTTAGTTAGTACCCCATATTCCCATACCCATTGCATCTTTCCTATAACGGTGTCGCACACACTAGTCATTTATGTGCCGGTCAACAAACACTCGCTGTATGCAAGTGAGTACGGCCCGCACGTTGCACCGGTTGTATTTCTTGGGAGATGGATGTTCTTATTTCGACCTTCAAAATCCCATGATTCCTTCACCAAGACTTCAGCCGTCAAATGATCCATCAGCTTACTCTGCGTCAACAACTTGGGTAACAACTTCAAGAGTGGCTGCAAGTGGGTTAAAAACGTCTTCTTGCTGAAGACAGGTAAGTTGCAGTCATAAACCTTAATCTTTACCTCATATAGTAGTCTATCAACAGTGAGAAAATATGTGACATCCACGTTCATGACTACAAGGATTCTCTTTGCCTTGGTCCAGCTCTTGCCATATGGATATGGCCTCTTCCCTCTAACATATTTAATCGTTTCTTCATCCCATTAGAATGTAGAAACTAACTGATCAAATCCCAGGCCACCGGAATCATCTATCTTACAGAGTTTAGCATACCTATCATTGAAATTATTGTAGAAGTTGAGGTTCATTATCCTATCGGCAGTATCATAAGCATCCGGGTACGCTAATTGCTGCCCTTCATGAGGCAGAGAATTTAATCAACATATTGTGGTATAAGAAGACAATTTTTAAATAGGTTAGTAATTGTAAAGAATAAAAACATAGTGGAAAGAATCTGATGCAGAGAGTTCTCTGAATCAGTTCACAGATTACCCAGCCAACGCAACTTATGCAATGGATGTGTATTATGTTGCAACAGAATACCAAGTTTTTGCAACAGATTACACATCTGCTGCGTAGATTTTTTTTCATGGAGTAGATTGGAAGGCTAGGTTAGCAAAAGTAAACTTACTTTGTCCTCGTACCACACGCACATATATGTCATATTCGAGAAGTCTTTAGTGGAAAATAAATGCATGGTGTATTCTTTTTGAACCTTCATCTTGATGAATTCTTCCAGTTCCTTCTTATTCTCCTTGCTAAGCGCCGCGAATATGTCTACCTTCTTCGGTGGCCCTTGAACTTCAACAACTATTGGATCGGGGGGAGTTGCAATTTTTGCTGATTTCAGAACGGAGAGAATTTGTCTAATTTTTCTTCTCTTCCTCCTAACCTCCACTGTAGGAGTACATGGCTCCCTCACCTCGTTGGATGGTATAATACCCCTCCTAGATTTCAACTCCTCGGCAGCTTCAGCAATAGCCTCTAGCTTTTCAAGGAGTTTATCCTCTCTGTCCTTGCACACTTTGCATTTTCAATGAGAATATGAGGGTGATGAGGGGTGAGAGGGACCACTGTAAGGGTGGGGGGCCGGTGTAAAAGTGAGAGGGAGGACCTGTGCAAGGGGTGTTTTCAAATATATTTATTTTTTACTGAGCACCAACATGCTCATAATCACGACTGCAGCAACAGCAGCAGCAGGATAACTGCCACCATCACAAACAACTCCACCAGCAACACCCCCAGAAGAAGCACCTAAATCTGTTGCAGTTTGAGGTTAGTCATGAAGATCTTCAACATTAGACTGACCTTGACTAACTGCTCTTCTTATGGATGTTGGTCCAGCCAATTCCTTCATTAATAACTCCACCATTGGGTGTTCTTTTATATCAACAAGACCCAGAGTAAGAAAATAAGTCATCCCCAGCTCATCAATGGTAGGCACAATCCAAGGATGCACAACCTATAACAAAATATAGGAGGAATTTAAATCATATAATAATAATTTGCAGTCAGTTGGGTTACGTGGGACTCGGGTTACATAAATGTTAACACATCCAACTTATGCAACAAATGATCTAGCTGCCGCAACAGCTGATCTGTATGTTGAAACAGATTGATAATATGTTGCATCAGATTACCCATCTATTGCATAATTTGCAGCAGATGGGTAATATGTTGAGTAGGGTTCAGAGAATCAGAGCAATAGATGGTTAATCTATTGTGAAATATGGATCATTTGTCGCAACAGATTACTCATTTGTTGCATCAGTTGCAGTTGATGGATAATTTATAGCAACAGATGACCCATCTGTCGCAACAGATGGAACATCTGTTTCAATATCTTTCTTTGAGGTAAATTATTTTAGTTGAAAGAAGACGTACTGCATCATCCGGAGGGTTAAAGAGATCAACCTCGTTAATATTTTTTTTGCTGCTCTCTGCTGCAGCCAACCTAGGAGTGTGAAAAAATAGAACCGAACCGATACAAATATTATTGGATTATTGGTATTGGGTTATTGGGTTAATGATTTTTTATTGGTTTTATAAAAAATTTATTGGGTAAACGGTTCGATTTGGTTTTAGCTTATTGGGTTATCGGTTACCCAGTTCGATTTTGGTTTTAGCTTATTGGGTTATCGGTTAAACCGATAACCCAATAAGGATACACTAAGTTATTGTTTTACTCCTATTTGTGTTATATATATAAATATTTATATTACTAATATATATACACACACACACTACTTATTCAAAATTAAGAAATTCACAAAGTATTAACCTATTCAGTGCAACAAAGGGACAATATGAAGCTCGGGTATTGTCGTATTCGAAAGCTTGAAGCATTTAGTAGCTTCCAATAATTAGGATTCAGTTTTTTTTCGAACTAACATTCAGTTCAAGTTTGAAGATTCTTGTAAACTAAAATGCATTACGTATGATTTTGGCAGCAACTAAGATTTTGTTTTTTTATTTTAGTTGTTACTATTTTTATTTTATGAGTATTTTCTTATTGGTTAAATCAAAAATCGAACCATTAAGCACCAAAAACCGATAAACCAAAAACCGATAAGAAAATATCTTATTGGTTGGTTATTGGTTTTGCATATTTAAAAATCAAAAACTGATAAACCGAACCAATAACACATAAAACCGAATCGAACTGACCGATGCACACCCCTAAGCCAACCACCTAAGGATCCTTGGATGAGAAACCTTATCCGGATAATCCTTGAAATGCTTTCGGAGGGAAGGAATGGATTCATATGCCCAAGCCTAAAAATTGTAAACAAGAAGCAAGCAAAAAAAAGTCATAAGTATATTCAATATAAATTAATGAATGAGTAAAAATAGTGATCAATTTTACCAAGAAAGTCCAAGGAAAACAGTATAATGTGGTCGTCTTTGGCTTTAGATTTTTCAGTAAATATTTGACAGTCAAGTAGTAGTTGTCGTATCCCCAGGGATAATCGTTGAATTTCCCCAAATCATCAACAAGCGCCAAAAAATCATGTTCTATGACTTTCCTGACGTCTCTTGCCAATAAAACGGAATGGACAAACCAAACTAAGCACAAATTCTCCCTGTAATGCTTTAGTATGTCTTTATTCTTGAGATCCGCTATCAAATCCTCCACTCTGTAGCTAGGTTCAACAATGCCCAACAACCCATCTTTTTTTTACCATGTGTTTGTTGGAACCTCTGTGGGGTGTTTTCTTGATGGGAGGTTCTTCTGTACGATCGCATCTCAAGCCCATCACTATGGCAAACTCTTTCAATCCAAAATAAACCGGCATGCCACAGTAGTTGATCCAGACTTCATCCATCTTTTTTATGCCCTCCTTCGGACCTCCATCATCCCCTGCATACTTGATCCTGCGCTTGGGAAGGCCATATACCATGATCATTGGGAAACAGAGAGGGCGGGCCCCAGACGGCTCAAGAAAGTATGCAAAGCATCTCTTCTTAAAAAGTCCATCTATGTTTTCCTTCTTCATAATACTCCTAAGTTCATCAAAAGGTTTCCCCAACTGACATTTAAGTACAAGATCATCAAATACTGTGTTAGGGCTATTCATTGGCATCACAACTCGAAACTTGTCAATACTAATAGTTTTGACAGAATCATGCTGGAATTTTAATATTATTGCATGCCCCATTGGTGAGGAGGAGTTATCACTTTCCTCGACTTCATTTTGCCCTGACTGAGATTGTTCTGAAAGTTCCTCCGAATCTATCTATACTCTAGCCTTTTTTGTTTGGTGATCAGAAGTTGATCCACTTTCTCCACTTTCAGTTTTTTTTTCTTTTGGGAGACATCTTTTAACTACAAATAATAGAAAAACAAAAATACATTACATTTGATGTCTGCATAATTTTTAAAAAAAAGGTGAGACAAATTTCAATAAATTATTCTACGCCACATAACCCAAAAATATACTCCAACAGACAACCCATCAGTTGGAACAGATGGGGAACCCAAGTTTGAAGACCTATTTAATATCTTCCAACAGATGGGGAATCTGTTTGAAGACCTATTTAATATCTCCCAACAGATCTTCCACCCGTTGCAACAGATGGACCACCACCACCACAACTAATGCCACCAAGACCACCACCAATGCCACCAATACCAACACCAACACCACCAACACCACCGCCAAAAACATAAATACCAACACCACCAACAACAACCACCAACAATACCACAAACACCATCCAACAATACCACGATAGTCAAAAAAACACTGAGAGAAAAACTAGAATTTTCTCGGGTGCTTTCTACTTTTTAGCATCAAAACTCAAAATTGTTAACCCATTCTCAAAGATAATACAACTAAAAGTCTTCTTTTTCATCATTAACTATAAAGCCCTATTTTTTAGAATAAAGAAAAAATGTAGAACTCTTCTCGAACTCTGTTACCTGCGAAGACAGAGAAAATGATGGATACAAGTGGGAATGAAGTCGAAAAAAATAACTATATGTAGTCATAAATAGAAAAAAATCGACCTGTTTTGAAGGGTTGAACAATATGTTAAGTAGTTGTTGTTTGTATTATTGAGAGGGAGAGGATACCCTGAGAGAGAAAAGAGCAAGAACTTCAGATTTAAAATGAAAAGTTTTTCGCACAAATGGATGATTTGTATGGGTTGATTTGTAATTTTGGAAAAGAATGACAAGTTTTAAAATTGCTAATTTTTTCCAAATTGATCTTAATTAATTTTAAAAAATTTAAAAGATATAGTTTTTAAAACATTAAGTTGATGAGAACTCATTTCAACTCAGAGTGATCGATCAATGACTCGGGTTGGGATGAATGCAATACCAACGCCATACAATTGAAAAGACTCAATTGAATTTGTAGTTGACCCTGTGAGCTCATTCATTAATCCCTAGTTCCACCTAAATCAATTGCAATGAAATTTGTTGCAACAAATGACTGAGCTGTTGAAAATTTTCAAACAGATATTCATATCTATTGCAATAGAATACATATCTGATTTAATTATCAAATAGATATTTGCATCTGTTGTGACAGATGACTAACCAGTTGGAAATTTTTAAATAGATATTTATATCTATTATAACAGATGACATCTGATTTAATTAATTATCAAATGGACATTTTCATCTATTGTCACAGATGACTGAGTTATTGGAATTTTGAAACAGATATTGATATCTGTTGTAACAGATGACTGAGTTGTTCAAATTTCTAAACAGATATTTATATATGTTACAACAGATGGCATATCTGTTTGAAAATCTTTTTTTCTCTTTTACTTTTAAAGCAAGCTTCTGGTCAGAGTAGATAATATCAAGTAGTAGTACTTACTACTAAAGGAGGTAAAAATATTTCTTGGATATCTCAAAAGTGAGTTCATTGAGCAGTCTTATCTTGTCTTTTCAATGTCACTAGTCTTAGTCTTCCTCGTGCCCCTCAAATTATTAATGAAATTAATAAATATTGAAAAATCCCATGTCTACATACACAATACATCTATAGAAATTATCTCATCTCTTCCTTCTGCTGCAGTTTATTTTATTCAACTCTCATCTTTTTCTTTCTCTCTTCTTTAGGGTCACAACCTTTTTTCTCTCTTTTCTCTTCTCTTCTCATAAAGATCCTTTCGGATCTAAACCGATCCATATCTTTCCTCGACTAAAATTATTGTTTTGATCCCCTTTTTGACATTAAGGTATGGTTTATTATTGCTCTTTCATTCTCGTCTTCTTCTTTGCAAGTTATTTACATCTGTAATCTAATTACTATTTACCCATATCATATTTATTAAAAAAATTGAAGGAACTTTTAAGTGTTGCATAAATAAATCGAGAATTTTTATTACAATATACGAAAAAAGTCATCTGTTGGGAGAAGTTTAAAAGCCTTGTTGGCAGTATTATTTTTTTTGTATGTATTTTGTTTGTTTCTTTATTGTTGATGTAGTTATTGATATTGTTGGTGGGGTTGGCGTTGTTGGAACTTGTGGTGTGTTGTTGTTGATGGTTCTGGAATAAAGGATATTGCTTCTTTGTTGTTGATGTTGTTGTTGGAACGAATGTTGTTGTTTTTTTATTGTTGATGTTTTTTATTTGTAGTTTATGTTGTTGTTGATGTTGCAACAGATGGAGAAACTGTTGGAACAAATCAAACCACCAGAAAGGCTGGTTTGATGTATTCCATCAGACTCCACATCTGTTGCAACAGACTCCACATCTGGTGCAACAGACTCTACATTTGTTTCAATAGATGGATAATGTTCTTTCTGTGACATTAATTTTTTTTCTCTTCTTTGTAGATATAAGGAATTGATAGTTGATCAACTTTTGCCAGACCATCACAAGAGGCTGCAGTAAAGATGGGTTCGGAGGAATAAGTTGCATGCAGATGGAACCACTTCATATGTGGGAGATATGTATTACTGATAATGTTATCGTGGAAACACACATAGAGTGCACTGATTTTTTTTATTGATTAGTCATAGATCATTCAAACAAGATGTCTGTAATTTTACAGTTAAGTATGGTAGGTCCAAACTGATAAGGCTGAGGGACCATGAATATGGTTCTGATACCCTGTTAAGATTTAATGTCAGTTGTTGCTCATGTTTATTTGTCAAGCATTATGAAGGGATCTAGTTTTGGTGTCATTGTAAAGAGATTCAATAGAGATTGGACAAACTTTCAGGGTGCATTGGACCTTAGAGGTCCTTCGAAGCTTAGCACTGCATCTAAAAAGAACGAAAAACCAATATAATTATTGACCTAGCCTAAATTTATATAGTTGGGTTGCTCGCTCGGGGTGATGATTATACGCCAAAAGGTGCGGTAGGAGAATGCCTTCGAGGGAAAATAGGTGGTTGACGGAAGACTATATCATTGGAGAGCTAATTGAAGAAGATACATAGGGTAGAAAGAAACTTCTAGCGAATCTAGCCGATGGAATTATCTTAACAGATGCAAAATCTGAATCAAGTGCAAATATGAAAGTGTATCCGGTAATGTAATTTCGTCTGTTGTCTCTCTGAAAGAAAAATAATGCAGATGGACACTTTGCTAGGGAGATGTGTGGTCGGGATTATCATCTAGATAGAAAATAGGAGAAGACCAACAAAGCAGCCTCATGGGCATCGAGGGTTGAAATGATGTACAGCAAGTCTAGAAAACTTACGCCAACAACAGATGCAGTTAAATAAAGGAATCTAAGCGAAGACGGTAATTTTTGAATTTTAAATTTTATCCCATGCCTTCTTGTTTGTATTTCTGATCAGGTCCACTGCCATTGACTTGATCGAAACCACAAACGAGATTGAAAGACAAATAGAGTATCATTGTTTCCTTAGCAATATGGTTATAATTGATTGGGTTTTCTTGCCTTAGCATGCTTTCAACATTCCTTGGAAAAGATCAGATGCTTGTTGTAGTATGTGAATCCCAATAATTTTCAAGTTTGCCTCCAGCTTACTGATTCTGTATTCAAGCTGGTCGTTGTTATCTTCGAAGTTGGTAAGGAGTTCCTTATCTCTTGTGAGCTCGATCAGGAACACTACCTTCAAAGTTGTGGCATTCTAGAAGCCCTTCAGGACACTTTCTTCAGAAGCCTTAAAGGACATATGGAGGGTCGTTGTGTTTGTTTTAGGTCAAAATATGTTGATGCACATTGAAGATTTGGTCCTAACAGTTGAACAACACACTTTTATCGAGCGTTGCTCAATGCATCTTGCTCAACTAATTTGATAAATTAGTAAGCATGGAGTTACGTAGCGTGTGATCTAAACCAGCTCTACCAAGCCTATCAAATGTTACGTAACTCCAAGCTCATTATCCTATCAAAAAAATATGACCGAGTTAGTGCACAAATCAAATGAGCTTAATCTCTCAGCCTTTCTGCTGATCGCTCTTCTCCAATATAAATGACAAGATATATGTTATGCAAAAGTCTACACCGTCGCCGGACATGCTTACCTGGGAGCAATACTTCAGAAGTTATCTGTTGATGCCTTCTGAAGAATTGCTCCCTGGTAAGCATGTCTAGCGACGGTGTAGACTTTTGCATAGCAGATATCTTGTCATTTATAGTAGAGAAGAACGATCAGCAGAAAGGCTGACAGATTGAGCTTGTTTGATTTGTGCACTAACTCGGTCATATTTTTTGATAAGGTAATAAGCTCGGAGTTACATAACGTTGTATAGGCTTGGTAGAGTCGATTTAGATCACTCGCTACGTAACTTCTTGCTTATTAATTTATCAAATTGGTTGAGCAAGATGCATGGAGAACGCTTGATAAAAGTGTGTTGTTCAACTATGGGGACCACATCTTCAATGTGCATCAACATATTTTGACCTAAAACAAACACAGCGACCCTCTATGTATCCTTTAAGGCTTCTGAAGAAAGTGTTCTGAAGGGCTTCTAGAATGCCACAACTTTAAAGGTAGTGTTCCTGATTGAGCTCACAAGAGATGAGGAACTCCTTACCAACTTTGAAGATGGCAACGACCAGCTTGAATACAGAATCAGCAAGCTGGGGGCAATCTTAAAAATATCGGGATTCACATACTACAGCAAGCATTTGATCTTCTCCAAGGAATATTGAAAGCATACTAAGGCAAGAAAACACAATCAATTATAACCATATTGCTGGGGAAACAATGATACTCTATTTGCCTTTCAATCTCATTTGTGGTTTCGATCAGGTCAACGGTAGTGGACCTGATCAGAAACACAAACAAGAAGGCATGGGATGAAATTTAAAATTCCAAAATTGCCTCTTTCACCTATATTCCTTATTTTAACTGTAGTTGTTATTGGCGTAAGTTTTCTAGAATTGTTGTACATCATTTCAACCCTCGATGCCCGTGAGGCTGCTTTGTTGGTCTTCTCCTATTTTTTATCTAGGTGATAATCCCGACCACGCATCTCCCTATAAAAGTGTCGATCTGCATTATTTTTCTTTCAGAGAGACAACAGATGAAATTACATTACCCGATACACTTTCATATTTGCACTTGATTCAGATTTTGCATCTGTTAAGATAATCCATCGGCCAGATTCGCTAGAAGTTACTTTCTATCCTATCTCTTCTTCAATTAGCTCTCAGATGATATAGTCTTCCATCAACCACCCATTTTTCCTTAAAGACATTCTTCTACCGCACCTTCTGGCATATAATCATCACCTCGAGCGAGCAACCCAACTATATAAATTTTGGCCAGGGGAATTTCTATTGGTTTTTCGTTCTTGTTTGATGTAGTGCGAGGCTTCGAGGGCCCTCTAAGGGTCCAATGCACACTTAAAGTTAAGTCCAATCACTATTGGTTCTCTACAGTGACGACAAATATTGATCCCTTCTCAAAACTTAACACGCATAAACACGAGCAACAACCGTCAGTAATTTGTAACAGGGTATCTGCACCATCTTCATGAAGTCCTCATCCTTATCAATTTTGAACCCATCAAACTTAACGGTACAATACAGTATCTTGTTTGAATGATCAATGCCTAATCGATTAAAAACTGCATTCATAAAAACATTGTACTTTGTGTGTGTTGTCCCAGTTACTTTATCAGTAATACATACTTAACTCTCACACATATGATAGTGGATCCATCTGCACGCACCTTATTCTTCCTAGCCCATCTATGACTTAAATTGAATAAACAAATGACTAGCTAGTTGCAACAGATGACACATATGTTTATATTGTCAAATAATTGGAGACATCTATTACTACAGATGATCAACCTATTGCAACATATGACATATTTGTTGGAGAAATCAAATAGATATATACATCTGTTGCGAAAGATTGCCAGTATGTTTTAGTGTAAGTTATCTAACAGAAAGAATATATTTTACAACAGATTATCCATCTATTAGATTTATTTTAAAGCAATTTTCTTTTCTTTTCGAGATACAATAATTTATAAATAGTTTCCTCCTTACAAATATGGATGATCCATATTCGTACAAGAATATTCATATCGACTCCTTGCGTGAACTTCAAAGGCAGTTTGATGAACTCCAGAGAGATTTGGTTGACTTCGGAGTAAGGCTGGGAAGCAAGGCTGCCGGATGAAAAATGTCCGATTGACAATAATAATAATAGTAGTAATAATAATTAGGGAATATTTTTTATTTTAGCACATGTATTTTATTTTCCTCTTTTTGTATATCGGATCTACTCAAGGGATTCAAAAATCTACGCTTCATTTCATTTGGTGGTCGACTTTGAATTTTTAATTCTTATTTAGTATTTAATAATCATTATGTTTATTCCTTGTTCTCAACATGTCAACGGTTGGTGGTAGGGATTGAGCAATTTGTGTCAACAGAGGTTAATCTGTTACGACAGATCGATCATATGTTGCACCAGATGGTTATTAATAAAAAAAGGGTTATTGTTGTTATTAAGAGGTTTAAAGACATGACTTTCCAATTATTCAATATGAAAAATATTTCGTAAATAAATAATAAGAAAATAAATGATAAACACAATTTAATTTCATAAAAGAACGGTTATTTAATTTTAATAACTGATCGTGACTTTTCACCATTTTTGTTTTTGAATTTATTTTTTACAATTATTTATTATATAATTAAAAAAAGTCATAATATTGGATTAATTTTCTTATATGATGATGATTGTTAAGAAAGAAAAACAAGGTGATGCATCAAAAACACATACTCATTCATTAGTGTTGTTGATGCATCAAATTCCCCATCTGTTGCGACTGATGTATCAGTTGTTAGAAGAAATTAAAAAAGATATTAATATAGAACGTCTATTTGTTGCTACAGATGGTATATCTCTTGCAACTGATGGTTTATCAGATTCAACAGATATACAATCTGTTGCCAGAAAATAAAAATGGTTATTATTTTATTAAAGAATTTGAAAAGGTGTTTTTTTTAATTTATAAAATAAAAAAGTCAGCAAATTTGGATTAATGATATGATGATAGTTTTTTTTTAAAAGTAGATTATATGTTGCAACAAATATATTACCTGATGCGACAGGTTCACTATTGTTGCAACAGATGATATATCTATTGTCACGGATGATTTATCTAATGCAACTGATATCGAATCTGTTGTCACAACTCAATAAAAACGGTTCTTGAAAAGAACTAATTAATAATAATAACCTAAAAAGTCATGACTTATCACAATATTTCTTAATTTAATTAAGTCATTACTTTTCACATTAATAAAAAATATAATTAATAAATGAAGGTGAACAGTTAGATTATATGTTGTAACAGATAGGTTATCTGATGCAACATATTTTATATTTGTTGCAACAGATGATATATCTGTTGTCACAGATGATTTATCTGGTGCAACAGATATAGAATCTGTTGCCACAACTCAATAAAAACGGTTCTTCGAAAGAACTAATTAATAATAATAATATGAAAAGTCATGACTTATCACAATATTTATTTTCTTAATTTAATCAAAAATGTAATTAATGAATGGAGGTGAATAGTCGCACCTTTTTACCTCTCATTCAAATTCAATCCTCTATAAATAGGTCCCTTCTTACTCAATCGTTCATTCAACTACACTATTTATTTATTGCATCTCGTCTTTCATATTACACTCTAAAAGATTATGGCTGACCCAGTGTGGGATGTTGCTTTTTTGCAAGACGTCGTGAATGAATTTCGTAATCAAGTTCATGACCTGCAATGAGAACTGGGTGGAGTTAGAGCAAGAATGCTCCGCGAGATACGCAGGCTAAGGAGGGCCTTGCTACTTTCGGTTGAAGATTGGCCGGCTGAAAATGATGATGATGATGATGATAATAATAATAATAATAATAATAATAATAATTAGATTATTATTTTTCTTTTAGTCTATTATATGTATTTTTATTTGTTTTTATTTAATAAAAAAATTATGTTTAATCTTTGACGTTTTAATCCATATTTAATTTTTATTCTGTCTATTATTTTCTCAACAAACATGTCGACGATTCGACGTAAAAAGGAATAATTTAGAATCCAGTAGCAATAGCAAGATTTATCTGTTGGGTTTGTGGCAGGGGCTGATGTGTTGTTCAAAATAAATTACTCATGTTGCAACAGATAAGAAGTTTGATGCAACAGATAAATAGTCTATTTCAACAGATGACTAGTTAATTGTTGCTTGGCTCTGACGTTTTAATTCATACTCCCTCCGTCTCATATTACCCGTCCCAAATTGAGATGCCAAATTGATTAAGAAAAATAATTAACAACATGTCTAGTTTACCATAACCCACTGATCAGTTGGTGGGACAGTAGACCTGTTTGAAATAACCATTATTTGCTATTCAATCAAAATTTCATAAGAGAAGAAAGCTTTTAACGTCGGTCGGCGTATAGTCCCCCTATTAAATGATGTTTCCATTTTAATTTGAGGAAAAAGTGATTAATGCAAAGGGTAAAACATGGATTTTTTTAAATCTTTTCTTGATTAATGAAAAAGACAAGTAAAATGAGAAATAGAATTAGGAAATTTGGGACGGGTAATTGGACGTAAGGAATAATTTTGAATCCAATAGCAATAGCAAGAGTTGAAACATATTGGTTATTTGTTGGGTTTGTGGTAGGCGATGATTTGTGTTGTTCCAAACAGATTAATCATTCGTTGCAACAGATAATTATTCTGGTGCAACAGATAAACATCCTAATGCAACAGATAATACGTCTGATGCAACAGATAATACATCTAATGCAACAGATAAATCTTCTGATGCAACAGATAAACAGTCTGATGCAACAAATAAATCTTCTGATGCAACAAATTACTCATCTGATGCACCAGATGATTGATTTGTTTAAATTGTGGGCACTTATGCTGGATTCATGATCGGAGTTCTATCCATTGTTGGAAAAACAGAAGTGTACTCAGATGACAAAGACGAATAAAAATCATAATTTTACTTACCAAAGTCACTTATGAAGTAATGTCAAAGTGGAAAGTGATGTAGTAAATAAAATTTGACCTAAAAAATTGGTCAGATAGCAGCAGTAACGTTGTATCAACAACAACAACAATAAATGGTCGACGAGAAGAAGATGAAGATGATAATGAAGTAGAAGATGATGATAATGAAGCAGAAGATGATGAATAAAGCAGCAGAAACAATGAACAACAAAAATCGCTAAGAGGGACAAAACAACAATGGATGAGAAGAGAGAGAAAGGCATCTTTTTTTCCCTCCGTTCCCCGTTATTTTAGATAAACATTGGGATCAAAGTATAAATTTAAAAACTTATGGATTATTTTCAAACTTTTTCAATTTTCTTAATCCATAATAAAGTAATTGCATTACTAAAAATTACCCCTATTGCAACGAATCTTTTGGCAACGGTTCCAGAAGCATTGTGATAGATGGTCTATTGCAATGGTTCCAACCGTTGCACAAGAATTTTGTTCTAGTAATTCTATAACCATTATTATTGATGGATAATCGTTGCAATAGGGTGTCTTATAACAACGATTATGTGAACCGTTGCCATAAAGTCACCTATGGCAACACGTTTTTAGAAAGAAAAATCTATTGCATCGGTTTTCATTTTCACTCCCTATTTTTTCACAAACTCTGCCAAAAAATTTATAAATATAATAAAAAAATATTTTATATACAAAACATTTCACCCTCAACTTTACTCATCACTCTCAGATCATCAGTTGTCAACACCCACTGTGAGTGCCTTTTGCGCCGATTGCTCACTGATTCTTTGACAGACACTCCGACCTACGCTCTGACTGATGCTCCGACCGGTGCTCCGACTGCTACTTTGACCGTTGCTCCACCACTGCTTTGATTTACAATAGTGGACAGATAGAAATTAGTAGAGCAGCTAGATCTAGTAGCTGAATCGTAGTAGTAAGTGGTACTTTTCTGTGTTATCTATTGGGTAGTATTAAATCCCATGAATTTATGGCTAATAGCTTGCCATTGTTAGGGTTCTATTTTTCGGCAGAAATGCTCATTGAAGATGTTTTGTTGCTCTTTTTTCCTCTTTCCAGTTCAATTTCTTACTTATGGTCAATTAAAGTAAGGATTGTCTTGGAATGTATATCAATCTAACACTTCACATGTAGAAATATTCAAAAGAAAGTACAAGTAATTTACTTCAGTAATCCTACACAAAAAGGATATTTCAATTGAGATTTGGTAGTGAGAGTTTTAAAGTCTTAATAACATTAGTCAATCTTCTATTAGATGTAAAATGACATCGAATGTGATGTGATTTGTAGTTTTGGTCCTAATATCTGTATGATCGGCAAAAGTTTGGTGAGCTAGTGGAGTTAGCTTTTAACACGTAACTGGAAGTCATATCTTTACCTAAATATGATGATTAAAACTCTAGTATTAGGGTAAAATTAAAGGGGAATGGTACTTCATTCTTGTAAGCAAGGAGGACTAACCAAGTCGAAGGATTCATTCAATTATTAGATTCATTCATTCTAGTTTTTAGTTTTAGAAAAGAAAACAAAAATGGTATGCATTTGTAGTTACAATTTTGATGTCAAGAAGCACAGAGGTATGTGTTGGAACGCCAGAAGGGTATTCTTTTCCTTTAGTTTTGTATCTAAGTTTGATGTTAATAATTGGTCAGACTGAGAAGAACAAGAAGCCTATGGGTTCCATTTAGATTTTCCTTTCTTCCTGCAACATGTATTAATGTTTCAGTTACATATAAGGGTGATTTGATCACATAGAATTTATGTCAAAAATTCTGGAACTAACATGTTGGAACTATATGATCCAGGTGATTCATATATCATGTGGAACTAAGATCATGTGGAACTTTTCATTTGCTTGTAATGTAGGAGAATGGATAGTATTATTTGGTCAAGTGTGACACATTATGTTAGACTTTAAACACATACTCCATTATACTCTACCCAAAATCAACGGACCTTGGCTCTGGGGAGTCCTGCAGTTGAGTGTACGCAGATCTTACCCCTGCCTTTGTGGGTAGAGAGGTTGTTTTCGATTAACCCTCAGCACATTTAGCTACCGCTCAACCCTGAAACATTGAAAGAGATGAAACAAATTATGTCTTTTTTCAAACTTGTTGCAGTTTCTCAAGCATCCAGAAATTGAAGATTTTGCTAAGAAAAATGGCCATATTTATTCTCAGTCAAGTGAGTTCCACGACAATTTTTGTTTCCTTATTTTTTTTGATGTTCTAGCTTTCAGATAAATATTGAATGTTGCACGTTTATTTACTAGCTATATCTCCATTTAGAAAGCTTGATTCTGTTGTTGAAATAAAAAGGACTTTAATCTCTAAATTGTTTGCAACTGTTCTTTATGAATAGTAAGACTAAAATTTGGCAAATTTGATGCAGTACAATCTCCTGCCAACTGGGAAAGGGTCATTGAAGGAATACGCAAAATGAGATCGGCAGAACATGCACCTGTGGACTCCATTGACACGGATGAAGGGATGAATTCTCTTCAACCTAAGGTGCATACATCTTTGCGGACTTGATTCCTGGTTTGTAGAAATGTTCTGGCATCAAACTCCTCTAGACTCCTTTTAGGAACAAACTCAACTTGTTGCTCCTTAGGCTTTTGCTTGACAAGATGGCCTTGTAGGAACGACCTTTTTAACATATAAATAATGGAAAGGCTAGATGTAGCATCCAACAAGTGAAATTGAAAATTAAATGAAGCAATTTAAATCTTTTTTATGAGTACGCTTGTATAATGTTTTAACACTTCCTGCTAGGATGTTATTCATTGTTGATCGTATCAACTTAGTTATTTCGTAGTTGCTGGAAGGGCGTGATGCTGATGTTGATTACTACTTTCGTTTCACTTTTTCTGTTCGCAATCTCATCAGGAAAGAAGATTTGCTGAACTGGTTGGTTCATTGTTATCAAGCCAGACCAAGGGTCATGTTACACATGGCAAGTGTTGGCAATTTCAGCTATATGATGCTCATTAATAACGTGGTTATCTCTTTATAATAGGTATATATTCATGTTCTGTTTGCAATAGGCTCTGTATCTTCTGAATGAGTTAGTAAACTATACAGAAACTTTTTCCTCTTTCTATCTTAGAGGTTACTCTGATATCTCTGTCATCTTACTGAAAAAAAGGTCATCGCGGTGCACTAAAACTACCCGTTATGTCATGTTACTAACTAAGTTCTATTTATTGTCATCATGATTATCTCCCTCATCCTCGTAGACTAACTTGTCATAAAAAACTAAGTCAAAATGGTATAGCTAGGAAAATACCAATATTTGATTTGCAAAATTGCTCCCCCCGGCCCCCGCATCTACCTTCTGGGGAGATGATAACCTGAAGTCAGATATTACTTTTTTCATTGAACGTGCTCCGTAATTTTATGAGGCGTTGATATTCTTATTTGACTTCTTGTTGGTATTTAATGAAGTCCTCTGAATCTGCAGAAGCGACACAACAGCTCCTCGAAAATGGTCTGCTGAGTGCTGAGACAATGGATAAAGCTGATGAAGCCACCATAAAGAGCTTGATTTACCCGGTATGTGTTCAATAAAGTCGGTTTATGATAATACTGTATTCATGCTTGTCCCATATAAAATTGTCATTTGCCCTCACTCTGAACTACTTAAACAACCTTTTATTGTCAGGTTGGATTTTACACAAGAAAGGCTCGACAACTTAAACAAGTTGCAAAGATTTGTCTCTATAAATATGATGGAGACATTCCTAGTACATTGGATAATTTGCTTCTACTTCCAGGTGTTGGTCCGAAGATAGCTCACCTGGTAGGAAATTATGCCTCTCTCGTTTTCTTTCCCTGCATGTTCCAAGTTATTTTTTAATTTTGTGCTTAGGTTATTATTATGGCCTGGAACAAAGTTGAAGGGATTTGTGTAGATACCCACGTACATCGTTTTAGTAATTGGCTTGGTTGGGTCTCGCAGCCTAGAACAAAACAAGTATGCTTAATTCTATTCAAAAATGAAGCTTCACTACTAATAAGCAACTAGAAACAGGGGAATATGCTGTGATATACTTGCAAAATTTTTCTAAAACAATTTTTTTTGGACTACTTTAATTATAAGCTTTGAAAATATTAGGACATTTTTAGAAAATAATTGCTTGGGTTTGCCTTTGAAAACCGGTATCACATTTTGCAAACCGGTGGAGGGTCTAAGTTCTAATTTCATTTTTGAGCAAGAATTACAGCCACATTGTATGATTTAACAGCAAAGACTGATAACATAGTAGATCTAGCTCTTGTTCTGAATTGTAAGATAGTAGATCTATCTCTTGTTCCGTGTTGATGACGTTTATGAAAGGGTATTATTAAGGGATGGGATGATTTTAGTGAAGCCGAACAGATTTAGAGGCACAGGTGGTGTGGAAAGAGTGAGCTGATTCTTTGATTCTTTCTCATTTGTATGTTCATTCTTTCTCATTTTCGTGAATTATATTTCTTTTACTAATTTGTATAAATAATTTATTCATTTGCTATTAAGATTGTTTATGCTCTATTTATACGTGTTCTTCTATGTTCTAATTGAAAATTAAATATGTTGTCATTTAAGTACTAATTGAGATTATTTTTTCTCTTTTTATAGATGTTCAAAATGAAGGAGGAGATGAAGAAAGTGATGAAGAAAGTGACCTTACTTGAGAAATTTTTTGAATTATTGATAGATATTTTAGTATCGATCTTTTTGATATTGAATTTTGTGAAACTTATCGCTACTCGAACTTGATAATTTATGGGAAAACTAATGACCGTTTGACTTTAACATTTTGCTTTTGGATTTAGATTACTAGTTTGTTGGATATTTTAATTTGAATTATTAATGAAAGATTTTGTTGTGATATGTGTATATATAATTGTGTATTAATATAATTCTCTCTCTCTCTCTCTATATATATATCAATTGGTATTTAAACTAGCTGCAATAATAGGTGGTAAAAAAATACTGCAAAACATTCAAAAATTGTTGCAATAGGTGTCAAAAACCGTTATCATAGGTAGTGAAAAATCGTTGCAAAAGATCAATAATTGTTGCAATAGGGTTATTGCAACGCTTTTTTGTCGTTGCAATAGAATCTATTGCAACGGTTCTTCACCGTTGCAAAAGAGTCTATTGCAACATCTCTCAACCATTGCAATAGATAATTTGAACCGTCTCAATAGGAGTTGCAAAAATTGTTGCAATAGATAGACCTATTGCAACGGTTGTTATAACCGTTGCAAATGTCGTTGCGATAGGCCTATCCCAACGCCCACATATGCAACGCATACAAAACCGTTGCGGTAGCTCTATGACAACGGTTTTTGTACCTATCGCAACGATTTTTGAACCGTTGTCATAGGGGTAATTTCTGGTAGTGTTGTCACCTCCAACTAATAATTAAGACTTGTGTCACCTACACCTCATTTTAAAACTCTTTTGTCACCTGTGACCCAAACCCCCAAGTCTCAAAGCCTCAAAAATTGTTAATTTATTTTATAATTTTATTTTCTTTTTGACAATATTGAATATAATTTAAAAAAAGCTATCATTATTCAATTGAAATATTTTGAAACTTTGAATTAAACTAAAATCTTTATAACAATTTACAAAACCATCCTTGGTAATATTTTAAAAATCCATGGCTAATGTATTATTAACTTGAAACAATCCTCACTATTATTAATAATATTATTATGTGGAATATAATACTACGCTAAAAATAATAATTATGGAACAACGAGAAAAAATAACATTAATTTTTTATTTATTATGTATATTTATATTTTTAATACCTTAGACTAAAATTTAGCTTTAAATCAATAATTTTATCGAGATGATCTTGCATGAAATACACGTACAAAACATGTACATTAATCTAGTATAAAAAGTAAAGATGACTTGTACTCCTATTTAAAAACTTTTCTTACGAGTCTCAAGAAGCAAAACCACCACGTAAATATTTACATTTAACGGTATCTCTAATTTCGGATTAAGTAGCCGTTTGGTCAAAGAATTTTTTTTTTTTTTTTTTTAGAAAATTATTTCACTTTAGTAAAAAAAGTAAAAACACGTTTCGTTTGATCATGAATTTTCCAACTCCACTTCAGAAAATTATTTGAAAAAGTGAAAATAAATTTTATTTCTTTTCACTTTTTTCACTCATACTTCTCTCACAAAATTTTAAAAATAACTTTAATTTATATTCATGGTCAAATACAACTCCAACTCCAACTCCAACTTCCTCTTCATTTTCAACTTCTAACTCTGAAAAAAAATATTTTCGTGGCCAAACGAGGCCTAAAATAATTGAGAGAGTATATTTAGGTGAAATCCACGGACGCGCTCTACCATTGCCAAATTGAGAATTCATTTCACACACAGATCTTCCTACTCACTTCATCATCTCTCTTATAACAATGTACATATAGCTCTGCGTTGATTCAAAAATTGGACTCGCTAAAGGTGATTAACCATTCAAATGGCTCGCCTACATTCAGTATTTATACTGATCTTGTCGTTATCGTTGATCCAAGGCCTTTTCGTTCACTCTAAAACCCTTAAGCGTGACGGTACATTTCCATCCATTTCCTTTTACACACTTTTTTCTTTGACTCAAAACAGTTGGATTTTGTAGATATATTGCAGCTTTTAGTAAACAAACCTAAGTTTCAGCGAGAATAATTACTAGATCTTATGCAATTTCTAAGTGCAAGCTATTACTTTGAGTGGATGCTATTGAATTTTGTAGTTTTGAGTTGTAATAATTGAATTTTGTGGATTTTATCCAGCTTCTCAGTGCAGTTTCAAGTGAAATTTTTGTAGTTCCAGTGAAAATAATTACATAGATCTCAGAGATTTATACTATTGATGGAAGTAATTGGATTTTATAGCTAGAGTTGAAGTAATTGAATTTCTAGATTTTATCTAGCTTCTAAATGCAAGTTTCTAGTTGAAAGCTTATAGTTTGAGTGAATGTTTTGGTGGATTTTATTGATTTTATGTAGTCCTAGATAAAGTTTATAGTTTGGGCAAAAATAATTGGATTTTATGCATTATCTTCTTTCTAACTGCATGTTTATGGCCTTCCTGGAAGTAATTGGAATATATAGATTTTTTTTTGCAGTTTCTAAGTGCAATTCTAGTATAATTGAATTTTATAGATTTTATGCTGCTTTAAGTTCAAGTTTATGTAGTTTGAGTGGAAGATTTTATGCTGTTTCTATGTTCAACTTCTTGTGTTTCCATCTTTTATTACTAGAATTTCTTTTTTTTTTTGAATGTCTATTTTCTTGGTTTAGGAATTCAAGCTTTGCAGTTTGTTGATTTTGTTGAGGAATAGCTATTCATTTGATGTATAATCTTGATATGTACAATGTAGTATCTATTACCTGCAATCAATAAACTAAATCAGTGCCTTGGAGTGTCATTAAACATAAAAAAAAATCCTGTTTTTGCTCGTAGGATTCTATTTTCTAGTTGTTACAGATAAGTGTAGCTATCCTCAGAAAGTTGCACTGATTTATCATTAAATAAATGTCAATCAAATCCAACTCCATGATATATAGTGTTAGTTACTTAAACTATATATAAGTAAGTATATAATAATCATGAATATTTGTATGCTCTTTATCAAATAAGAATGTCCGCCGTAGGGCTTGAGCCCATTACCACAAGGTTAATAGCTTTGCGCTCTACTCTTAGTGTTGTTGGAAATGTTGTGGAGTTCAAATTGTAACACTCTCTGTTAATATTTTCATTTTAGACAGTTTAAGGCATTGTTTGCATTCGTGGAAAAAATAAGTTGTCGTAGTACTTGAATGTACACTTTTTTCCGTTAGACTAATTTGAACTTCTGGAATATGACTCTAGTGAAAGCTTTGAATGAAATTAAGGCATCTCTTGGATGGAGAGTGGTGTATGCATGGGTTGGAGATGATCCTTGTGGAGATGGTGATTTACCTCCATGGTCGGGTGTTACATGTTCCACACAGGGTGATTATAGAGTAGTTACTGAATTGTAAGTGTTGCGCCACCAGTTCGAAGTAGTTAGTTACTCACAGATTGAAATATCCTTTTCTTGTCAGTTTTTTCACAATGTTCTTTTCAATTTTACCACTTGCAGGGAAGTTTATGCTGTTTCAATTGTTGGTCCATTTCCTACTGCCGTCACTAATTTATTGGATCTCACTAGACTGTAAGATTTGTCTCTTTGGCTTTGTACTGGAATCTAGTTTCTACATAGCTTTAGCTACTATTTAAAGATTTTTTGACCTCATCCAAACTGAGAAATTGCCCTAACATGTTTTATACCCTTTCGTCATAATTGTTGATTAACCAACTCGAAGAATTGTTTTGGTCGGGTGTTTACTGTTATTATCCAAGAAAAACTTGGGAGTTAACTATTATGTGCATAGACGTTGTTTTCAAATTTGAAACTACTATTTAAGGCAATAGTTGGTGGACGATTGTGCCTGTACTGTTGGATCTTTTTGATTTCATTCTAACCTTACTAATCCATAGTATTCTTTCATATGACAGGGATCTGCATAATAACAAGCTGACCGGCCCTCTTCCTTCCCAAATTGGGCGTTTGAAGCGTCTTAAAATATTGTATAATCCTTTACTTCTGTACTCCTGTTGAAGTATCTAATGTTCAGTAGCTTTTACACACTGATATTTATGTTGAGAGCTTATGCTGTCTCCGAACAGCCTGATTCTCCAGTTTCAGGATAACATGTGTTTATCTTGTTAAAATCTAGCTAGGCGGTTTTAATATGATTCAACTGTGCTGTACAAAGTGATTACATACATGGCTTTTTTATCGATATGAAATGGATTTGTCCTGTCTACCTGATTAATGATTAATCCCAAAAAAGGGAGTGGGGTCGCATCGAAGAAGAAAGATAAATTTTCAGCTGAGAAGATAAGTACTCGTAGGTTTAATTTCTAAAAACAAAAACAGAGTAGGTTTATTATCAATAGGAGATGTCACTTAACTTACAAGGCCTTTTTATATTCTTTTAGGATTGTGTTAGATGTATATCTCAACATCTACTTTCTTTTGTCCTTTTAACCTAACTTGTAAGTTTTTTCTTTTATCCATAGGAACCTGCACTTTGTCCCAGAATGTTGTCAACTTTGAAATTTACTTTTATTATTGCTTTTCTTACCCAACATACTATGGTGAAACTATACTTGGTATCGTCTATTTCCTGGTGTGTTATAATGTTGCACTGTTGATTAGTTCCTTTTCTTGATTCTTTTTACCAGAAATGTTAGGTGGAATAAGCTGCAAGATGTCATTCCACCTGAAATAGGTGAACTAAAGCAGTTAACACATCTGTGAGTGCCTTTTCAGCTTCTTTATCTGTGCTCTTTATCCACAGATCGATTTTGCTGTTATAGAGTAATAACTGATGTATATTTTTCAGCTACCTAAGTTTTAATAATTTCAAAGGGGAAATACCTAAGGAGCTTGCTAATCTTCCTGAACTTCGTTATCTCCATCTACATGAAAATCATTTTACTGGACGAATTCCACCTGAACTGGGTACCTTACAGCATCTTCGACACCTGTAAGATACCATCTTAACTTCTTGTCTACTTTAGCATATGGAACCTGTGTCGGACATGGATGTCACCGTGATCTCATCCAATTCCAGGGATGTTGGTAACAATCGTTTGGTTGGAACTATAAGAGAACTCATACGTATTGAAGGATGCTTTCCACTTCTCCGCAACCTGTAAGTTGATTATTCTTTTAGTGTCAAATCGCTTGAAGTTGTCCTACTGCTAGTGTTATGGATTATATGCTAATTCAAGGACTTAACATATGCTGTAACGTGCAGATACTTGAATAATAATTATCTTACTGGAGGTGTTCCCGCACAACTTGCAAATTTGACGAACTTGGAGATCTTGTAAGTTCCGAGAAGAAACTTCTCCTTGATTTTTCTGGTCTTTTGGGTTAAAAACAGATAATTTCTCCTGTAGTAGTTAATAAATGTCATTATGCTTAATTTGATTGCTCTGGTTGTTACAGATATCTATCCTACAATAGGATGACAGGAGTTATACCATATAGCATTGCTCATATTCCCAAGTTAACTTACTTGTAAGTCTTCCTCTATGCTCTTATCTACTCATTAATTATACTGGATGTGCACAGTTTGGACAGAATTTTCGAAGGCAAATACAGAAACTTTGTTAGTAACTTTGGATCTCCTTCTTTGATAGCTTTTTGGTGCAACCTGGTCTTTGTGCATGATTTAGATGCCATGTTAGATATGATCGGGGACCTGTGTATTACCTTGCACTAGTTTAGTGCTGTTTTCTGTTAATTAATAAATTGTTTTATTACCTATAAAATAATTAGCATACTGGATGTGATGTCCCAATGATTGTCTAATGAGTGCAGTCTTTCAAGGATCTTTCTTTCGTAAAAAGATGAATTTTGAGGATTATTCAAGTTAAAAGGATGCTTTGACTAAAACTAAAACAATAGTCGATGAACTTGGGGTTAGTTTGCTAATTTGGTCTTGCAAGGGTCTTTTCTTTCCAAGGAGATAAATTTTGAGGATTGTGCAATTTGCGGATGCTGTAACAAAGACGTTAGTAGATTGTCTTGGAGCTTGTTGTCTGACCTTATTGGACCTTATCTGTGATGTTTTCCTCAGACAAGTAGTAATGAATAGAATTATAGAAACTGTCTGATGAAATTAGATGCACGAGTGTGCTACTTCTCATCCTATTATGTTCTAATAGCAGCACCAAAACACACGATCCACTTTAATTGTAAGAAAGACTTCCCATGTACTCAAGATTTCCGCTGAGCTATATAGCAAGCACACACTGGTATAGAGACGCACAGGTGACGTGTTGGACTTCAATTCAAGAAGATTGTCTATTAAATCATAAAATTTCATTGGTACAACTTGTAAAAAAACTGTAGTAGTGCATTAAAAAGAAAAGGGCAGTCGGGTGCACTAAAGTTCCTGCTATACTGTAGTAGTGTATAATTCAGAAAAATATGAACAGTGATGCATGCAAATCTATAGGCAGGCATACCCGATCTTCCACCTATTTGTTAAGATCCGTTGCATCTCCTACCCATATTCTTCTTTCTTCCAAAGTACTTGGTCGTTCAACATATACATTCCCCTCCATCCCCCAAATTACGAGTCACTATTTTGCACAAGTGAGAGCGTTGGAGAATATGGGAAGGACTGCATTTTAATGGGTCAAACAACCGAAGAATGTTAAGAGACGATCTATTTGTGTCAGATACGTATCCCTATTCAAGATATGTCGTATTGGAAATGGAAAACCTTATTTTTGAAGTTAACCCATATATTTCCAATCGAAAAACCTTTTATCACAATATTTCCTTCAAAATGTTGGTGTTAGAGCTAAACCACATGAATTGAAATTTGCCCCTTCTCCATTTAAGTGGTTGTTAGTGTTGTTAAAGTGATGCTTGAACCGTGAACCGACGCTCAGCACAAGTTTGCTCCAATGGAAGTGGTAACTGATAAGGAATATTTTCCCAAAACCAGCCAAAGCAACTGTTTTTCTGAAAATGGTAGGTTAATTTGTGAGGTCCATGGGTTTCTTCTTGGATAAGGTTGCAATAAACCATAAATATTTCAATAGATAGTGTGCAAAAAGAGATATTAATTAGTTGTTAGCGAGACTTTTCTGGTAGTACATTATTGATTTGGAATAAGAAACTGTAAATTTAAGGTAAGAAAGCTAACCACTAAGTCCGAGTTAGAATTTTAAATCTAGATGTTCCTTAAAGCTAGCAACTTAAATGCAAACTAATGACCAATTTTCCTTGCAAAATGCTAGATGTTCTTTAAAGCCCAAATGTCCTTTCTGTTGTGGATGCGAGTGCTTCCTTTTGTTGTTGTTTATTATTATTATTATTTTATTTTATTTTTAACATTCTTCGTCCTTGACTATTCTGGTGATACAAATCATTCATTCACTCTTCTTGATTGTTTACTGGTAGATCTTGCATCAAAAAGAAAAATAGTTCTGCATGCATTTGATATTTGTTGTCTGCATGTGAATGAGTGGAGATCCTGTAGAACATGTCTGAAGCTGAATCTGATTTCAGGTATCTCGATCACAACCAGTTTTCTGGGAGGATTCCAGATGCCTTCTACAAGCACCCTTTCTTAAAGGAAATGTGAGTGTTCATTTTTTGCTACTGAGCATTGTTTGGCTTCGTGCAAATCCTAATAAGATGTTAAATTATGTCATAGGTACATTGAAGAGAACGCGTTCCGGCCTGGTGTAAAACCAATCGGACTGCACAAAGTGCTAGAACTTTCGGACGCAGATTTCCTTGTTTAGAAAAATACAACTCCTGTTATTTATTCAGGAGCAAGTGTTATCAAAAGCAGCAGCCGATCCCAATTCCGTCAAATGTCTTTTCTTTAGTTGCCAGATGAGCAAAGGTTCCATCTTTTTTGTGTAAAGAAGCATTCAGCCAAACTTTGTTGCTGTTGCTGTAGTTAATAGTACTACGTTATGAATTATTAAGTTATTGTGGCATGCGCCTCAATCAGCTATATCACTTGCCTTGAATTCTTGCATTTGGTTTTTGATTATACGCAGAGCAGATTTCAGAGCTAACATCATAGGGCAGAGAGAATATGCTGATTGGACAGGTGATCTTTGACTGGCTTTTCATTTTTTTTTGAGAGTTAAATGATCAGAAACATACCTAAACTACTTTTTTTTTTCACTTTTAACTACTTATAAGATGTTCCTTTTTACCTACTTGTGAAAATACTTGCTAAGACTCCATTGATGGAGCTAAGAAGAGGAGAAGGATCAAAATTATAACTGCTTCTTAAACTTGTGTTACAATCTGATTGTTGTGCCTTATATAGGCTGTGAAAATGATACAAAAATATCTAATAACTACCTTTCTTCTAGAACACTCTATTTGACAGTTCATTGTCACTAACTAATCATTGTCTAACAACCTATACAGCTGACTCAGCAATATGCTACTAACTAACTGAATAACTACTCCTATCAGTATTACGCATCAATGGAACAGGTAGTCTTGTATGTGTCAAAACACTACTTAAATTATCGTTGTTTATATATTAGAACACTTGTTGAGTAGCTCATTGTGTAATGTACTTGGGAACGTGCAATCGACACCAAATGTCTTACCTAAGCGAGCACACCATAAGAACCTGTACAATCTAAGCCTTCTGAATAACTACGATGTGTACCATAAACTAAGGAAAAATATAACTTGAGCAGGATCGGCAAGGCCGCTGCATATAACAAGTAAACAACCCAACCAACACAGTGGTACATGTACTAGGCCGATCGACAAGGACATAATCTATAACAGCAGCTAATATAGCAAGGCCATACAGAACATACTAACATATAATATTGGTCTATCAAATGTCTGGGATAGGGCCACGACCTACCCATCATCTGCATCTACATACATACCGGTCTTATACCAAACCCTCGGACAAAGGAGTGAAGCTTACCAACCCAATGCATAACTCGACAACCGCACGCCTACTTAAGAGGTCTATTTGGGTCGGTCTCCATGTGTACTTGCAACATGAATGTGTCACCCCAGGCAATAAGGACGCCATTACGAAAGAAATGCACTAGTCTGTAAGGCGTACATAATAAATAGTATATGAAAGGCTGCATCCAGAACTTTTACTTTTTTGGGGAAAAAATTCACTTTACAGTCTGTAAGGCGTACATAATAAATAGTATATGAAAGGCTGCATCCAGAACTTTTACTTTTTTGGGGAAAAAATTCACTTTATTTTAAAGAATAAATTACACAAATTCCAAACGTAAGAAACTATATTACTCCATATCTTTTACTTTTTTAAAATTTACATTAAATTTCGGTTTTCATCTTCACTCTTGATACATATCAACAAAATTCCACATCCTATTTTTACTCTACCATTAACTCATGCAATATATTTTTTTTCCAAAGATTATCTTCCCTAAAATCTCTCCCAAATTATACACATATTTTTTTATTTAAAAAAAAAATAAGTATTTACAATAAAATGTCAGGATGTAAAATTTCCAACATTCAAAGTCCAAACATGCAACAACAACAACAAACCCAGTATATTCCCACATAGTGGGGTCTGGGGGGTAAGATGTACGCAGTCCATACCACTACCTCCGGAGAAGTAGAAAGGTTGTTTCCGATAGACCTCCGGCTCAAGACACGGAATAATACACAAATTCTTAATTAAGCATGGAACAAGATGACAGTACATACCTATGCCACCCACAAGGAATAATAATCAAAGAGCAGTAAACAAACTCGTAATAAAGCATGCAACAAGGTGTCATAACAAGAATAACACCCTACCAAGTAATGCCTTACCCCAGCGACCCAAAATGGCACTAGCCTTCTATCCTAATCTGTGTCCTCCAGATCTTCCTATCTAGGGTCATGTCCTCTGTGAGATGTAATTGCTCCATATCCCACCTGATAACCTCTCTCCAGTATTTCTTCGGCCTACCCCTACCTCGCCTGAAACCATCCAAAGCAAGCTTTTCGCACCTACGAATCGAGGCATTCGTGCCCCTCTTCTTCACATGTCTGAACCATCTCAAACGGGTTTCTCGCATCTTGTCCTCCACTGAAGCCACTCCAACCTTTTCCTGAATAGTCTAATTTCGAACTCTGTCATCCCTAGTAAGCCCACACATCCAACGCAACATCCGCATTTCCGCCACCTTCAATTTTTAAATGTGAGAGTTCTTGACTGGCCAACATTCCGCTCCATACAACATGGCCAGACGGACTGCCACCCTGTAGAATTTGCCTTTAAGCTTAGGCGGTACCTTCCTATCACACAACACCCCCGAGGCGAGCTTCCACTTCATCCATCCCGCCCCAATCCGATGGGAGACATCCTCGTCAATCTCACCATTCCCCTGAATCATGGACCCAAAATACTTGAAACTATCTCTCTTACACACCGCCTGGGAATCCAACTTTACTACCACCTCGTTTTCCTGCCTCAAGTCATTAAACTTGCATTCCAAATATTCTGTCTTGCTCCTGCTCAACCTGAACCCTTTAGACTCAAGGGTCTATCTCCACACCTCTAATTTATTATTCACACACACACACACACACCCGCACATCTCGTCAAGCAAAACTACATCATCTGCAAAAAGCATACACCAAGGCACCTCTCCTTGAATACACCGCGTCAACACATCCATCACCAAAGAAAACAAGAACGGGCTAAGAGTAGATCCCTGGTGCAACCCTGTCTCGACAGAGAAATGCTCTGAGTCTCCTCTCGCCGTCCTCACCTGAGTCTTGGCTCCATCATACATGTCCTTGATTACTCTGATATACGCCACGGGGACCTGGCTCACCTCCAAGCATCTCCAAAGAACCTCCCTAAGGACTTTGTCGTACACCTTTTCTAAGTCGATAAACACCATGTGCAAATCCTTATTCCTTTCCCTATACTGCTCCACCAGTCTCCGCAACAGGTGAATCAGCTCCGTTGTCGAGCGCCCGGGCATAAATCCAAACTGGTTCTCCGAGATAGACACTATCCTTCTCAACCTCAACTCGACCACTCTCTCCCAAATCTTCATAGTGTGGCTCAATAACTTAATACCCCTATAGTTATTTCAGCTCTGAATGTCACCCTTGTTCTTATAAAGAGGGATCATTGTACTCCATCTCCAAGCCTCAGGCATTTTTACCGACTTGAAAATGTCGTTAAATAATTCAGTCAACCACCTTAAGCCCGCTTCGTCAGAAAACTTCCAAAAGTCCACAGGAATCTCATCAAGCCCCGTCGCCCTACCCTATGCATCCTGCGAACAGCTTCTTTAACCTCTTCTACCTTAAAACGTCTACAATAACTGAAATCACGACAGTCCTCTGAGTGCTCCAGCTACCCTAACACAATATCTCTATCCCCTTCGTCATTCAATAACCTATCAAAGTACGACTGCCATCCATCTCTTCTTAATGTGATCATCCTTCACCAACACTCTACCATCCTCCCCCTTAATACACTTCACCTAGTCGAGGTCGCGACCCTTCCTCTCCTAGCCTTTGCAAGCCTAAACAACCTTTTCCCCCTCCTTTCTCTTCTAACCCCGCATACAATCTCTCGAACGCTGACGTCTTAGCCGCCGTAACTGCCAACTTAGCCTCTTTCAAAGTCCAAACATGGAAATCACTAAATGGACAACACCAAATTGGAATTGGTCGCATCATTATATTAAATCAAGGATCTTCCTTCCCGATTTGCTATCCTTCATTAAAGCATGCAGCTAATTTTTTTCTTTTTAAACAATATCCTCCCCTAAAATCTCTCCCAATTTGTTTTTTTTTAAATCAATTAATACATATATAAATTTATTTAGTTATTCACAAATGTTTAAGTTAATATTAGTATGAAATTCGTCGGTGATACATATTTTTTTGTTAATCTGATTGATACATATATAAAAATATTAATTTTCTGGATACATTTTCATAGTGTAACGGTGATTCATATGAATGATACTTTTGTTATCAGTACATGGGTTTGTTGACAGTGTATGAGTGATACATTTTGTTGTTAGATTATTGGTGATATATTTGTATTGACAATATATGAGTGATACATTTGTGGTTAGATTATTGGTGATACACACATTTATTTCAACTATAAAAATGTATCACTAATACAGCAGATAACCTCTTTAAACTAATGCAAACAATATTAATATGAATCACAGAACTTTCATAAACATTTAATATGAATCATATAAAGATTATCGAAATACAACCAAATGTATCACTCATATTTCAGATGTATCACATAGTAATCCTCCGTCGTCAAATAATAATTCAATTAATAATTCAAATTTTCAGATGTATCACGTATTCAAATAATAATTCCTCTTCTCCTCCTTGTCTTCTTCATTCACTTTCGTCGACGACGTCGTACTAGTCTGCAACTCCGTGATTGCCCCATTGCTACGTAACTCGAGAAGGAACACTTACTTCTACGTCGAATTTATCGAAATCAGCGTCGGCGGTCAGATGTTATCAATTTCGGCATCGGTGTTTCGGCGACTCATCGTAGCCAATCAGAAACTAAAGTATCGGCAGCTAGAACCTGGAAAACAAAGGTCACATGTGGAAAACTAAGAAAAGATAAGTAGTATTAGAAAAGGAACTACTAGCCAAAAATCTATTCTTGGAACATAATTACCATTACACCACAAAAGATTGAAGCAGAGAATTTGAAATATACCGTGCTTCCGAAAGTGATGGAGCGTTTGGTAAGAGCAGAAGACAGTTGACGGCAGCAGCTATAAGTCTGGAGCCACGTGTATTCAATGGAGTTGTGAATTAACAATTTTTGATTGGTAAATACCATTAATTGGGTTATTGCTGATTTTGTGAATCTCATTAATTCATTGTATAACTGATTATGCGTGATTTGCTCCACAGAATAAAAGAGAATATATTACTTGCTTAAATAAATATCTAGTCAGTTTTAAATGTATCACTTTTTATATGTATCACATTATAACATATGTATCATGATTTCAAAAAATTGAGATAAGACGTAATTAATCAAATAATTGGGATAAAATGTAATATCACTTAAAAATTCAGGGATTTATGTAAGTTACCCTATTTTAAAATGGCGTTGGAGTAACTCCAAGTTGTATTTGGAAACATGAAGATAAGTTATACTTGTTTTTACTTTTTTTTTCACTCCCACTTCTCTCACAAAAATTTAAAAACAACTCCAAGTTATATGTCTGATCAAATACAACTCACAATTTAAATTCAATTTTTTATTTATTTTCATGGTCAAACGTCTACTAAGTAGGGGGTTTGGGCCACAGGTGACAAAAGAGTTTTAAAATGAGGTGTAGGTGACACAAGTCTTAATTATTAGGTGGAGGTGACAATTACTTTATTATGGATTAAGAAAGTTGGGAAAGTTTGAAAATAACCCACAAGTTTTTAAATTTACACTTTGATCCAAATGTTAGCCTATATAACGGAAACCGGAGGGAAAAAAGGCGTCGTTCTCTCTCTTCTCACCCTTTGTTGATTTCTCTTTCTTAGCGATTTTTGGTGTTCATTGTTCCTACTGCTTCATTCAGCATCTTCTGCTTCATTATCATCATCTTCTACTTCATTATCATCTTCATCTTGTTCTTGTTGACCATTTGTTGTTGTTGTTGTTACCTCTACTGTTGCTATTTGACCAATTTCTTAGGTCAAATTTTGTTTCTAACATCACTTTCCACTTTGGCATTACTTCATAGGAAACGTTGGTAAGTCAAATTATGATTTTTAGTTGAATTTGTCATCTGGGTAACTGCTATTGTGTTGTTGTTTTCCAACAATTGATAGAACCCAATCATGAATCCAACATAAAATCCATCTATTTAAATAGATAAATCATCTGTTACGACAGCTGAGACATCTGTTTCAAAGGAAGACTGATATGTTGGATTCATGTTTAAACAGATGGCTCATCTGTTGCAATATTTGACATATATGTTGCAACAGATTAGTTACCTATTGCAACAGAACCTGAACACGATTCCAACATAGGTTACAACAGATTAATAACCTGTTGCATCAGGTAAGTCATCTGTCACAACAGGGTAATTATCTGTTGCAGCTGTCACTCATCTGTTGGAATCAGCTTCAAAGGTGATTTAGTTATAACATCAATTCCAACAGGCGATTCATCTGTTGCAACAGATATTCAGACCCGTAACATGAATCCCAACAGGTAAGAATCTGTTACGACTCATCACTTACCTGTTGCAACAGATAACACATCTGTTGGGATTCATTCATGGCACTATGAAATCACTATCAACTTTTTTTAACAAATGACTTTATTTAGGTACCACTAATGGAGGGATTAATAACAATAGGGGTGGATTGTCATGGTCATTAGGTCAAGAAGAGCAATCGATATGTATGGCGTTGGAAGGAGGGTGAAATGCTAGAGACAATAGTTGTGACAGTCCAAAGTGATGTTTCGTATGATGATTTTGTGAACTTAATCATCAGTTTTATGGACTGAATTGTCAACCGGAAGAATTCGCCATCAGCTACATGCACAGCTCCTTTGAAAATTAAAGGGTACTGTCTTTCAAGATAACTGATCAGGTTCGGTTGCGTTCTTATCTAAGTGATTCAACCAGGCCGGTGTTAAGGGTGTACATGGTTGAAAAGATGAGAGAGAATGAGAACCAGAACGTAGAAGAAGAAGAAGAAGAAGAAGAAAAAGAAGACTTCTTTGATGATAGGTTGGATGATCTAGACATGAATATTTCAGATGATGATCAAACACCTACGCCCGTTGATGCGACCAATACGATGTGCAGTTCTTCTCAATCGACAAAATCTGAAAATCTTCAAGCTGAAGGGACCGGCTTTTTTATTAGAATGCCATTCAAGGACAAAAATGAACTATCTAACACTTTGTTTATTTCTTGCGTGAAAAAAGATTTCAGAATAAAGAAGGTGATTAATTTGAGCAGTGTCTTTTGTTTCAAATGTGCTAATTCGAACTGCAAGTGGTGGTTGAGAGCGGTGAAGTACGCAAGTTCTGACAGATTCTTCATTCATAAACATGAAAAGCATCACATATGTGGTTCGGAGCACATCTCGAGCCAAAATCCTCACGCCACGGCAAAGGTCCTCGGCGAATATTTCAGGAGTAGTTTCCCCGATGGAAAAGGCCCTTCAACAAGGCTTATGGCCAATCAACTCCTTACGGATTTGGGTGTCCTGGTCTGTTATTGGAAGGTATATAAGGCCATGGGCATTTCCAAGGACCTGGTTCGGGGGACACTCGAGCATGGGTATGAAGTCTTGGATGCTTACCGTTACATGATTGAGTCCACAAATCGCGTAAGTAAGACGGCATTGCATCTGGATGAAAACGGAAGGTTTAAGTACTTTTTTGTATCCTATGGTGCTTGGATTCAAGGTTTTCGACATTTGAGAAAAGGCATAGACGTCGATGGTACCTTCTTGAGGAGCAGGTATAATGGAGTTCTGCTAGCGGCGATGGCGCAGGATGCGGAGAATCACATCTTTCCTATCGCTTTTTGTGTAGCGGACAAGGAATGTGATGCCTCTTATGGATTTTTTTTTGAACAACTGCGACGCTGCGTCGAAGATACCGAAGAGTTGTGTTTTGTATCGGATAGGCATCCAAGTATTCCAAAGATGGGTTCACTTTTCTTCACTTTAGCTTACTTTGGTTGTTGCATCAGGCATCTTGGAGTGAACATTCGAAACAACTATCACAACGAAAGGGTTGTCACCCTTTTTTATAGAGCAGCTAAAGCATATAGTAGAGAGGAGTTTTTAGACCATTTCAATCAAATAGCGGATGTGAATCCCAAGGTAGCAGAATTTCTTGCACGTGTCGATTTCGAGAGATGGAGCCGGGCATTCTGTCCAGCAAATAGGTACATTCTTATGAATTTAATGTCTTGTTTGATTTACAAGTTTAGTTTGATGTCGTACTAAGTGATTCTCTTGTATAGGTACAATATTATGACATCAAACATAGCTGAATCGGTGAATTCATTGTTTGGCTATGAAAGAGAATTTCCCATCAAGGCTATGTTTGAAAAAATAAGCAAAAAATATAGCAATTTTTTTAACGAAAGGCATGTGCAGTTCAAGTGCCCAGAAAAAAAAACCCGATTTGTTCTTGAAATCGAAAAGAAAATATCAACGAACATCAGTTTGGGGAATAGGTTATTCTCTCATAAAATAGCAGATTACAAATTCCGTATCACCGGTCATGGTGATGCTTCCACGGTTGATCTTCAAACAAGATCTTGTACGTGTAGAGTTTTTGACTTGGATAAAATACCTTGTCCACATGCTATGGCAGCCCTTCGAGCTCAATACGGCCATAAATATGGACTTGAAGTTTACGAGCACTCCTCTCAATATTATTCGGTGGAAAAATATGAAATGACATATAGTGGGCATATTACTCCGGTGCCTCCCGAAGAATCTTGGGTTGTTCCAGTAGAGCTTATGAGAAGATTAATACCTCCTCCATATATTGATCCGAGCACTATCAAACCGAGAAGAAAACCATATAAAAGGAGGCGTGGAGTTGGAGAATCATTTTCATCAAGAAGAAACAAGTGCTCCATATGTAAGTGTGTTGGCCACAAAAGAACTACATGCCCGAATCATAATCCACCATGATCGTTGTAATTGCAGAAACTTGTGTTGTTGTTTGTTTGTTTGTTTGTTGTGGACTTTTATATATTTAACTCATTGTTGTGAACCTAATGTTATCATTTATTATATATAAAATATCTTTTTTTTTAAATAACTTGTGCATCAATAAAATGAGGCAAAACATGAACTTAAATAATACAGCAGACCACAATTATTCTCAACAGTTGCACAAACAACTGGAATGCTTTCCTCCAACAGATGAAAATCTATCGAAACAGATGGATAAACTGTTGAAACCCAACAGATGACCAATCGGTTCCAACTGTTGAAAGAACTCAAAAGCCAAAATTGCTAGTGCTACTGGATTCAACATTGCCTCCAACCGTCGACATGTTAACATGTATTAGATTAGAAGAAAACAGAATGAAAATTGAATAAGAATTAAAACTCCAAAGTCTGACTAAAAGTAAATTTTTCATTAAATGAAAAATAAAATACACTAGGTATAGATCCAATATAGAAAAATTAAAATACATACGCTAAAAGAAAAAACACATTCTAATTATTATTATCATCATCATCATTAATGACAGTCGTCCAATCAACTCGCAGCAGCAGGGCTCTCATCAGCCTCTGCATCTCTCTGAACATTGTCACTCTCATAGCGACCAACTCGCTTTGCAGGTCATTAACCTGCCTTTGAAGTTCCCACACTGTGTCGCGTAGAATAGCAATGTCCGAAAAAGGATCAGCCATATCTAGAACACGCATTATTTGACAATTATAAAGAAAAATGTTCACAATGTAATACAATGTATACGACCAACTGGTAAATTTACGCCAGAAAAAAACTTACCTCGACGAGAAAGGAATATGCTCTTTGAAGAGAAGTGGTTGAAGATGTCACACAAAAGGAAAAATGCAAGAAATAAATAGAGTTGAATGAAGATTGAGGGACCTATAATATAATCTGGACGTGTCAGGCCAAAAGGCAGGACTGTTCATCTCCATTGTATTAATTACATTCAAACTGGTGGCATTTTGTTTTCTATGAAAAGTCGCGACTTTTTCTTTTACACTAATTACTTCTTACCTTTTCATAGCGGTTTGAGACTCGATAAAAGTCGTTATTATTGAGCTGTTGCAACAGATCGTCCAGCATTTTTAACAGATTTAGCATCTGTTGCAACAGATGGACGGATTGAATGTGCAACAAACGGCTGTCAAAACAGATTTACCATCTGTTGCAATAGATGGTTTGTATATGCAACAAATAAGACATATGATGCAACTTATGTATTATCTGTTGCAACGGATGGACAGTATGTATAAGTTGGAGGAGATGTTTTGATATCTTCTGACAGCTGATTCATTAGTTTCAGTTTCAACACATGGAGTATTCGATTCATTAGCTGTTTTGAATGTGTGAGATAAAAAGTCTTCACCTCTTTTTAATAGTCCCTCTGTTATGTATTAGTTAGGCCCCATGGGCTTGGCACACCAATTAATAAAAATATAAATTAGGTGATTGTTTTACCAAATTGGCCTTATTAATTATTATTAGAAAGTATAAATGTGAATAATATACTTTATGTACTCATTTAATAATAGAGGTAATCTTGAAAGAATATAATAAAATTCTCTTGATTTTATAAATAGGAAAACTAAATTGAAACAAACATATTTAGAAAGAAGTAATCACATGCGTGCAGATTAATTAAAAAAAAAGTCAGGTCTATCGTAACAGATTTACCATCAGTTGCAACATATAGATTATCTGTTGCGACAGATGGACCATATGTTTGGAGGAGATGTTTTGATTTGTTCCAACAGCTAATTCATCAGTTGCAACAAATGGAGATTTCGATTCATCAGTTGTTTTGAATGTGTTAAGATAAAAAGTCACGACTCTTCACACCTCCATTTTAATAGTCATCACATTCGTGTAGATGAATAAACAACACTGACATGTCCTGATGGGGTAGGAAGAATAAGATGCGTGCAATAGATCCCATTTTCATGCATGCGAGTTATGTATATTATTGATCAGGCTACCGTGAAGACACATAAAGTGCAAATGATTTTGTGAATGCAGTTTTTTACCGATGATTAGACACTAATCCTTCAAACAAGATCCTGAATTGTACAGTTTAGTTTGATAGGTGCGAACTGATAAGGCCTAAGGGTTCCAAGACGGTGATGTCGATACCCCATTACAATTTAATGACACGATTCATGCACATATTTTTGTGTCAAGTTTGGGGAAGGGTTCAAATTTTTGGCAGCAGTGTAAAATGCAATAGTGATTGGACCGGTTTAAATGGCATAATGGACTTCTTGAAAGGCCTTCGAAGCCTCGCAATGCAGCAAACAACGATAGAACCAATAGAAATTCCCCTGGTCCAAATTTATATGGATGGATTGGTGGAGGAGACTATTATACAGCAGAAGGTGTTTGGGAGAAAACCTGTGCGGGAAGAGGGAGGCCATATATCATCTTAGTACTTGTTTAAGAAGATACGCAGGGTTAATTCCTCTTGACCATTCTTCTTTTTCTTCAACGACTGATGGATTTTCATTTTTGGATACACTTTCACATTCGCATCTCATCCAGTTTTTTCATTTTTCATGTCAATTTCATAAGTTAATTTCGCTACACTTTCCTTCTGACCCTGTGTATCCTCTTAAACAAGTACTAAGATGATATATGGCCTTCTTAACCACCCTCTTCCCGCACAGGTTTTCTCCCAAATACCTTCTGTTGTATAATAGTCTCCTCCAACAACTCATCCAAATAAATTTAGACCAGGGAAATTTCTATTAGATCCATCGTTGTTTGTTGTAATGCGAGGCTTCAAAGGCCTTTCAACAAGTACATTGCGCCATTAAAACCGGTCCAATCACTATTGGATATTTACACTGCCGCCAAAAACTTAAACCCTTCCCCAAACTTGACATAAAAACATGAGCATAAACCGTCATTAAATTGTAACGGGATATCGACACCACCGTCTTGGTCCCTCAGCCTTACCAGTTCGAACCTAACAATCTTAACTGTAAAATTCCATATCTTGTTTGAAGAATTAATGCCTAATAGGTAAAGAACAAACATTCATAAAATCATTGTACTGGATATGTGTTTTCATGATAAGTTGATCAGTAATACATACCTCTCACATATGAAGTGGTTCCATCTGCAATCAGCTTATTCCTCCAAACCCATCTTTACTCTAGCCTTTAATGCTGGCCGGGCAAAAGTGGATCCAATTTCACTTCCTTTTGTCTGCAAACAAGAGAAAAACATTTGATGTCAAACAAGAGAAGAACAAAAAGAACATTACAAAAGGGTAACACAAAATTGAGTGAATCAACAGATGACCAATATGATGCAACAGATTACCCATCTGTTCAACCGATGAGGCATCGTTTGCAAAGGATGGATGACATGTTGCAACAGATGGGCCATCTGTTGGAATAAATCAAACCAGCCTTGCTACTGGTTTGATTTCTTCAAAAAGTTGCTCCGTTTATTCCAACAGCTGATTCATCAGTTGCAACAGTTGAGGAAACTGTTGCAACGCCACCACCAACAGCATCAACAACAAGGAAACAAACAAAACAACACCATATGTTCCAACACCATCCACAACACAAACATCACATGTTCCAACACAAACATCACATGTTCCAACACAACCACCACCCCCAACAACAGCACCACCAAAGAACCAAACAAAAGACATAAAAAAAAACTATACTGATAACAAGGTTTTTTAAGTTCTCCCAACAGATGACTTTTTTCGCATATTTTAATAAAAACAACGGTTCGTTCATTCAAGACTTAAAAGTCACCTTTCCTTCAATTTTCTCAATAAATAGCAAACTGGTAATGGGTAAATCATTGATAGCAACAAATGTAAATAACTAATTTAAATGACATACAAAGAAGAAAACGAGATGAAAAGAGCAACTTTGAACCATACCTGCAATGTCAAAAAAACAAATGGATCAGAACATCCAGTTCAGTCGAGAAAAGATATTGATTGGTTGAGATCCCAAAAGATCCTCATCCGAAAGAAGAGATAAAAGAGAGGAAAAAAGAAAACAACAAAGATAATTGAGAATAAAGAATAAAGAAGAGTTATGAGTTGAGTCTAGTCTAGACTACTTTATGGCTGAAGGAGAGAGAGTTCTAGATATGGGGGGTTTTAAATATTCATTAATAACTTTTGAGGGGCACGAGGAGACGGTGACATTGAAAAGACCAGATAAGACTACTCACTCAGGAAATTTTTGAGTTATCAAAGTTGTACCGAGTAATATTTTTTACCGCCTTAGTATTTTAACTATTTTATCTCGAACAGGAAATACCTAAATTGCTTTATAAAAAAAAGGATCAAAAAACATTTAAGTGCAACAGATGACTTAATTTGTTTGATAGTTTACAACAGATTCGTGATCTGTCACAACAAATGATGTAATCTGTTTGATAGTTTACAACAGATGCGTAATATGTTGCAACATATTACCTAATCTATTTGATTTGATCCAACAGAAAAGACATATGTTGCAACATGTTGAACATTTATTTATATATAATTTCAATTGAGTTCATATGTTAGACTAAAATCTTAATTGAATGTGAGTTCTCATAGGGTCAAATACAACTTTAATTGAGTCTTTTGGCAATTTCATGATGAGACGGTACTGCGTTTCTCCGACCAGAGTCGTCGATCGATCACTCTGAGCCGAGCCGATTCTTACTACCTCATATGTTAGACTAATACCGTAATTGATTAATCTAGGACTAGGGTACTAATACCTTGATTGAATAATCTGGGACTAGGGGTCAGTTCTCATAAGGTCAACTACAACTTCAATTGAGTCTTTTGGCAATTGCATGATGAGACGGTACTGCGTTTCTCCCGACTAGAGTCGTCGATCGATAACTCTGAGTTGAACCAATTCTTACTACCTCATATGTTAGACTAATACCTTAATTGATTAATCTAGGACTAGGGTACTAATACCCTAATTGAATATAAGGTCAACTACAACTTCAATTGAGTCTTTTTTCAATTGGATGATGAGATGGTATTGCGTTCCTCCCGACCAGAGTCGGCGATCGATCACTCTGAGACGAACCGACTCTTATTACCTCATATGTTAGACTAATACCTTAATTGATTGATCTAGGACTAGGGGTGAGTTCTCATAATGTCAACTACAATAGATGACATCGCCTATTTGATAATTTACAACAAATGGGTAATCTGTTGCAACAGATGACTTAATCTTTTTGATAGTTTACAACAGATTCGTGATTTATCACAATAAATGGCTTAATCTGTATGATAGTTTACAACAGATGTGTAATATGTTGCAACAAATTACATAATTTGTTTGATCTAACAGAAAAGACATTTGTTGCAACAGGGTGAACATTTGTTTATATATAATTCAATTGAGTTCATATGTTAGACTAATACCTTAATTGAATGTGAGTTCTCATAGGGTCAACTACAACTTCAATTGAGTCTTTTGTCAATTGCATGATGAAATGGTACTGCGTTCCTCCCGACCAGAGTCAGCGATCGATCACTCTGAGCCGAACCGATTCTTACTACCTCATATGTTAGACTAATACCTTAATTGATTAATCTAGGACTAGGGTACTAATACCTTGATTGAATAATCTGGGACTAGGGGTGAGTTCTCATAGGGTAAACTATCGATTAATCTAGGACTAGGGGTGAGTTCTCATAGGGTCATCCACAACAGATGGTAGCGCCTATTTGATAATTTACAACATATGGGTAATCTGTTGCGACATATGACAATCCATTTGATAATTTACAATAGATGGGTAATCTGTCGCAACAGATGACTTAATCTGTTTGATAATTTACATCATATTCGTAATCTATTGTTACCTAATCTGATTGATAATTTACAACAGATGAGAAATCTGACGCAACATGTTGAACATTTGTTTTTTACAATTTCAATTGAGTTCATATGTTAGACTCTTAAATTGATTAATCTAGGACCAGGGGTGAGTTTTCACAGGGTCACCTCCTAGAGTACTCGGTCAACTACAACTTCAATTATTTTTATATGATTTTAAAAATTACGCATATATTTTATGATTTTAAAAATAATGAAGATCATTTCGGACCAAAGTAACATTTTCAAAACTACTTGTCATTCTTTTCCAAAATACAAATCAACCCATACAAAATGTTTCATCATTTCAAATCTCGAGGTCTGGCTCTTTCTCTCTTATTCTCACTCAACAATACAGTACAGATAACAACTACTCAACAAATTTGCTCAACCCTCCACAACAGATTATTTTTCTTCTCATTTCCGACCATATAGTTGTTATTTTTTACATCATTCTTGCTTGTATCAGTCATTTTATTTGTTTTCATAGGCAACAGAGTTCGAGAAGAGCTCTATATTTTTAAAAAAAAAAAGATAAGGGCTTTTAAGTTAATCATGAAAAATAAAACTTTTAGTTGTATTATCTTCGAGAATGGGTTTACAATTTTAAATTTTGATGGTAAAATCGTAGGAAGAACTCGAGAAATCCCTAGTTTCCGTCGCAGTGTTCCATTGACTGTCGTGGTATAGTTGGATAGTGTTGGTGTTGGTGGTGGTGTTTGTGGTCGTCGTGGTGGCATTGGTTGGTGGTGTTTGTGGTGGTGTCGGTATTCGTAGTATTTGTTTTTTTGTTGGCATTGGTTGGTGGTGGTTGTTGGTGTGTCGGTATTCGTGGTGTTTGTAATATATTTTTTAAAATCTATGCATATATCAACTGTAATGTAATTTTTGTTTTTCTTTGTCTGTAGATAAACATGTCTCCCAAAAAAAAAGAAAGTGAAAGTGGATCAACGTCTGACCACTTAAAAAAAAAGGCTAAAGTACAGAGGGATTCGAAGGAGCTTTCTGAACAATCTCAGTCAGGGAAAAGTGAAGCTGAGGAGTGATGTGAAAACAACGTTGAGGGAGGTGGACAAGGGTCCATAGATGGTGATGAATAAAATAAAAGTGAGAAAGAGGAGGAATTGGTGAGTCAGAAAGAGAAAGAGGATGATCATCAACATGATGATAATGGATCACCGACGGGGCGTGAGTTAATATCGACATCCCAGCATGACCCTATCAAAACTTTTAGTATTGACAGGTTTGAAGTTGCGATGCCGATAAATGACCCAGAAGGAAAATAACTAACTGGTCAAATTGTACTTAAATGTCAGATGGGGAAAAAATTTGAACATTTTATGAAAATTATGAAGAACGAAAACATAGGACTTTTTAAGAAGAGCTTCTTTGGACGCTTTCTTGAGCTGCCTGAGGACCCCTCTGCCCGTATCCGTTTCCCTATGACGATGGTATATGGTCTTCTCAAGCACAGGATCAAGTACACGGGGGATGATAAAAATTCGAAGGAGGGGGGCAAGAAGAAGATGGATGAAATCTGGATCAACTATTGTGGCATGCCTGTTTGTTTTGGCTTACAAGAGTTTGCCATAGTGACGGGCATGAGATGCCATCGTCCAGAAGGACCACCACCCCGCAAAAGATCCAAGGTAAGAAAATGTAAGGGAAAAATAGATGGGTTGTTTGACATTGCTCGACGTGGCTACAAAGCATCAGATTTGTTGACAGATCTCGAGGATAAAACCATACCAGAGCAGTACAGGGAGAAATTGTGCTTAGTTTGGTTTGCCCATTCGGTTATATTGGCAAGAGACGTCAACAAGGTCATAGAAGATGATTTGTTGGCTTGTGCTGAGGATTTTGATAAATTCAACAATTATCCCTGGGGATATGACAGCTTCTACTTGACTGTCCAATATTTAGTGACAAAGCTATCCTCAGGGATGACCACATTATACGGCTTTCCATGGGCTTTCATGGTAAAATTAATCACTAATTTTACTCATCCATTAATTTATATTGAATATAGTTATTATGATTTTTTTTGTTTGCTTCCTATTTACACTTTTTAGGCCTGGGCATTTGAAGCCATTCCTCCCCTCCGAAAGCAGTTAATGGGTTACCCGGATGAGGTTTCTCATCCAAGGATGTTTAGGTGGTTGGCTGCAAAGAGCAACACCAATATTAAGGAGGTTGATCTCTTTAACCCTCAGCGAAATGTGCCAGGACTGATACTAACACATTTGATGCCTATTTTATTTTACGTGTTTAAAATGAACATGTCTACTTGATGTCTATTTTATTTTAGGTGTTTGAACTGAACACCGTCGATGAGTTGTGCCTTTTTTATTTTAATTCACTTTAACCTTTTTACATGTAGTGGAAATTTTTTATGTCCAACGAAAGTTGAATTTTTATAATGCAACAGATTCTCCATCTGTTGTAACAGTTATCCTACCTTTTCTGACATATAGTTTATCTGTTGCAATAGGTTGGTCATCTGTTGCATTATCTCGATGTTTTTATCTAAAGTCCATCTGTTGCAACAGTGGGAAGACTTGTTTGATAAATTCCAACAGATAACCTACCTGTTGTAACATATGTATAAATCTGTTTGATTATTCCAATAGATGTGTCGTCTGTTGCAACAGATAAAGTCCATTTGTTGCAACATATGTCTAAATCTATTTTTTTTCAATAGATGTGTCATCTATTGCATTATCTTAATGTTTTTATCTAAAGTCCATTTGTTGCAACAGTGGGAAGACCTGTTTGATAAATTCCAACAGATTACCTAACTGTTGCAACATATGTCTAAATTTGTTTGAATTTTCCAATAGATGTGTCGTCTGTTGCAACAGATACATTATCTGTTGCTATATTTGAATCTAGTATTCATTTTCAATTAATAAGTTCAAATCTAAGGAATAAATAAAATTCGTAGACAAAATAAAATAAATCGAAGCCTTCATAAATTAGCTGAAATAAGTCAATGAATAAATAAAATGTAAAAAAATTGTTATGGGTACAGATCTCAACAATTTAAGTATATTGTCAAGGATTGCTTTGACAGGCTCAATCTATAAAGATCTACTTAGTATGGACAAGTTGTTCTTCATCTGGTGCTATGGAATTCGGATTTGCTCGTCGTGGATCTTCATTGTCGCTTGCGTACAGTTTCTGCGCTTTCTGTTCTTCGTATTTCTATAAAAAGAGTAGCATATTGTTAATGTTGTTCAGCAGTAGCTTCTTCTACATCCACCTGGATAGCCAGAATTGGTCAATGCTAATCACAGAGATACAACAAAATGGGAAAGGATAACTCATCTCTTCTAGCAAATCAAACAGGTCCTCCTACCATTTTAAATTTTCCCAAACATATTATATTTCTGTTTCAACAATGAATCAACTGTTGGGACAAATTTCTACATGAGGAAGACCCTGTGTGATAATTTACAATGGATGAACCATCCATTGCAACATATGAATCATCTGTTGCAGCAGATAGGTCGTCTGTTGGTACAAATAAAAGTTGTGCGAAGAGCTGTTTGATTTGCTAAAACAGACGAGACATATGTTACACCAGATAAAGTATATGGTGCAACAGGTTAGTCAACTGTTGCAACAGATGTATATATCTGTTTGATAATTTTCAGCAGATGTGTCATTTGTTGAAACAGATATATATCTGTTTGTTTTTTCAGTTGGAAGACATAATATATTCACCTTCTTCAGCTCGTGCTGCTCTCCTTTGGACATTGTACGTTGCTCAGTCCAACACACAGACAGATAAGTTACAATTTTGCTTTTTTGGATGCCTGATAATGCCCTGGAAATCACTCTCCTTCTCCTCTTAGCCCTAATCTCTAATGGAGCAGATGGAAATAAAATCCCCTTTGATGGAATGAGACCCCTCCTAGATGTTAATTCATTTACAGAAGCAGTTAATGCATTAATAGTGTTAATCACTACATCATGTTTCGCCCTGCAGTCTTGACATTTGCATGCAGAACATTCGCTGGGAGAGGCAAAATCTGTATAACCAGTATGATCATACTCATAATGGTTTGCTTTAAATACTGTAAGAGGAGCATCATTAGCATCAACAGCAGCACCACTACCACTGCCAACAGCTTCATCAACAACAACAAGCCCACCCTCCAAAATTGTTTTTCTTGTAATGGTTGTTGCTCCAAACAATTCCATTTTTATTTTGTCGATGACCTTAGGGTCTGATAAAGTTTGCACAGACCGTAAAGTAAGAAAAAATGGCATCTTCAACTCTCGATTGGTCGGAACTAGCAACGGATGCACATTCTAACATAAATCATTACATATATTAGAATGATGATTAGATCATTCAAAAAAACATTAATTACAAGAAAATATTAATTATAATTATACTTACTGCATCCTTCGGGGGGGTGAAGCGATCAAGAAATTTTGCATTTTTATGGCCAACAACCATCTCAAGATTCTTGGACAGGAAACTCCTTCCTGGTAGTTCACTTGTTGTCTCAAATAAGGAATGGCTTCAAACGCCCAAGCCTATAAAATAACGCCAATAAATCAAAACCATTATTGAGCGAAAAAAATGAATGATATCATAATAGAAGAAAGAAACATTTACCATGAAAGCCCATGGGAAGCCATATAAGTTAACTGTCTTTGGCGCTAACGTAGTCAACAAATATTTGACAGTCATTTTGAAGCTTTCATACCCCCATGGATATCTGTTAAACGCCTCAAGATCCTCGAAGAGTTTTATTAAAGTGAGGCTTATGTTGTTGTTAACGTCTCTCGCCCAAAGAATATTATGTACAAACCAAACCAAGCACAATGACTGCTTGTACTTCTTTGAAAGTCCTTTACCTTCCAACGCTTCTATCAAATTTTTATTTTTGAAGCTTGGACCAATAATGGACACAGGTCATCACGATCACACGACGTGCCTTTGCCTTTTTTGGGTGTGCGGGGTGCTTTTTTTGGGTTAGAATAGGTATAACTTGAGAAGGAGGATAACATTTTAGTCCAGTAACTATGGCAAACTCCATCCAACCAAAACAAACAGGCATGCCACAGTAATTTATCCACACCTCATCCATCTTATCTTTGTTTTCATACATAAACTTACTCTTGAGAAGTTCATATACCATTTTCATTTGAAAACGAGCATTGTTGTCCTCCGGCAAATCAAGATATTTCTTAAAGCAGCTGTCCCTGAAATAAGCATCCAATTTTTGTCCTCGAAGTATTTTTCTGAAGGCGTCGAAAGATTCTCCCATGGTTGACTTAACCACGAAATCACCTGTTAAATCTGCGGCACCATCGCACTGTATTCTCACAGGATAACGATCAATGCTGAAGGCTTTGACCAGCTCTTCGGTGGAAGGTCTATTAGCATCTGCATTATCTCTTTTGAAACATTTCTCCTCCTCGTGTTCATCATATTCTGCTCTCGATTGAGATAACGCTTGTAAAGCAAGATCATAGAGTGTTGGATGTAGCATAACTGCTTCACTTGTTCCTTTACTTGAACTTGATTCGGTTTCTGTTCTTTTGGGAACCATATTATCTAAAATTAACAGGAATATAAAATAATATATTATTGTTGATTAATGCATCGTTAAAAAGGATAACAGTAAATCAAACAAGCAAAATAGTAAAATAACAGTTGCAACTGATCACCGATCTGTTGCACCAGGTAGTATATCTGTTGCAGCATATAACCAAACTATTGCAGCGGACGAGTAATCTGTTACAACAATATAAAATATACCACTCATCTTTTAAGACAGGTGAATGGTCTGTTCAACAGATCACACAATTGTTGTGACATCATCTATTGCAACATATGAGTGATCTGTTGGAACAGTTAAATAATCCGTAGCAACGGCTGAGTAATCTGTTGCGATAATACAAAACATATCACTCATCTGTTGAGAAAGATGAATGGTCTGTGCAACAGGTCACACATCTGTTGCAACACATGAGTGATCTGTTGGAACAGTTATCAACGGTCAATATTATTTAGATTTCTTCCAACATAGGATTGTCTATCGCGGCAGATGAATGATCAGTTGAAAAAATCAAGTCTTGGACTTTTCCTATAGGAAGAATTGGTAGGATTTTATCCAACAGGAGGTTCATCTGTTGCATCAGATCATTAATCTGATGGTTCTTCCATTGCACCAGATGGTTAATTAGTTGCATCAGATTTTTTATCCGAAGCTTAATCTATTGCAACATATGGTAAAGCTATTGCATCATATTATTAATATGTTGCATCAGAATTATAATTTGACGGTTCCTCTGGTGCATCAGATGGTTGATCTGTTACATCATATGATGAATCTATTGCATCAGATGGGTAATATGTTGCACCAGATGGGTAATCTGTCGGAGGAAACAGTAGCACGATTTTGTTAAACAAAAAATAGCAATTTCACCATTTTTACCAAGAACAAGAACAGAACAAATCAAATCAAATTGTCCTTTTATTTTTATAAACACAAACAATAAAAATCAAACTTCAAAAAAATGCAACAAACAACAAAATATCATAATTCACTTCGAAAAGAGAAAAGAAGAGAAGAAATACCAGAAATTAGGATTTTATTCAGACCGCATTTCAAATTAGTGCAACAAATATTGAAATTGTTAACCAATACTATAAGAGAAGTTGGCTCAAGTTCCTCATTTTCTTCAAAACTAAAAAGGCCATAAATTTTTACCTGTGAAAGAAGAAAAGGATCGATGAAGAATTCAAAGTTGTTGTGGCCGGAGAGCAAGGCTGTCACGTCGATTGAAGTCCAAAAGGAACTGAAATCCCAACTATTTGTAGTCGGATGTTGAAGTCGCCGAGGATTGAAATAAGAAATTTGCAGAACAGTTGGTTGGGAGAGAGTTGAGAGAAGCTGTCGAGGGAGGAATGAGAGACAGGTTAATTGAATTGAAGAGGGGAACTCGAAGCCCAACTATTTGTTGTCGGGGGTTGAATGGAGAAATTTTGCAAAACTGTTGGTTGGGAGAGAGTTGAGAGATGCTGTCGAGAGAGAGGAGAAAGTGGTTGATTTGGATTGAAGAGGGTGTGGGTTGGGTTGATTTGTATTTTTGAAAAGATTAGAAAGTTTTAAAAATATTAATCAAGTCCACAATTAACTTGATCAAGTTTCCTAATAATGTTTGACCCTATCTGTTGGTCAATGTCACCAATCCTTCATTCAAGACTTAAAAGACATCTATCCTTTAATTTTCTCTACGAAGTATGAGAGTCAACTTGAAGCATGAGTGTCAGATCCAGTGTAACATAAAATTCAAGGGTCATGATGTACATAGCTCCAAAATTGGCTAAATTTTATCAAAATGCATAATGACAAATATGTAAAAATTATTTAATACTTATTTCGATTCGTATTATATGATATTTTTAGCTTGGATATAGTTTTTATGAAACCAATCACCCTTATAAAGTAAAAAAATATCTTTATTAATTTACTAGGAAAAATATCTGCGTTAGCGCGGTTAGAAAACATATTTTCCTTTACAATTATGAAAGCAAGAAATATTTTTTATGTATATAAATAAAGATGAATATATTATGTCTACATTTAGTTTAAAGCATTTATTTCTATGAGAAATAGAAAATTTTATGATATTGTAAATGCATAAATAAAGAAAAACTAAATGCTAGAAATAAATATAAAAACAATAGATTTACTGAAAATTAAAAAAAATATATATGAAGAGACAAAGGAAAATAAAGGGGAATAAAAATAGGGAAAGGGACGAAAATGACACTTAAAACTAAAATAATACCACAAAAATAGCACCCATAATTAAATATTCGGTAAATAACCATTTCCAGTATAAGCCGTGTACCATTTCATCTTATTCTTCTTTCCCCTTTTCTCCATTCTCTCTACCGCAAAATTCTTTCAATTTCTCACCGCGACTTCAAAATTCACCTATCGAATGCTCTCTTTTTTATCGTAGCTCATGGTTCTGAAAATTGATTGAGAAGCTGTAACTATTTTGATAGGTAAACAAACTCACCTTTTTTTTTGTTGTGCGATGCTCAACAAATTGGTGCAAAAAAAAAAAAATTTACTGTGATTTTGAAAGTTTGATTCTTTCTGAGTCTCTCTAGAAAGAATTGCACACAAAGACCTTCATCACCAAATCTTCTTTGAAATGGCTGACATCGAGCATGTTGTCTCCCTTTCTTTCTTTTCTTTTCATTCAAACTCTTAAACCTCCATTCCTTTACCTTTTCTGATACTCTGATTTACCTTTTTCATTCCATAAATTTTATATAAAATATTCAAAAATTTGCGTTCAATTAGCTTCCTATATTTTTTTCATGGTAAATTTACTCAAAACTTTTACAAAATAATGACTTTACCTTCAGTTTTAGTTCCAATAATGATAAAATACGAAGGTGTATGAATGTGCTATATATACACAAAATCATGCACGGATTTTTATTATTCCATTTGAAAAGGTGTATGAATGTGTTATATGTACTATATCAATTTGGTATAGCTACTCTACATGCTTGCACAAATTTTCTCCGTAAAGGATGTATTTATGTGGTGTGTGTGTGTGTGTGTGTGTGTGTGTGTGTATTGTATCAATATGGTATAAAAGTGTATCAATCTAGTATAAAAGATTATCAATTGGGTAAATGGACACCACTATTGTATCAATGTGGTATAAAAGTGTATCAATCTAATATAAAAAAGTATCAATTGGGTATATGGACACTGCATATGCATGTATAGGTTTCAGTTCTCTCTTATTATAAAAGTGTATCAATATGGTATAAAAGAGTATCAATTGGGTATAAGAATCCCCTTTCTCTTTATTTAAAAAGTGTATCAATGTAGTATAAAAGTGTATCAATTGGGTATAGAGACTGCATGCAACTAATTGACTCCAATTGTTATAAATTGGGCCAAATGGCTAAAAAATAAATTGGGCCGACTGGCTCCAATTGTCCATATTTTTAAATTGTGAATCATTTCTTTTCAATATGGTCAGCCCATATCCTTTCCCCCAAAGATAAATTGGAGTATCGAAAAAGGTAAAGGAATGTACTTTTATATAACAAATAAATATACATTATTTTGTATCTAATTAATAAGAAAAAGTAGTAATTACAATATTATCAATTTATATTTAATGGTTAAAATGAAGAAAAACTATGAAATTTTATAATCAAGAAAAGAATGAGCAACTGCCTCCGTAAAAAAATATAACGATTTATTTTTAAAAAAAACACTGTAGCTGCAAAAAAAAAGGAAGTAGAAAAGGTCTCAGCCAATAGCCAAATGGCTAGAAATGGGGTTTCGAAATTCCTTGGTCATTTTGTGTCCTTTTTTCCAGCCGAGTGGCTATTTCCGTATTTTTGCCTTTATCTTTCTCATTTCACAAATTTTATATAAAATCTCCAAAAATCTGCATTCAATTAGCCTTCTATAATTTTTTTTAAATTGTAAATTTGCTCAAAATTGATACAAAATAATGGCTTCAGCTTCAATTTTAGTTTCAATAATGATAAAATCCGGAGTTGTATGAATGGGCTATATGTACAAAAAAAACATGCACAAATTTTTCTCTATCCATTTGAAAAGGTGTATGAATGTGCTATATGTACTGTATTAATTTGGTATAGCTATTGTATATGCTTACACAAATTTTTTCGTAAAAGGTGTATTTATGTGGTATATATATTATATCAATGTGGTATAAAAGTGTATCAATCTAGTATAAAAGTGTATTAATGCGGTATAAAAGTGTATCAATCTAGTATAAAAGTGTATCAATATGAAATAAAAGTGTATCAATTGGGTATAGAGACTGCATGCAACCGACGGGCCAAATGGCTAAAAAAGAAAAATAAATTAGACCGACTGGCTCCAATTGTCCACATTTTAATGGGTCATTTCTTTTCGAAATGGCCAACCCATGTCCTTTCCCATAAAAATACAACATATGTTGTTAGCTTGCTATTCATTTGCATCAAAATGATATATAATAGTTGATGCTTGCTTTTCATTTTTTATGCCATAAAATTATGAAGTCACTTACATTTAGGGGTGTGCATCGGTTGGTTCGGTTCAGTTTTATATATTATCGATTCGGTTTATCGGTTTTTGATTTTTAAATATGCTAAACCAATAACCAAACCTATGAGATATTTTTTATCGGTTTCTAGTCCTTAACGGTTCGGTTTTTGGTTTACCCAATAAGAAAATATTCATAAAATAGAAATAGTAGTAACTAACATGAAAAAAAAAATTGAATCTTAGTTGCAATCAAAAATCCTACATAATGTGTTTTAATTTACAAGAATCGTCAAATTTTGACTAAATGTTGTTGGGAAAAATTAAGAGTTTGTATTACTGAAATAATAATTTTGTTAATTTGTAGAAATTAAAGAAAAATATATATATTCTTATTGGGTTATCGGTTTAACCAATAACTCATAAGAAAAAATTGAACCGAACCAATAACCCAATAATTTTTTTTATAAAATCATTAAAAAATTGTTAACCCAATAACAATAAACCAATAACATTTTTATCGATTCGGTTTATCGGTCGGTTCGGTTTTTGCACACCCCTACTTACATTTAAAGTGAATATGAGATTTATTATAAATTCAATTCAATTAAATGAACGAATGCTATATTTATCCACATTCAATGGGTTATCATAATCTTCCATGCCCACTATTATACATTAACTTTGTAAAGAATTAATTTTGGCAACAAATGTGAATATGCTGGTTGATTACTTTTTAACTTTCTAATTGAATACAAATGGGTTGTTCTTAATTTTCAATTATATTTAATATTCTGTAAACTCTTAAGATGAAATTTATGCCTTTTAAAAATAGGAAAATGATCAAAAATAACCAAAAAGAGAAAAGGATAAGTAATAATGGAAGTCATAGCCCCCCCCCCCCCTCTTTCTATCTACGAAACAAAATTGACATCATGTTATCAGATATATAATCATTCTGAAGTCAGTTTAGCTAAATCTTTTTTGATAAAAGACTGGAAGACTAATAATGTTAAATGCTTCTGTTGCTAGTATTACAGGTGACGGGGAAAAGCTCACACATTATAAAGAAAATGTGAAAATAATTTTAGGATCTAAAATTATTTCGATAAAATATGTTTTTGCTTATGATAAGCTAGAAACTGATTTGTTACTTGGAAATGATTTTATACAACAGTTTAAGATTATCATCAAACAATATACATGGTTAGTTTCAAAACTCCATGTAATCATTTTATAAAAATCTCAAGAAAGCATAATCCCTATGTTTTGATAAAAGAAAGTTGAGTTTTTACAAGATTTTTGAATAACCCAAAAAATTATTCATGTAAATGTCTTAATCTTGAAAAAATAAAACAAGATTTACAATATTCTTATGGAGTCATGGAGAAAATCCATTGAAAAAATGAGACAATAATCATGAAAAGATAGTTTTGATTCTTAAAGATCTTAGTATCATTATAAGAGTAGGACTTCAATTTTAAAAACCTTTTCAGCATCTTCTGATACTCCCTTAAACCAATTGTTTACCTTTCCAGTAAAGGTGTTAATAGCAATTAAATATTTTTGGCCACTGGTATAATTTACTCCTTTTTCCATGATGGAGAATAATTCTAGATTTTTAACCCATAAATCAGTAATTCTCCTGGTTCTCGTTTAAAATCAAGATCTAAAAATTGAGTAGATCCAGCGTATCCTATTGGAAGTCTATTAGGCGCGTATTTGACCTTTTCGTAATATATACATATTGATAATATATTTTCGGGCATGGTTGTATTATTGTGGAGAATTGATTTTGTATGTTATAATTTTTTATTTTTTTTAGTTTTACAAACTTTTTATAAGAGATTTTTATTTTTATACATGAGATATCCCCATTCTAACGCATAAGAGATTTTAAAAAAAAATTGCATTTCCTCATATTTTATTTAATATACATTTAATATATTTTGTAAGTTAGAATATAATTCTCTTCATTAATTTAAGAAGAAAGGAATAAAAGGGAAACTTTTTTTAAAAAAAGGGCAACAATAAGAAAAGTAATATGGTGTAATACTCTTAATTAATAGAACATAAATATTTGGCATAATTGAATGTGTATGGGGTAAATGATTCACAAATCTTAGAAAATATTCACCTCTAATTTTTACTTCATTTTTTGTCAATATTTTTTAAATTGCTCCGTCCTAATTTTTGCCTAAAATCAGAAAATTAAAATTCACATTTTACTCCAAATTTTATGCCAACATCTTTTTCCTCTTTCTTTTTATATTCTTTTACCATCTCAATACTTCCATATATGCATCCTTTAAATTTATTATATGCTTATTATATAAAGAATTCCTAAAAAAAAAAAAAGGAGAGGGGTAGGAGAATATAACTCTCATAAACTTTTTTTTATATATACTTTATTGTATACATACAATGCAGAGAAAAAAAATATTAAATACACTCTTTTTTGTGTTTCTATTAAACTCATTTCTAATTTCTTCGACATACCTTCAATAATCAAAATGTCTTCGTCATCCTCGTATTTCCTCATCAGACTTTTTATCATCAATATCATAAGAGCACAACCAAAGATGCACAAGGTACATCACCCAATGTAGTACTATTAAATTCAGTAGAAGCAAAAACGAAACTTCAAAAGTAGCAGCAGCAAATAGAGAGTTGGTGTTTCATCCGTCATTCGTGTAAAAAAAGGATGATGATGTGGGTTCGATCGATTCGGTGGCCATTGTCGTCGTTGGCCCAAAGTTATTCTTCACTGATTCTTCTTTGTTTCAAGATTCAATTTTTTTGAGAAAATTTTTGAACTCTGTACTTTCAAGATTTAATTTTTCTGATAAATTTTTTGCTTTTCCTGAGTCTATCGGACGATCTTCGGTGTAACAGAATCGATGACTGACAATGGGGTTGCAAGCGACGGATTCAAGATCGTTATAGGCAGATGAAACAGAAGGTACTCGAATCACTAAAAATTGTGAGAAATGGTGATTGTAAGAAAGAAAATATTGGATGAGCAGAAATAATACCTCGGATCTTCAATGGTTGTTAACTGTAATTTCTCCACTTCTGAAGAAAGTTTTCTTTCACAACTGAAGCGACACACACAAAAATCAAAACTCACAATAACCAAAGCAATATTTCACTTTCACAACTGAAGCGGCGGACGCTCAGCGGCCCTTTTTCCGTCGATGAGTTGCTGCAGAGTTGTTTGATGGTGAACTGGGTCGGGTTGTTTACTGTAGAAACTGTTTTATTTTATAGAGTACCTATTTAAGTGGAGTTATTTAAAGAAATAATGACAACTTTTTGAATTCTGAAAATTGATAAAGTTGTTGAAAATAAAGAATAGTAAATGGGGAGGTGTAATTAAGAACTATTAATTATTTTAATATAATAAATAAATAGAGAAAAAATTGAGAAAAAAATAAAAATAGGAATGGAGGATTTAGAAGTATGCCACATCAGCATAATCTAAGCCTCTTTTATATATAGGGGTGTACATAGGTCGGGTTGGTTTGGTTTTTATTTTAAAAAAAAAAACAATCATGTCAATTTCTTAAAACTCTAAACCAAATCAAACCAACATAAAATTGGTTTTTTCGGTTTAGGTTTTGGTCGATTTTTTTCGGGGTTTTCGTTTTTTTTGGTTTTTTTGGATTCATTTTTATAATCTTTAGTTTTTACAATTATATTGTGATCGAAGACTAGATCAAATATGTTTTCACTCATTTGCTAATGAAAAATTATAATTATAAAAAAATGAGGAGCGGAAAACTCTCTTGAAACTAAAAAGTGAGATGATGAGTGAAAAGTTTAGGTTTTAAGTTTATATTGGATTTTCGATCATTTAATTAGTAATTAATGGACAAATATTACAACTTAAAGGCCCAAATTTTTTTCCAATTTATATCTACATCTACTTTCAAATAATTGAAAATTACTAAAACTAGTTGAAAAAGTATTCAAAAGTAGATTATAATTAATATTTTATGTATAAAAAAGTTAGACTATTATATATATATATATATATATATATATATATATATATTATGTTGGTTTGATTCGGGTTCGGTTTGATTTTTTTTGGTTAACACCAAACCAAATTAAGAATGGTCGGTTTTTTTTTTCTAACGCCAAACCAATCAAACTAAACCATAAGTCAATTTTTTTTCTAGGTTTGGTTTGTGTCATGCCTCAAATCCTATTGGGGTAGACTGGCACCCGTAACCGAGGAGGCTCGGGAGAACCAGCTCATAACCTTATACTTCCCATGCATACCTCTATGACAACCCGAAATTCGGACAGCATCATGTCGCATATAAAAGGAAATAATCACCTGTATAAGCTCGAGCACACATAAATATGTATATACAATACTTGGCCGTTGGAGCCATCACGTCTACTAACAAAACACCACATTGACTGTACATTAGGTCTACAAAGACTCTAAACAATACACAGAGTTTAACTAAGGTCGGGACACACCCCGCCATATAACTAACTTCTATACAATACCAAAAGTGATTGGATATGACACGGAAAGCCCCGAAGCAAACTGGAGCTCACCAAAAGCAGCTGGATATCCTGGCTCCTACTTGTGCGGTGTATGAGCTGAGGTACCTGTGCCTGCAGAATGAAATGCAGGTCTCCCGTGGGGGACGTCAGTACAAAATATGTACTGAGTATGTAAAGCTGTAGATAATCACATATGATATAGGAGCTCAATAGAAATCAGAAACAAGTGAATAAATCGTAATAGGAGTGGACCACACTTACTAGAACTTGTGACAACCTGTACATTGTATTTATTCAATCACTTTACCTTCATTCTTATCATCTTTGTAATCATTATTGTACTGTACTGTGACCATTAGGCTGCCTCCAGTACATATCAACTGGAATCGACCCATGCTAGGCTTATGCCCCTGGGATACCACCCATAAACACATAAATAGGGATCGACCCATGATAGGCTTATGCCCCTGGGATACCACCCGATAAGAGAGAACTTCCATCACTTAGTTCAATTAATCTTTGAGATTGTTATTTCGGTTGCCACCGCATTTTTGATACTTTGAAACAATGATACATCAATAAGAGACATATAAATAGACCATCAATGCAATAACAATGAAGTAAGAACTCATTGGCACATCAATGAAGTGTTTTGGAGTCATCAATGTCATAACAATGAAGTAGGAACTTATTGGTATATCAATGAAACGTTTTGGAGTCATTAATAGCACATGGATCTTGTTTGAGTAACCGGATACCTTCTGACATTCATTAGTTCAATAAACATGTAAGATTTGAAAAACAAGTAAGTATTGGAATGTCTTGACATCTTGTAGGGTGGAAACAAGTTCATTGATAACGTAGGACATCATACAAAACCATTATGGATCACATGTTACTGAATAACTTTGGAAACTTTCTTAATAGAACAATTGTTCACTTTCATGCCAAAGATATGGTATAGAGTATGCTTTACATACCTGACTGTCAACCTTCAATACTAGTCCCAAATGGACTTCTCGTCTTTTCGGATTACTTATCTACAATGAACATATATAGCAATCTAGTATTAGCGACCAAACGTCACAATTCAATTATTTGAATTCACCAAACTAGTGGTTAAGTAGTAAGCCTTAATTACATCATAAAGGGTGCCACTTTAACCCTCTTATACTTGAATTGCATTCACATGCCATGCATATTCATACAACATCCTCCAATATCAAGTTTGGATTCATTTATCCTTCCAACCAATCCATTAAACCAAATTGAACCATAGACATAAATAATCATCAATTCAACAGTATATCACCATATCCACCTTCCATAACTCAATTACCATATCCACCTTCCACAATTCAATACAACCAAACCATGCAAAATAGTCCATAACCCTATTTTCATCACCTTTCAATAACAACCAATACATATAATCCTCTATCACACATATACATATGGAAGAGAACAAAGACAAACAATATTCATACCTTAGAATTCACCTCTTGATTATGTAATCCTGTTTGCACAAATAATAGGTGCCGTTCGAAGCTCTCGAGATGACAAACGCAGTTATCGGATTACTTTGGAATTTCTACGGTTGAATCAAAAGTAATTTAAAGGTCAAATTTGGCTAGGGTTTGTTCTTTCTCAATGATTGATGATGAAAATGAGTTTTTGAACTCATATACATGTATATATACACATATTCCCGTCCATAATATAATAGGGAATGACCAAAATGCCTTTAAAATTTAAATAATGTCAAATTTGTCCTTTGGTGGACTGTTTTGATAAGCTAAAGTAGATCGACCATAACTCTTTTCTACGATATCGGATTTGGGTGAAATTTGTATAGTTGGAAAGATAACTCAAAGGGCTTTCATTTCATATAAAGTAGGCCACCCAGTTCGTCCTGTACAAGGAGTTATGGTCGTTTGAAGTTGACCCTAAAAATCTATTTTGATAGGCTGAAGTAAAGCGAGTATAACTCCTTACTCAGACGTTGGATTTGGATGAAACCAATTGCATTGGAAATAAGACTCAAAGATCTTTCTTTTCATAGGTTGCATCTCTCTCAGTTCATTATATTAAGGGAGTTATGATCATTCGAAGTTAACCCAAAAATTTGGCTAGCCTCAGTAGTTTGTGTGCAGGAAATTTTCCTGCACATTTACTATTCCCAAATATCTCGGCCACCATTTTATTGTTTCGAACGTGCTCAATTATATTTGAAACCTATTCGTTTTTAGAAATCTTTATATCGTTGGAAAGATTATTCAATAACCTTCGCATGGAACCATCGACGGGCAAATTCCGGTATAAATAAAATAAAAAAATTAATTCCATATAAATAAGACCAATACACGTACTTGAATACGCCAATACATGTACTTGAATATGGGGTGTTACAGTTTGGTTCGTCGGTTCGGTTTGACTTGACGGTTTGGTCTGTACACCCCTATTTATATATATGTATAGATTCTCATTTAAGTGCTATCAATTTACTATTATTTCTTGATTATGTAAACTTTTATTTATTTATATAATATTAATTTGAGTTTTTCTATTAATACATTTTTAATTATGTAAAATAAATTATTTATAATTAAATATGAAAATTAAAATACCACGTTATAATATGAATTCACAATAAGTTAATGACGAGACCTAAAATGTCATATAATATGAATAGTTTCATGAATAAGGGGAAGAAAGAAAAAAGATAACTTACATAAATCTTGGATTTTTAATGGGTTTCTCACCATCCTCATTTATATTGTTTCTCACGGGATAAAATGTATCAATGGTTCACGTATAAAATGTATCACAGAATTACATAAAATATCATATGTATCAATTGAAAAATATCGAAATTGAATGAAGATGGTGAAATCATTAAATGACCAAAAAATATATGCATCATCCTTAAAATTATGAAAAGAGTTCACAAGTTCTTGATATGTATCTATATATGCATTAAATATATTTACTTGATACATATGATTGATACATATGTATGTTTTGATACTATTGATACATATTATCCACCACTATCACCTCCTTTGTCGTTCGTATGCACCAGCACCGCCACCTTGGCTATCCCACCCGCTCCGTCGTTCGTTCTCACCACCACCGCCACTTTGATCGTTCTCGTTGAAAATCTAACAACTGATTGTTCAATTTACTTATGATTGATACATATAATCCACCACCACCCCCTCCGTCGTTTGTTCGCATCATCACCACCGCCTTGGCTAGCCCACCTCCTCCGTCGTTCGTCCTCACCACCACCGTCACTTTGATCGTTCTCGTCGGGAATCTAACAATTGATTGTTCAATCTCTCCTCTTTTCCTTAATGGGTATTGATTTAAAAATTTAAAAAAAAATCAAAATTAATAAAAGAAAAGTTGATAAAAAGATTAAAAAAATAATGAAATCGGTAAAGAAGTTGAAGTAATGGAGATGAAAATTGTATTAATTGATGATAATTTAGGAGAGATTTTAGAGGATGAAATTTTTTTAAAAAGAATTGAATTGCATGCATTAATTATGGAGTAAAGGTAGGATGAAATTTTATTCATATGTATAAAGAGTAAAATATTAAATCCAAAATTTTAAGTAATTGTTTAAAATGTAAGAAATTTTGGGTAATAAAGTCTTTAGGTTTGTGGTTTTGTGTAATTTTGGTGGACATTCACAATAAGTTACTGGCCCACTTAAGAAAAAAAACTAGGGTAACTTACATAAATTCCTGAATCTTTAAGTGATATTACATAAAATCCCGACTATTTTGTTAATTACATTTTATCTCGATTTTTTGAAATAGTGATACATATGTTATATGGTGATATATATATAAGAAAGTGATACATTTGAAACTAACAAGATATTTATTTAAGAAAATAATAGATTCTCTTTTATACATTGTATTATTTTATTTAAGGAAGGATATCTAAATTTTCTCTTCTTTTTTTTTTAGATTTAATTTAGGTTTTTTAATTATGTTTCTCTTTTTTCGTCTTTAATTATGAAAGATATATTTTTGGGGCTCTTTTTTCTCTTTTTTCGTCTTTAATTTTAGTCTGTTTTTTTTAGATTTAATTTTAATTATGTTTCAATTCTACTTTTAGTATTTTTTAAAAAAAATATTATTACTTTTGTTTCCTACACTGACTACACCATTATCTTTCATTAATAACATATGAATCACCCAATAATTGAAATAAATAATTGTATCTACCATATGAATCACTATAATACCATATATATCACCCATTAATATCATATGAATTATCCAATAATTGAAATAAATAATTGTATCTACCATATGAATTACCATAATACAATATGTATCACTCATTAAAATCATGCAAAATGTATCTACCGTATTAATCACCATAATACCAATATAATGATATCATATTTATGATTCATATGAATCACCAATAAAAGAATAAACATATATGAATAACTAAATAAATTTATATATGTATCAATAGATTTTTAAAAAAAAATGGGAGAGATTTTAGGAGAGGAAAAAAAAGTTGCATGCATTAATGGAGGAGAAAAATTAGGAAGGAAGATGATTTAAGCATTAATGGAAGAGAAAAAATTAGGAAGGAAGATGATTTAATTATTGAAAATTAGGGAGATATTTTAGGGAAGGAAATCTTGAATGGGTTAATGGTGGAGTAAAAATAGGATGTGGGGTTTTGTTGATATGTATCAAGAGTAAAGTTGAAAGATGAGATTTTTTGTAAATTTTAAAAAAGTAAGGGATATTAGGTAATATAGTCTCTTAAGTATGAAATTTGTGTAATTTATCAAAAAAACTAAGAATATGTCCACGTGTAGAGCTTGAAGGAGAAATTTAACATTATTAAATTATTTGTGAGGACGACCAAAAGGGAGGATTCTCCCTTGTTACATATACTAGTCTTATAAGGCTTGTGCTAAACCCGGGTCCAAACTCAAGTAATGTAATATTTTATATAATAATTTAATTAAGTATATAAAATAATTACAACTCGCAAAGATCATAAGTTGAAAAACATTAATATTTTTATGAGTTTATGAACATATATTTCATAGCTATAAATAGAAATATATTTCTTTAGATATTTATTAAGTCTTAATTTTATTCATAATTTCATTTGGCAAGAATTTAAGTTATTTAATATGGTAGTTTAAGCTTAGTTCTACTTTAAATTAAGGAAAAAAAAATTAAATTCATCAAAATGAACCTCGAGAATCTACTAGTTCTTTATATTTAGTTTATGCTTAAGAATATTAATTCTCAATTAATCAAACAAGATATTTTAAAAATAATCTAATCTTATTGATACCACTACCTTCATTTTTAAGTTTATCAATAATTTCAACTTTCAATAGTTGAAATATTTTATTGATAATTCCAAAAACAAAACAAAAATGTCCATAAAAAAATTTTATTCAATTCATAAAAAGTAATTAGAAAATATTGAGAACTATACTCAATTGATTAGAAATGAATATAACCTTATACAATAAACTAAAGATTTATCACTAGTTAAATAAGAGGGGAATCTAAATAATTCAGTTGATTAACTCTCATCTTATTGGTGAACGTTTCCACTTTGTAATTTCCTCCCTATTTTCTATTTTTTTTAAAAGGATTAGTTAAATAATTAAAAATTCAAGAAAAAACTCAATAATAATTTCTCATATTAGGACACACCACATACAAAGTGCCATTTGGAAAACAAAGAAATAAAATAATTTTATTTATATCAACCACATGTCATAATTTTAGTGAATTAATAAATTAATTGAAATTACTAAAGTAGTCTTGTGAGGACTACCAAATTTATTACTCTCTTATATCAACCACATGTGATATAATAGTAAATATAATAATATATATTAGTGCAAGACTAATAGTTATAAACATGAATGACAAATATATGAACAAAGAAGCGCCTCTGAAATCGCCAAAACGAGCCATAACGGGCTACTGCCATAGACCCCTGATAGTAATTGTGTGCTAAATCTACATCAGGTATGAATCGATCGGCAGACGCCAAAGGATATATCATCATGGTTCTTGAATAACTCTGCAACAGCCTGAGCTGTTTGAACAACCATAATGTTGGCTCGGTTCCTAGTTGAAACATGTTACCAAAAATTGGTAATCCTGGTGGTCCCGGAGGTAATTTGAAGGAACATTTAGTAGTCTTTTTTGGAGGAAAACAGATAGCGCCCTTCCAATTCCATCTCTCCTTGATTTTTTCTTTTGGTATAAAATGTGTAATGGAAGGTCTTATTTATAATCTTACATTTCTTGCCATTACCTCATAACCCTTTACTTGGTACTGTTTAGTCACTGCACACCTAAATAACATAAATACCAACCCTTTTGAAAGTAATTACACTCTCTCCCACTTTTTTAATTACTTTACTCTCTCTTCCTATTAATATATATAACATAACCGATATATACATAGCATTCTGTGTATATGTTGAGATTTTTGTAATATATTTAGAGAGTTGAGATTTTTTGTAATATTGAAAACATAAGTTGTGTATTTATGTAATTTTTAATTTTTTTTTTTTCTAATTACGCTCCTGACTTAGGGATTTGATAAGCTTAAGCGTCGGACAAGTAGAATGCTAACGTGACGGAGAGGCAAATAAAAGGAGTAATTAAGGGAAAAAATAGTTCAATTGTGTACTAAATTAGCAGTGCTAGTTCAGGGGTCTCAAGAAGGGGAGAAACTAGGGAATAATTGGCAAAGAATAACTTTTGCAAAATTATTTTGCCTAATACCCACTTAATTTCTTTTTGATTTATTTTTTAGGTTTAGGGTGTAAAAAGTGGAAAAAGTGGGGCCCATACGTGGGCCAAGGGACCAATTTATCATTTATACAACTTTACAAATTTAATATAATACACCTAACCCCCTCCACTTATTTCAATATCCAAAAAAAAAAAAAAAACCTCTCTCTCTCCTCTTCAATTCCCAACTCCCGCTTTCAAACAACTTCTCCCAAAAATGTCATTTTCGTACGTTCTTCGTCTGCAGATGCTAAGGGGGCGTTGTTGCTTCGCAAGGTTAGTTAAAATCAAGTTTTGATCATTTCTAGATCCATTTAAATGGTTTTTCTTTTTGCTAATCGATTGGTAGTGATGTAGGATTTTTTTTTTCGAATTTGGTGTTTTGATTTAACCGTGTATTTTTTTAGCAACGAAGTGTTGAATGGTGGTATAATTGTTGTTTGAAGAGTTATTTTGGCATTTTGATTTGAACAGCGTCATGTTTCTGTCCATAGACCCGCGGTCTATTCGTAGACCTGTGGACTATGAAATGAGAATACCCTAGATATATTTCAATTTTCAGACGTATGAAATTCTTTTAAAACATGATTGCTGAAATAGTGAAAATTAAAATATTAATAGCTAATTAGTTTGATTAGGTGCACTAGTTTGATTTTTAGCAATTGTTGTGTTTTGATATTTTGCATGTTCGATTTTGGTTCAATTATTGTATGTTTGTGTAGTGAACTATTTAATGGTGGGGTGTTTGTTAATTTTTTAATTTTTTTTTGGAGGGGAGGGTTCATTTGATCATTGAGTTATTTCTGTTGATAGACTTGTGGTCTATGAACTGAAAATGGGAGATTTGTTCTTTAGGTGTAGACTGTGTTGAAAATGGGTAGAAAAAATGTTATTCCTAAACAGAAAGACGATACCGCTGGTAGTAGTAGAAAAAAAAGAGTTGTGGCAGTTGAAAAAGTGTCAAAAAGAAAGAAAATTGAAGAGTCGGTGTCCGAATCAGATTCGGAGTTAAAGGAGATAAGCGACTACGTCGATTCTAGTGAAGATGTTGCCAAGCGGAGTGTCAGTGGTGACAGTGAAGAGTGCGAGGAAAGTGGGAGTAATAGTGATGATGGGGATAATGATTCGTTGTCCGTGCCATATCTTTCAAGGTGCATTTTCGTGGAGCGGTATGACCTTCGAACGATAATTGACGAGGTCGGATCTTTCCCGGCAAAGATATCAGTCAAATCAAGAATGGTTGCTTATAGAGAATTTAAGCAAATTCTTGTCGACCAAGAATTGAAGAAAAGATTCAAGCGGTCCTGTTTTGGACACCTGAGAAACCTGTCGGAATATCTCAAGTTCAATGGGCAGTTGGTCCATTATTTGTTGTTGCAACGCGTTAAGAACGATAAGATGCGTCATGAGATGTGGTTCTGCGTTAACAACAAGCTTGCCTGTTTTGGCTTGAAAGAGTTTTTTTTATCACGGGGCTGAATTGCTCATCATACCCCAGTGAATCAAAAATGAAGAAGGTGTTAGCAAAGGGGGACAATTTTTGTTTTAAGGTGACAAAAAACAAAAACATCACGGCGGCCAACTTGTTACACCTGATCAGAGGGAATAAGCTGAACGAGGACCAGAAGTTCAAGTGTTGTCTACTGTGGTTCTTGCATACCATGTTTCTTGCGAAAGATTCAACAAAGGTTGTCAACACAAAACTGATTCAAATGGTCGACTCTTTGAGTTTCTTCGAAAAGTATCCGTGGGGGAAAGAGACATTTCAACTGACTATGGACTATCTGAAGAAGAAAAGTGACCTGAAGAAGCACAAGGAAGTATTTGATGAGAAGCAGAAGGCATCCTATGCTCTAATCGGATTTCCCTGGGCATTCATGGTATCTACCATAAACCCTTTAGTGAGTTTATCGTAGATTATCATTTTATTTATACTATTTCATAGACTCATAGTTATTTTTTTCACTGTTGTACTGCTTACAGATTTGGATCTATGAGGCCTTTCCTCATCTTGGAGAATTTGCTGGAAAATCAATAGATGAGCCCTTACCCATCCCCCGCATCCTCAGATGGTACACTTCAAAAAGCGACAAGATAATCGAAGGCGACCCATTCAAGTATAAAGGAAAAGTTACCGAGGTATGAACTTATTTTCTATAATGCAATAATAGTACCGTTTTATCAAATGTTATGTAATTGTTAATTGATATTTGGTAGAACGTGCACCCGTACATCATCCCTACTGTTCGTGAGACGAAGATGGATTACATGATTACGTTTAAGTCATATAAGAATGAGGTGAAGAATAACGTCCTCGATGGCTTGAAGAAAGAGTTAGAAGGGGTGATTGTCCTCACTTCAAATGAGGACAGTGATGATAACGGGGATTTGGGTGGTAACCCCATTGGAGTACGCGTTGGTGATGATGATTCTCTGAGCACCTCCAAAGATGCAGCGGGAACCTCATCCCCCGGGGATCTTCATAAGCGTGTGGCTGTGCTCGAGGAAACGGTGTTGGATATTGCTGCCTATATCAAAGAGAAAAGAATGAAGAAGAAAAAAAATGATGAGCGGCAACATGAGCGAAGTAACTTCATTCATTAATTGATGTTGTTAATGAATATTCAGCTTTAAATATCAGTAACACTTTGTAATATTATGAAATAGTGCTTGTGCATAAATCGGAGAGGAATGAAGAAGGAGAAAAAAAGAGCAAAATGGATGAGTTGGCCGTTGTTGTGGAAGAAGAGGAAAAAGAAGAAGAAAAGAAGGATGGTGAAGAAGATAAGAGCCAAGAAGTAGGTGGAAAAGTAGCAGCAGCAGCAGCAGAAGAAGAAGAAGAAGAAGAAGCGGCAGCAGATGAACAAGGAGGCGCGGAAAAAGGAAAAACTGTTGAAGAAGAAGCTGACAAAGCTGACAAAGAAGAAGTTGAGCAAGAAGCAGCAAGTGAACGAAAATAAAAAAGCTGAGAAAGAAACAATTGTTGAAGCTGAGGAAGAAACAGATGTTGCAGGTGAAGTAAAAAAAGAAGGTGTAGAAGAAAAGGAAACTGAAGAAGCAGCAGCTGATGCACATGCTGAAAAAGAAGGAGAAGAAGGTGAGAATGAAGAAGAAGCTGCAATTGTTGAGAAAAAAGAAGTTGAAGCTGTCCAAACAGATGTGGTCATGGACATTGTTGATGAAATCAACAGTAACACTTGTGTTGATGAGGAACTTAGGGAAAGAGACATTTAAATGCTAAGATGTTTAATTTGTTGTTAAATGATGAGTTGTTAGGATATAACAATTTTTTTTTATTTCACAAATATGAAGTTTGAAGGATCTGCTGGTAGGATATGATAATTATTCTTTTATTTTATGAAACTTGTTATGATTCTGAGCTGAATCTTTTTCTATCAAACTGATTTGTGGCATGAAATTTGAATATGCAGGGTGTGGTCATAGTTGGTACATTGTATGCTTGATATCATAGAATGCATACTTAATATTCCATATACAGTATGCATAGTCTATCATTACCCTGCTGGTCGAATTTAAGTTGACGTGTTGTTTAATCGACTATGGTTCTATCAAAAATAGTATTTAACATTATACAAAAGTAGAACTATTATTATTTATTCAATATCACTACATCCATGTTACACTTTTCTAAAAAACGAATACTAGCATTATAGCACATAACATCATTTTTAGGACATTCTCTCTTTCTTCGGTCAAAATCAATTTCTGTTTTAGTTGATCCCTCTCTATTTGGGTGTCATGTAGTAATAGTTTAAAGTGATCCCTCTGTTCTTCGGCTTCTTTGAACAAAGTCATGAGAAAATCTTTATTTTCTTCACATTGTTGGAGCCTTTGTAGTAGATTAAATTTTGCCAAGCCTTGAAAATTTGATGTCTCGAGTCCCGGAATAAACGTTGATGGACTGGATGGAGGTGATAGCTCATCAATCCATTTGAAAAACGAGCATGCGCCATTATCCTAGGAAAAAAAATAATTACATAACCATTAACTTAACTTTTTAAAAAAAACACGCACACCTCACCTTTGCAATTGCACAATTATAAAATTTGTGACCTGGATTTGAATCAGTGTGTGACGTCCTCAAGACAGCCGCATTCCCACAATGACAAATTAGAGTATTTTTAGAATTGGATGATTGAGATGCTTGCGACATTGTAGAATTTTTAAAAATAAAATAAAGTTGATGAAATAAAATAAGGAGGGATGTACACCTTATATATGAAGTAAAAACAAAGTGCTCACACTGATGGCTTACAAAAGTAGCCATTTTTTACCGTTGGAAAAGTAATTTTTCTCTTTTGAACTGGTGGTGACACTAAATAGACTGTCGTAGATCATGACCTATGTCAGCCATCGATTTGTATGGTTTACCATAGACTTACACCTTTATTAGTGCATCGACTGATATCCTGATTATGCGTAGACTACCGTGATCTATGTACACATCTATAGACCATCACGTGGAGGTAGTTAAAAAATGAATAATTAAATTAAAAAAATAAATAAATAATAGTAACATATTTTGGGGTTGGTGGAAGAAAATAATTAAATATAATATGATTTAAAAGGATAATCACATGTTTTGGGGCCGGTGGAAGAAAATAATTACATTAAAAATGATTTAAATAGATGATCTTGGACTGGTGATGACACTTAATAGACCGTCGTAGATCATAAACTATGTCATCCATCGATCAATATAGTCTATCGTAGACTTACACGTTTATTATCGCATCGACTGATATCATGATTAGGCGTAGACCACGATGATCTATGTACAAGGTTATAGACCATCACTTGGATGTAGTTAAAAAATGATTAAATTAATTATAAATAAATGTGGTGTGGATTTCTACACATGTGAAAGAGTGTAAACAAGTCACATAATCATATTAGAGCTTAGACAAATTAGGGAGGGTGAATTAAGAAGTGTGTGGATAGGTAGTGGTTGAATGCTCAATATCGTAAGAGTAATATTTAAACGAAGCATAAGTATGTATATAGGATATGTATTGTATTTGATGCTTACACACTCCACATATTTCTTTCATCACCACCCCCAAATCAAAAGAGTGTGTGCAATTGATAGTGGTAAAACATTTATCATCCTCAATACATACTTGTGCTTTGAGAAACATTACTCTTACAATATTGAGCATTCAACCACTACCCATCCACACACTTCTTAATTCACCCTCCCTAATTTGTCTAAGCTCTAATATGATTATGTGACTTGTTTACACTCCTTAACATGTGTAGAAATCCACACCACATTTATTTATAATTTATTTAATCATTTTTTAACTACATCCAAGTGATGGTCTATAACTGTGTACATAGATCACCATGGTCTACGCATAATAATGATATCAGTCGATGCGATAATAAACGTGAAAGTCTACGATATACCAGACTGATCGATGGAGGACATAGTGCATGATATACGACGGTCTATTAAGTGTCACCACCAGTCCAACATCATCTATTTAAATCCTTTTTAATTAAATTATTTTCTTCGACCAGCCACAAAACATGTGATTATCCATTTAAATCATATTATATTTAATTATTTTCTTCCACCAGCCCAAAATACATGTTACTATTATTTATTTAAAAAAAATTAATTTAATAATTGTCTTTCATAATTCCCAAAATGTGTGATTATCTATTTAAATCATTTTTAATTTAATTATTTTCTTCCACCAGCCACATAACATGTGATAATCTGTTTAAATCTTTTAAAATTAAATTATTTTTTGAAAATCTGTTATTATTTGTTTTAATTTACCCGATGATCCATCGATTCATGTAGTCTACGATCGACTAATATGTACAGTCGACGAAATACTTTGTATAAAATTTAAACATTAGATTTTACTCTTCAGGAAATTAGTCAAGCCACACTACTGTAACTTGAAAAGGCAGACATATTTGATTCGAGTTTTCAAATAAGGGATCAGAACAAAGATGGCAAACACACAATGTTAAAAGAAACTGAAACATAGTTGTATTAAAATTGTTCATTGCATTACATAATAAAATTTACATCAAAAAGGAGAAAATGGAAGAAGCTTTCTTCTAACAAGATCCTATAAAGAAAGCTTCTTCAGCAATGAACAAATCAAAAAAACTTAAAAACATATACTAAAATAAAACATTTAAACTAAATTATGGGGATGGTGGGGGGGTGATGTAGTCAGGGCCTTCCATTCCGAGCCTTTCCAGAATTGCCCTCAAGAAACGAGCAATTCGACGGAGCTCCCGCTCCAGGTAGATGTGGTCTTGACCCAGCCTGTAGAAAAGCCGGTCCAAGTCATTCCTTAGGAGGAAGAGGTCGTAGTGCCTCGGAGGAACACGTCTGATGGGGCGTAGGGGTATCCTTCTTGGAGGTATTTTTTTTATTTGGGTGAAGAAGAAGAGACGATTTCTGATATTTTCGGTTTAGGGAAAACTGAAGGGTTGCGTAGAAAGAGAGCCTATACTTATAGACCTGTAGATTGCGTCCGTTCATATATCCACCCAATGGTAGGTCAACGTGTCTGACAAGAGAAAATATTTTGTATGCGTATACCAGCCTGTTTTCCTCGTGAAGAGACGTTTTGTGCAGCTTTTTAATAAATAGGAACGGGAAATAAGGGAAATAATGATTCATTGCATCGATTGGAGAGATAAGCCGGGAAAATGACCAACATAACGTGTTAGATCAGCAATAATATAACCAATACATAATATTTTATAGACCATATATTATATATACTGTAGACAATAGATAGTCTATCGTAGACAAAGCTTTAGATCGATAATAACTGAACGTTAAAATCTACAGAAATGCACATTCACCCCCCAAAACAGTAGCTTTACAACTGAAGCTAAAAAAAGTCTATTTATGATTTGATGCCCATTCTACACGTGGTTCTTTTGTGTCCGGATTTCTTGCATATTGAACACCTATTCCTCCTTTTGGATTTGAATGTCTCACCGATGCCCTTAGTGCGTTTGACTTTCTTCCTTCCAAGTTTGGGATCGTACGGGGTGGAGAAATTTTGGTGTCTACCAATTCCTGTGTCACAGTCCATTCAGCCTCCGGAGGACCACATTAATTATTTCCGACTATGCGAGGAGGTAACTTTCAGTTTTATAAATTAGCGAAAAGTAGTCGTAGATGGAGTTACCATAATCTTCGCCATCGTCGTACTTTGCTCGCAAAGCTGCCATCGCGTGTTCGCACGGTATTTTCACCAAGTCAAATTTCCGACAAGAACAGCTCCTCTCCAAGAGATTGACCTTGGCAGTAACGTTGTTGCCGAACACCGTATACTCGTCGAGAACCCCGTTTGGATTACCCATATATAAGAAATCGCTCGCACTCTTATTATCCCTTAGGATCCCTTCCGCAGAAGGCACAAATATGTTCTCTTTACCACCGACAAATGCATGCCGCTCCCTAAACTTTTCACCAAATTTTTTAGCAATTGAATTGAATATGTACGACACGGGGTACTCCCGTTCATCCATCAAAATCGAGTTGCGCGACTCGTTTGTGGTCATCACGTCGTACCTATTGCCCGGAAAGTATACTCTACTCCATTTTTCAAAACCAAGCACATTTTTAAGGACATGAGCTGCCTCGGGGAATTTACTCTTCAATTCTACAAAATTATCGCTAAACACATCAAAGGAATAAGCCTTTGCCGCGGCCTAGAATAGATAAAGATGTTCTCCGCAGTGTTGATTTACGCGAAGATTTTCAGCGAGGTGTCTCATGCAAAGTCTGTGATGTGCACGACTGTATACACGGGAGAACGCATTGGCGATGCTAATGTGTTTGTCGGAGATGATGCATAGATCTGGTTCATCTTCTATGATAGACTTCAGCTTCTGGAAGAAGAAGGTCCAAGAAGCATCGTTCTCTTTATCGACGACACAAAAGGCAATCGAAAATATATGATTTTCGGTGTCCTGTGCAACGGCGCTCAGCAGAACGCCCCCGTACTTGCCATACAAATGTGTGTCATCGACGGCAATTACCTTTCTCATGTGGGCATATCCTCGTATGCAATCTCCGAATGCTAAGAAGTAGTAAACGAACGATCCATCCATCCGGTTTACCATGATAGAGTAAGAAGACCCGGGATTCAATAACTCCACCATGTGGGAAAAAGACGGCAAGCAAGCATATTCGTGCTCCGGTGTCCCGCGAATGATGTTCTTCGCAATTACACTTCCTTTCCAACACATCCAATAGCTTGCGTTGCAAAGCAACTCCTTAAATACAATTCTTTGAATTTCTCTTATGCTTGGACCCTTACCATCCCGAAAATGATTTATGCATACTGAAGCAATCAATTTGGATGAGGCTTTTTTGTGCCTGCAGGTGGTATTTTCAACGCCGCACGTGTGCATCCCGATATACTTGTATATGCGAAATCTGTCCGAGGTGTCATACTTTTTTGCCCGCAACAGCCAGCCATAACCACGAGATAAGCATTGCGCCTTCATCAATTTCATGCAGCTCTTCTCCATATAATAATCAAAAGACTGCCTCGTCGTTGCTGCGTCTAGTTGCATTTTCAACTCTTTTTTATCGGCGAATGTTTGACCACAACAGAAATTGGTTTCGGCGGTGAAAGAGTGCCCTGCTTGTGATTCCGTTTCATGGTCTTCTTCATCATCTTGCGAGTCCGATGAAAAGTCTTTCATATGCATAGAATAATCTTCCATATTAATTGTATCATAGACATCGTTCTCGTAATCATTCAAATCGTCGTCGATCAAATCATCGTCGACTGTCGGGCGCCACGGTGGGGGTGCTGATGAATTCAGCGGTCTTTCAAAGGACCTCTCAGCCACATTTATCCTCAAAATTGGCCTAAAGCCATCTGCATCAGCATCCATTATATACGTCAGCACACGTACATCGCTATTTATAATCATAGGATTCACCTTTTTCCTCGAATGCATTACATAACTAATCACCACGTCGCTCGGCGCGCAATCTAGATCCCCGCTCTGCATTACGGTTGCAACAAATTCGTCGTACGAACTGTTGCGGCGAACAGGAATGGGAATTGTCACCTTGGTAAATGATCTCCATTTCTAACATTTCAAAGTCTCCACCCATTCTCCCATGAAATCACCAGAAGCCAAAACAAATTCTGCAATAGACATCCTAGAATTAAGCTTCGATCGATGGTAGATTATGCTTATGGTCTATGTCGTGTTGTATGCACGGTTGATGACTGGTGAGGACGGGTCGATGACTGCACAGATTTTCATACAAATACTTGAAATTGCAAATATTGTTTGTAATCAATGATTGTTGGGTTTATGGAATAAAGAAATGAACTTGAAGTCGCCTGAGCTGCTGTAATGCACTTTCTAAAGTGGTTTTGAGTAATGTGAGTGATTTAAAGCTTTTTAACAATGGTGGAAAGTGTGTTTGAGAAGATAGGAAACAAATGGGGTAACAATGGATGCAATGGACAAGCTTATGATGTTTGTGGACTAATTTACAGCTGATCGCCGAAAAGTAATGCCGGAAAAGTGACCGGAATCGGAGCTTTTTGGTGGAAAATATAACCACTTTCTATTTTTAGCTTTTGGAATTATTATTTTTAATATTTTTGGAAACCTAAATATTATTTTTATATATATAGTGGTGGATGATGGAGTGCGTTGAAGTGTATTATTAGAAACTTGTGGGTGAATTTATTAAGTTGGAAGTATTGGGTTAAAGTGAATTATTATAAAGGTTGGGGCTGAAATTGTTAAGTTGAAAAAGTTGGTGGTGAGGTGAAATTAAGTGGGTATTTGACAAAGGATTTAAAACTTATGGGTATTTGACAAAATAGTTTGAATAAAGAATCTTTTTGGCATAAAGGCCCGAGAAACTAGAGGTCCACGAGCTTTAGTTCAAACATTGTATTTATGTTAAAAAATTTACTACTATTTACAACTCAATTACTAACATGTGATATTGCTACCCTAAAATTTCGAATTTGTAAAGTCGGAAATTTTGGCTCCGCGTGGCGGCTGCAGTTTCTAGCTATATATAGTATGTCTCTGTCAATTAGATATGACCTTCGATTTTTCTTTTTAAACTTTAGCCCATGTTGCTTGTATAATTAATTATGTTAGTGCTACATTTTTCAATGCCTCAATAGCATCAGCTCAACGATAAATTATGTCCACAAATCATGTTTATTTGCTTTACCCTACGACTTTGTCCATTTCCTATTACCTATCATACATGATAACAAACAGTAGTTAGAATAATTGCGATATCACTATTCGTAAAGTGAACAAGAAAATGTTGCAAATTGGTATCCACTTGGTACTTGATAGATACAATTAGATAAGCACTAATATCTCTTCATTTTAGTTCCTTTTAAGTAACTGTTAGGATATTAACTCATGTTGCATATGCATTCTTTTAGAAATATATATACTAGAGTAGTTATCAGTTATTGGAAAAAGAAGAGAATGCAACGTTTATTTCTGTTGTGATGCCTGAAATTGATCTGTATTTTGCAGATGACGACATGTAAAAACAAGCAGTACCCTTGTCTACTTCTTTCAACTTCCTAAATGCTTCTCCTGTTTCTGAATTCCATATGCGTAAAAAAGTAATCGCTTTCAGAATCAGACCTTCTTATTGATGATCGATGGTACGGTGTCACAAAACGCGATTCCTTAGAAAGACGAGCGCCAGCTTGGAGCTTAGCGCTCTCCCTTCGTGCCATTATGAGGGGCTGAAGGTGATGCACGCGGCTCCTGCACTAGCACCATAGTGATGGTTCAATGCCCATGGAAAGAAGGCGCTTCTTGCTTCAGGTGCGTATACCACAAGTTCTTGATCTCATTGTCGGTCCTTCCAAGCAGTTGTGACGCGAGTTCATGAACATTCGAGCGTATTAGAAGTAAGTACTTCTCGTGTTGTCAGCTCAGGGATGCAAAGAGAAAGTCATAAAATGCTTAGTATATAGTATCACTAATATAATATCAGTATGTTTATAGCCTCTCTTCACATGCTTTCCTCAAGTTAAGAGGTTAGAATTTACTTTTATCCTATTTTCGCAGTATCATTTTTCGAAGGATTCATTATATGTAACTCTGCCCCTAGAGGCAGATTGAACCATGGATATACAGGATTGGCAAAATTAATCTGGCGTCCCAGGTCAAATCATATTTATGTACTTATAAAGATAGTGTAAAAATAGTTAGATTATACATTTCAAAATTTACTTTCCTTAACTCACAACCCAACCAGAAGTATTTAAGTTCTAGCCCGTCTGTGTATTAAGAATCATCATATTAGAAAAGAAGTTGGAAGTAGTCAAACCGATTTGGCCATTTCAAATAAACAACAAAGGTATGTTTGCTTCAGTTAACAAAGCTACATGTACCCTTAGTCATACTTTGCCGACAAAATTTATCTTCCTTGTTATACTTCACCTGTGCCCTCCCTTATTTTTAATAGAAAAGTCCAAATCAACGTTAAATATCTCATTTTAAAAAAATAAAATGCATCCTAATGTGACTCGACCCGACCCACAATAAAAGAACAAACAAAAATTATTCCTCCCGGTCGAATTTTTCCAACAAACATACCCCTCCCTCGAACTAGATTTTCTAGCACGACTGAAGTATACACTTCTATTTAGGGACCTCAATTAATTAACATTGATTGAATAACGGGGACTGTTGGAGCTGAAATGAACAAAATTAAAGGTACTTGTTTGACGAACTAGACTTTCTAGTGCTACACGTGGAGAGAGAAATATATTTTTCGTTGGAAAAATTCGACCAACAGAACTGAGGGAGGAGTATATTTGTTTGTGTCTTTTTTGTAGGTCGGATCGAGTTAGATTGGGTATGTTTTATTTTTATTTTTTAAAAGGCATTTAACATTCATTTAGGTTTTTCTGTTAAAAGAAAGGGTAAAAGTGAAAAGTTTTTTGACATTGAGGGTAAATTTGGTCTCAAATTATGATAACCAGGATATATTTAACCAATTTTTTAAAATAGATGGGTAAATTTGACCTTTTGCTCTATAAATTTGTACAAAGCTAAGCAACTACTCCATCCGTTTCAAAATAGTTTATCCTTAACATTTCTCGTAAGAAAATATTTATTAAGAATTTCTTTTATCAAATTAACATTATTAATTATGCTTTGAAAATATAAATGTAAATATATACACTTTATATAGTAATTTAATGATAATAATATTATTTAAAAATATAATAAAATACTTTTAATTTCATAAATGAGACAACTAAAAAAAATTAGAAAGAGGTCAACTAGCAAACATTTACTACTGCAATCTCAGTTTCAGTTAAGGTTGGAAAGTTGTGTGACATATTAATTAATGATCCTTTGTTTTCTTTGATAAGTCATAAGTCTCAGTGTGCATAATTCAATCACTTCGTAACGAACAATAGTACGTATTTCAAATGAAAAGATATTTAGGTCGAAATAGGTTTGCATTTTCTCAATGCTAGAAAAATTGACTTTGTTTGGATTTTACCCATTTTTTTAAAAATCAAAAATAAAAAATAAAAATTTCAACCTCTGTTTTTTAGGTCGATTTTAGCCCTTGTTTTAGTAGTAATAAAAGTTGTCATATTTTGAATAGTTAAGAGATATTTTTAACTTCCCTCTTTTTCCTATCTAAAAGGAATGCGTGGACCAATGTACTAGATAATTATTGAAGTTTAGCTTCAAATCAATGCCAATACTATTATTTTTTATATCAAAGCAAATAATGGTACCCATTAACATACTCCATAATGTACAACATCGAATTGACAAGATCTAGAATGAAAATGCATGTGGCAAGCAACAAGTGTTAAGTTGCATGGACTCTTCATTGTTACATTTGCGTCGAATTCTTTAAAAATATATGATTTTTAAAGAATTTGGCGCACATCGGCTGACTTTTTTGAAGTGTCCTAGCAACATAGACAAGGTGAATAAAAATTATTTTGAGAGAAATTGTGCTGGAAAAAGTTGTTTATGGACAAAAAGGTTTAGCCAAAGATGCCTTATGGCTAGGAATATTGAAGTGTCTAATCCTCCCTTCTTGCTCTACCAAATAGCCTTCACAAAGAAAGGCCTTTGAAAATTGATCTTCCACAACTCTATCAACATCATGAACAAACACATGAGTTTCTCCTTCTTCTTTGTTCCTAGCAATCAATCCAGCAGTGTAAATTGCACTCATCCTTCCTGGTGCTCCATCATGCCAACCAGTTGGTGCATCTACCATTATCAAATCCCAATCAATATCCAACACTTGTTGAGGCAACCCCTTCAGAGCAAGTTGGCATTTAGAGAATCCTGGATCTATCACTTGCTTGCAATCTTGATTGCTCATTCCAGTTTCCATGAGTTCATCAGCTTGAGTTATTCTTGTGTCATATATAACATGGTAGGATTCCAAACTTGGTAATTGGCTTTGTATTTGCTCTATCCATGATTTGTCTTCTTCAAGAAAAAGTGTTCTTCCGCCATGGTTAAGACCTGTCCACATTAAGCTATCATGGCCTAACCCAAACACCAAGAAATTGCATGGGGATTTCTTCTCAAGAACTCTTAAGGAAACTGAGATTTCTTTGAGTGTTTGTTGTGGAGTCACATTTGAAGTTGCATAGTGAACTAGAGCATTTGCTAGTGATGGGGATATCTTGTTGCAAGTTTGTGTTGATGGACAATCTACAGAAGAAGATGAAGAGGGCTGATGATGATCTTCAGTTTCTTGATCTTCAGATGATGAGTTTGAAACAGCTACTGAGTGATCAAGAGATTGAGTTTGTTGAGGAGGAGAGGGTGAAAAAGTTGATCTAAGTACCAAAAAGAGAAGAAAAACTAAGAAAAAACCAATGAGAATGAGTTTAACATTGAT